>BPLQ01014881.1:0-21623 GCA_021605075.1 Caerostris darwini
TATTACAGGCTTCAGGTTTGTATCGTGGTGGTGGCATGGATGTTTGTGAGTGGTTCGGAATCGACGTTAAACAGTAGGTCGTTATCTGTTTAGCCCTCGTGTGCACAAGATGATCGCAGAGTGACAAACCAAACCAAAGCAGTCGATAGGTTAGCTGTATTGCTGCTACTGATACTACACCACACCACACCACACCACATCACTGTACCTAGAAAATTTCCCGTATACGATTTGGGAATGATGTGGGTGAGAGAAGTCTGACTGAGATTCGTGACGCTCTACAGTCATATGAGACCGAAACATACGTTTTAAAGTAGATTTCGAATCATTATAAGCATCCATGGTATCGCGGGAACTCGAACCTGAAATCTGTGGCACCGAATGCCAGCCACTCGGCCATCATGTCCCGAAGAGTAAAGGTAAGAAGCTAGTTGTAAATGTACACGAATGTGTAGGTTTATTGATTTTTAAAAAAAAAATCGTATTACAAGAGGAAGATGGTTCTGTAGGGCCTTCATGTCCACCCCCTCAAAAATATACAAATGCGAACGCATAAACCTCTAACAAATGATGAAACTGCAAATTGTTGGCTGAGCTTTCTTACGAGTACTCGTCTTTTGTTAGCTATGACAGCTATTCGAAATTGACCCAGGAATAAAATGTTTAAAAATATTGTTTGCAGTAGTTGAGTTACATCTATCAGAAATAATCTTGCATTTAAAACTTTCACTGTCGATCTTGAGCTAGCGCTTTATATTGCATCAACGCTAAAATTCCTATGTCCCAGTAGCTACCCACGGGTTTTCGAGGAAAGAACTGTGCCCAACATTTTGGCTCCCCTTCAATATACACGATATGTCAGTTGTGTTTGTATTGGCGCTGAGTAAAGGAAAGAAGCTAGTTGTAAAGGTAAGTGAATGCATCGCTTTATTAATTATTAAAAGGATCTTGTAATATGAGACGCTATTTCTGCAGGGCCTTCATAGCCACCCCTCACAAAAAAATATAATAATAAAAAAATATAATATATACTACATACTCATACTACTACTAGCATACTACATATAAAATAAGCAATTATGATGAAAGTATATAATTTGCTAGATATTTTTCCTTTTAAATATGTTTTATGTTTGTACTGAACGTAATGTTTTTTGTAATGAAGTTAGACTATATTTGTGAGTAATTAATAAGACGCAAGAATATATCATTTGTGAAATGAAGAATTTTATTCCAAATTCATATTTATAAACTTTCTGTGTCAAGTATACAAAGTGTCTCCTTTCAGTCAAAATAAAGTTGAATACGTCTGCAGTTTTTTATATAATGCATTACATATTATATAACTCTCGCTGAAAGTTCTTACGAGTACCCGAACGAGGTAAAATTTCGCTTCAGTCAGATAAAAGGTAATCTATAACTCTTAAACTGAATCTAGACTACAAAGCCTGCCAATATGCCTGCGAGAATTCTAATACGATGTTTTTTAATAAAGAATGATATAAAATAATCGCATTTTATTTTATAGTAAAATTGTATATTTTATTAATGTGATTTGTAGACTGTTTTTAAAATCTCCATAAAGTTTTTAGATATACCAATCAATTTCATTCATTCACTCAATGGCAGGAAAGTGCCCCCAGTAATAAAGAATACGGAAAACCACTGCACAGTTATATAATATAAACTAAGAATAATTGGAGAGATGGACTTTGTTCTTTGAGGAATTAGAAACATTTAAATGGGCGAATTTAACACCAATACTTGAGTGGAAAGGAATGTTCAATGGACGTATTGATTGAAAAGGGGTTATTAATTGCAACCGAGATACAGAAGTATTTCATGAGAATTAATTTACATCTGACTATATTGCTCAACATAATTGATTGAGGGGAGCTCTGAGAATGTTTCTTCCGAAAGTCGTTGTGGGAAATTAATTAAAGACTTTCGCACCATTCATTTGAATTATATGAACTTTCGTATAATTATTGGTTATAATTTTCGTCTGCCAGATACCCCGGTACAAAAAAAAAAAATTTTATTAATAAATATAAACGGCATGCAAAACGAAATTTAAGGTTGCTTTTTAAGAATTTCTGACTATAATTTTATATTCATTCAAAATCGGCACCAAAGAAACTAAAGTAAATTTTTTTCTGAAAAATACAAGACCACACATGTTCTTTTATGTTCTTTTCATAATAAATAAAAATTATGAATGCATATACATATATACTTATTTAAAGCGTCGAATTATGACTACAGTTGCTGAAACTACATCACAAACATAAGTTTTTCAAAGTGCACGGATCAGTAATAGATGGGCCTATCTATCGAAATTTCCTGTTTGCAGGAAAGATCATTGAAGAAATTTATCTTGATAGGTTGCAAGAATATCTTGAACAACAACTAGTGTCTGATGGCTTTATGGACAACCAATACAATTCATAATATCTATCAACAGTATGGCATGTGACTCCATTTTGGCTTTGTTGTACCTGAATATTTATATGAAAATTTTCTTATGAGTAGATTTGAGAATGTGGGTAAGGTTTAATCACAACCAGGATGTACCAAATAAAGAGTGGAAAACAGAATGGGCAATAGGTAAAATGTAAAGCGTCGAATTAGGACTACAGTTGCTCAAATTACATCAGAAAGAGAAGTTTTTCCACGAGCCCATATCAGTAATAGGTACGCCTACACATTTATTAGGAAGAACATGGCATGTACACTATTTTTCTTCTATTATGGCGTTCGTTCTTGCGATTACCTTGTAATTTTTAATAAAGAATGTTTGAGTCGAACTTTACAAAGATTTTATAACCACCATACTTTAATAAAAATATCTATTAATAAACTGACTTGATGCATGATTAATAAAATTAAAATTAAATTTACAATATATGTATCTTCTAAAAAGGCAGAAATGTGCCACACTCCTTGGCAATAGGGCGCCATTGGTGGCCAATTGGCTAGCTTTCTATCCTTTGGTATCACAGGCTTAAGGTTCGAATCCCGGCCGTGGCATGGATGTTTGTTATTGGAGTGGTTCGGAATTCACTTTAAACTGCAGATCCCGGATTGTTCCCGACCCTTGTATGAACAAGAAGACAGTAGAGTCGAACCAAACCAAACTAAACCTTGGTAATAGAGAATATTTTTGGACTAAAGTGTTTTCCCAATAGCTTCCTTTAAACTTTATTGGAATAATTGGATACAATTAAATTCATTATTTTTATTGCAAATATAAATCAATTATTAAAAATTTTTAAAATAAAATTCGAAACGTAATTTATATTTATTTATTAAAGAATTTTATGATAATACAATCAGCTATATTAAAATAAACTGTGCTATTAATTTGGACTCAAAATGTCATGTTATTTAATAGAATATTTTGAGAAAAAAAATCTATTTTAGGTTAATAAAATACTTTCTCCCCCACTTCGCTGCGCCCAACTAGATATGCCTCTCATGATATTCCATCATTTTCTTCTTCATTCTGTGGATTCCTTTCTCTTTTATCAAGGATCCTTTAACCAGTTAGGGCCTTAAAGAAAAAGGCAATCTTTGAGGAGAAAAACTGGAACCTAATATCCCGGAAAAAATGTGCCGCATTCCCTTCTTTCCCGATTTTCTTGTTGTTTTGTTCGATGGCCTCGTGAAATGAGCCTGGAATTTTTAGATTAGGATATTTGGTCGAGTATGGAGGTACTATAGGCACTAATAATACTCATATTCAGTTTAGTGATTTATGTGGAAGTGGAAATATTCATACTACACTAGAACACTATTTTTTTATAGGTTTGTTATGCAAGAATTTTAGTTTAATGTATGTTAAATTTTTCTGGTGGCCGAATTATTAATACTAGCATAATAATATCCTTTAAGTAATTTTTAAAAGAATTTTGCAGCTTTTTAAATGTTTAATGAACGTATTTATTTCTTATAATAGCAATAATTATATATTTCTGCATAAATTCTTAGCAAAATTATGTTCGCCACATAAGCAAAATATTACTTGAAAGGGATTAGAATGTTTTTTTAAGGGTAAAATTCTGAAAAGTTTTAAATCAATAAATTATCAATTAGTGCCTGATGGCCGAGTGACTAGCGCTCTGGCGTTGGCATCACAAGCTTCTAAAGGTCCTGGCCTGTTTAACCCTCGTGTGCACAAGATGAGCATATAGGGACACTCCAAACCAAACCAATCAATCGGCACGATATGTTAATTGTGTTTGTTTGTATTGGCGTAGAGTAAAGGTACTACTACTACTAATATACCACACCACATAACTATATCTAGAACTGAGTTGCCCCTATACAGTTTGGGAATAATTTTGGTGAGAAGTCTGACTGGGTTCCGTAACACTCTACAGTAATATGAAACGGCGGTGCTATGGATGTTTGTAGTGGTTCGGAATCGACTTTAAGCCGTAGGTCCCTTTCACATATGACCGTAAAACATTGGGCGGAAGACTGACAATCCTACCCCTTGAAAACAAAACATCTCCTGTCCAGAAATCTATCAGTAGGTAGAAGGTCTTGGCCCACCAGGGGGCTTTTGCGTCACTGATGATGATGATGATGATGATGATGATGATGAACAATTTATACAACAGTATGGAGTTATAAAAAAATTATTAAATATGTTAAAAAAAAATATTAGAAAATGTATAAAAAATCTTTACGACTTATGGTTGTAAACACCCATCAAGTTACTAAGGGTGATATGGACATATTTGTCAAATCATTAAACGGATTAATGAAAAATTAAAAAAAAAATATGAGCGTAGAATAAAAGAATGTCAAACTATTGTACAAAGGAGGTAGGAAATAAATGGAGAAGATATAAAAAATGTCATAGAGATTCAGACCATGATAGTGGACGAGCAGCATGTTTGTACTATTACCACAGAACAGGTTTCATTGATTGAAACTAAAAAAAAGCTTTGAAGGAATTAATATATTAACAAGTAGTATAAAAAAAATTGAAGTCAATTCCCACTTTCTGAATGTAGGGTGTATGTAGGAACATCTGTATGTAGGTTTCTAATGACTCTAGAAACAAACTGAAAACTGTTTTCGAAAACTAAAGATCTGGTCACTTTAGATTTTTCACTAAATTCCTTATTTGAATGTTGTTGTTTACTTTAAAAAGTTTTGGCTTGTAAATTCATATAGTAGAATATTGTTATTTTGGTTAAAAATAATAATGTTTTGTATATTTAACAAGCAATATAAAAAAAAAAATTAAAGTCAATATCAACTTTTTTTTCTCACTCTATTTCAGAAAGCCCTTTATAAATAATTTTCATTCATTTCTTAAGTTTATTTGGAGCCATCTATTGGCAGATATATGCAACTTAAATCTAAAAAAAACTACAATTAATGAATTAAATTTAATTATTGAATTAATATGAATAAAAAGTGTTTTATTAAAGATTGAAAATTTGAACAAGATATATATAGGGAGAGTGTGAGCTAATAGAAGGAATTAAAAAAAAACCCATAAATAGTGTCAAATTGCTATTTAAATGATGCAATAAACAAATGTCTTTATATTGCATTTAATATAATAGGGTGAACTGAAACGGCACTAAAGCAATGGATAGATTTAATCATAGTTAAAATTCTCAAAACAATTCAACTATATATCTGTGATAATTGGCGAAGAATTAACCTGTTGTTGGTGTGACATTTGGAGGAGTCAACGCTAATAGACTGAAAGGGAGGAATAGTCCGGTTTTGGAACTGCAGCTGGTATTGCTGAATAGACAAGGCATATTATCGAACATAGCATTTAATTTAATGTTACATTGATTTCTAAAAGGCATTTGGTTCTATACATCGAGAAATACCATGGAAGATATTTGAAAAGCATAATCATCCACTCAAATACATTTGCATTATAAGAAAACTTTTCAACGACAACAATATTCCTAGGGGCTTTGTTGGAGAATCAATAAAATCATTCTTGACAAAGGTATAAAAAAAAGAAGCATATGTCAGGATTACTGTTTATAAATTTAATCGATTGAATCATGAGATATATTATTAAACAGCAATACAACAGGGAAAATCTTGATACTCAAAAATTGGATTTTCCGGATGACATAATTGTTTAATTTTAAAGACTTGATGACTTGCAACAGTAATAAAAAAAACTATCTTTGTCTATTATCCCAGGACAAATAATTATTAAGCTTTAGTATGAAAATAATGGTTATGAGTATAAGAGATAAAACTTCAAAGTTAAACTATGGCCTGTTGACAAAGGGGTCTGGCGCTCTGGCCTTTGGTACCCCAGGCTTCAGGTTCGAATCCAGGTGGGGGCATGGATGTTTGCAAGTGGCTAGGAATTCACTTTAAACTGTAAGTCCCGGTTCGCTTAGCCCTCTTGTAGAAAAGACCGTAGAGAGACAAACCAATCAAAGTTAAGTTGTCGACTAGCAGTCTATTATTTTACCTACCTTACCACCCTTGTTAGTAAAGAAGAGGGAACGAATAAAGAAATTAGAATTATTAAAGCAAAAAATTATTTCCATAAACTCAACAACATCAAGAAATCAAGTAAATTCGATAAAAGAATGAATAATTTTTTATTAAACGATTAAATATATTTTGTTGTACGGTTTCAAACCTGAAAAATAACCAAGGTAAAAAATAGAGATAGAAACATTGAAAAATAGACGCATAATAGTAATCTTTTGGAGAAATTCAAATTGTAAATTGTCTGCGAAGACGGAACAAATGCCTTCACTGTAAAAGAGAAAATACAAAGGATGGAAATGAATCTGACATGTCCTCAGAGTGACACTGGATAAAATTCCAGCAAAGAACTCTTGGGCACCTAACTGAGAAACGAAATCACAGGGAAGATCCGGACTGTCGTGGAGACAAATAGGAAGTTTGGTAGAGTAAGTGGGATGGTCAGAAGCCATAGCCTTTGCACCAAATCGCATAGAATAGTGATTGAAATTGAAGCTCATGCGTGACTGGACATAAAGATGATGATAATTTCAAAAATAAGCTCAGTTTATTGAATGTAACTGACTCTTATCCTTTCTTCTGGAAAAGAAACGTTTAATACATTTTAATTTGATTCAGAAAAAACTGTATTTTTCAAAATACTTTTAGAAAATAATAAAGTTTCTTATACATATTTTTGGGGCCTGTTTTAAAAACAATGTCACCCAAATTTAACACTATTTTTTTTTTTAATTTTAAACAGTGGTATCGCCTGATTCTGTGGTACAGAGGAAAAGAACTCATATAGGCAAATTTGATGTCAGGGTCTATTGAAGTCACCATTTTCAACTTATTGAAGCCACCACTTTTTTTCTTTTTCTTTTTTTTTATATGATTCAATGCTGACTTTGCCAATATTATTAAGTGTATCATACAGTCAGTCAGGTTGCCCGATGGCAATTTTAGGTTGTTCCCCCACCTGGTACACAAATAGGTGCTGTTATTTCAAAATATCTTCCCGGAAAATTAAGCCCTCGTCTCATCACTATTCATGGTATACATAAGCCAACTTATTCCAGGCAAACTAATAATAATTAATAATAATAATAATAACGTAGTAAGTAGGTGAACAGATGATCGCCGGGCCTACTAAAACTCTCTTTCACAATCTCCATCTAATCCAATCGTTTTAAAAAGTACTGTCAGCCAAATTTAAGATTGATTTCTTTTAAATTTTAAATAACGTTATCATATGATTCTGTGGCACAGATTTGGTTTGGTTTGTCGCTCTACGGTCATCTTGTGCACACTTTAGGCTAAACAAGTAAATTTGATGTCAGCGTCTGTTGCAGTCACCACTTTCAGACATCAGATGACTCGATGGCGACTGTGATAATGTTTTCATGTATATCATATCGTCAGTCAGTGTACCATATCGGCAATCAGTGTACCATAAGTGTTCTTAGTGTACCATACCTCCTGAGGGCAAATTTCGGTTGTTCCTCCCCCATGGTGAGCAACCGGGTGCTGTTATTTCGAAATATCTTCTCGGGAAGTTAAGCCCACAACTCATCACTATTCATGGTATACATAGGTCAACCGATACAGGCGAGGCAATAATAATTAATAATACTAATAATTACATCAAGTCAAGCGCAGGATTAAAACTATTAGAAATTTAAGTATCCATTATGAATGATGAACATTCTGCAGTTTGGCAAATAAATTATTAGGAAAAGGTTCAAAGATAAACTGATGAATAGCCGAGTCGTTGTTGCGTGAGATGAGCATTCATCTCCAGTGATTGTTTAATTAGCCTGGAGTCTCGAAATCTGAACATCTGTGGTTTCTGGCCTCCTAATAACCGGAAATTGGGATCTCTCCGTTGTTGAAGACTTACCACTCCAGACATTGATTTCGAAAGGGTTGGACGCTTCTTCGGCGTCAACCGATAACGCCTCTCTAATTAGGTATTTTAAGCGAAATTGTTGCAAAATTGTACCAATAAATTCAAGCATCAGACGAGAGAAAAGGAGCGTCATTTAAGGATGCAACACACACACACACACATTATATATACAATGCAGGATTGGGGCCTGATGGCCGAGTGGCTAGCGCTCTGGCGCACAGGTTTCAGGTTCAAATCCCAGCGTTGCCATGGTTGTTTGTAGTGGTTCGGAATGGCTAAGTAGCTAATGCAGTTTCAACGTTTACCACAGGTTTTCGAGTCCTGGCGGTACCATGGATGTTTGCAGTGGATCGGAATCCGTAGGTCCCGTCCTAATAGGATCGTAGAGCGTTGCGGGGGCATTGTTACTCCGCGTGAGTGGTTTATCTTCAAGTTACACGTGCCCCCTGGGTAGTGCAAAGTGAGTAACGTCTCTGCAGCCCTTATGGCATAAAAAAGATCACGGTCTATTTGCCAGCTGCTTTAGAATATATATATATATACAGGGTGATTATAATTAAAGTCCCACTTTCAAAATGCTTTAAAAAAACAACCCTTCTTCATAACGAGTTCAAATTTGAACTGAAGATACTTTGAGAAGGGGGAAACGGTATGATATCAAACAGAAATTCCAAAAAAGTTCGAGCAATTTTTTCCATCCAATGTGTTAAGACCTTGCCGTGGTAGACGGGCTTTCCACTCACAGTGTCACAACTGTTGAATGACTTGGAAGTCATAATTTTTGTCAAAAAAACCGAAATAATCAAGAACATTGAGCACTACAGTTGGTTAAATGTGCAACTCATGCCAAATGCGTTGTCATTTCGATTCAAAATAGCAATGGCAGCAGAATTCACTTTCGTTAGGTCACTTACATCGCCATCTATTCATGCACTTTGGAACTGTTTTTGATGTCGTACCCTTTCCTCCGTATCTTCAGTTCAAATTTGAACTTATTGTGACGAGTGGTTCTTTTTTTACAGAATTTCGAAAGTGAGATCTTAAATATAATCACCCTCTATTTTAGAATTAAGTAGTTTATGTATTATTTAATTTGAGGTGTTATAGTTAGAAATAATGCTTATCTTTAGCACTAATTGCCGAGACTAATCTGCTGTTATCTAGAAAATTTCTATTCGTATTGCCTTTCTCTAATACAGAATTATTCCTAGAAGTACTTTAGTTGTTAATTGATCCAATAACCCGAACTATCACCTATAAAATACCTTTAAAAATAAATCCCTTTTAACTAAATTAATTATTTCATAATTTGCCCGATGGTACCTTAATAAGAAAAATAATTTCGGAAGAAATCGTAATCTAATAATAATTTTAATAATATTGTACAATCTGTAATTTTAATAAATAATAATAATTTTAAATAAATTGATTTAAGGAATAATAGTTTAAGAAGAAACAAAATATTTCAGAAGTCAAGTAAGGAGTATTTTTTCTGTTAATAAATTAATTATATTAATCTAACCCGTGATATATCTGAAATCTTAAAAGTATTTTTCTATCAATACTATTTATTTATAAAATACACATTATTTTATAATTAAATAATATAATTATTATTTAATTTGAGGTACTGGAGTAAAGAATAACCCTAAAATCTTTAACACTATATTATACTTTAGCACTATATTTACATTAAACTTAAATAATTAATTATAAAATAATATTTTATAATTAAATTGTGATGCTAGAGTTAGAAATAATGCTTGAATCTTTAGTACCAATTGCAAAGCCTAATCTGCTGTTATCTAGAAATTTTCTAGTGGTACTGTCATTCTCTATTACAGAAAAATTCTTAGAGCTTAGTCATTTGGATCAAATACGCCAACACAGGAAAAACATTGATTAGACCATGTCAACCACAAAATCATAATTAGATAAATTGTACACTGATATTAGTCGATCTTTGGAAAAAATTGGTAGTCGTGAAAAATATCTGAACAATCAACTGGAGCAACTTGTTTTAGAATATCGAACAGCTCAAGATCAACTTTCTCAAGTTAGAGAACAATATAAATCAGTCAGTAGTGGAGTTACTGAGAGATCCCGTGCCTTATCTCAGGTTTATATTTTTTATTCTTCATGCTGAATTCAATTAATGTTGTCATAATTTCCTTACTGAATTGTCGTAAATATGTTTGAAATTTTAAAAAAATGAGAATTTTATACATGAAAATAAATATTTAGCTTCATGAATAAATAATATTTATCACTGGCATGATTTTTATGACATTTTCGGCTTAATTTTAGCTTGTTAATTGTTCCATTAACCCAAAATATCACCTGTATAATAAAGCACTTTTAATGAAGTTAAGTATCCATAATATGCACGATGGCAACTTAATAAGGATGATCCAGAAACTATCTTCTTTCAAAACGGTAATCCTTCATAATTCAGCCATTCTAACAATCTTCTAATACTTGGCATAGAGAGAAAACAGATGCCGTTAATGATGTGGGAAGAAAGATAACGATACGAAGGCTAGGTTAGTGACGTTGATCATTAGCCAAAATGTCCGAACCAACATTTTTATGTCGTACACAAATGATGGAAAGGGATGGACAAAATTTTTCTAGACCAGTCAGCTGTTAGAACCCCACAAACTTGGAAAAGGATTTGCAGATCAAGAAGTTTCTCACCTACTGACAAACTTGTTTTGTGCAAGGTTACGCCATTGTAGATCAAGGGTTATTTGTACAGATATAAATTACATGGTTCCTCTATTGGTTTTTGATGTGGGAGTTTTTATTGTTCTTTGATAAATCAGGTTTTTAAGCAATTTTTTTTCTTTATAATACTGGAATTTGCCCTGATTTCTTAGATTGCTTTAATAATTAACTACGATACTACTCTGCCCAAAGACGAATTATTTTTTATTTTCAAAAACTCTTTATTTATTTTTCCAAATTTATTTCATTGCCTTCAAACTAGACCTCTGCGGATACAATGCCCTTATGCCAACTTTTCTTCAAAAAATCTTATTAAAACTTTGAGAAAATTCTAAACACATATAAATTTTATGCTTCATTTATTGGTTTTAGATGTTGGAGTTTTTATTGTTCTTCGAAGAATCAGTGTTTTTAAACATTTTTTTTTCTTTCTGATACTGGAATTTGTCCTGATTTCTTAGATTGCTTTAATAATTAACTACGATACTACTGTGCCCAAAAAGTAAGACCAATTATTTTTTATTTTCAAAAACTCTTTATTTATTTCTCCAAATTTATTTCATTGCCTTCAAAGTAATCCTCTCCGGATACAATGCACTTAAGCTAAATTTTCTTCAAAAAATCTTATTAAAACTTTGAGAAAATTCTAAACCGATATAAATTATATGGTTCATTTATTGGTTTAAGATGTAGGAGTTCTTATTGTTCTTCGTTACATCATCGTTTGTCAAAATTTTTTTTCTTTGTGATACATGAATTTGTCCTGATTTCTTCGATAAATATTAAAACAATCTAAGAAATCAGGCCAAATTCTATATAATATATAAATATACATCAGGCATTATGTTAAAACTATGATATAAAATATATATCAGACATTATGTGTGTTTGTAAAAATAAACTATATTTAAAAAAACAACTTATTTCTGAAATTCTACTAAAACTTTCAGAAAATTCTGATTGTATATAACTTACACTCATGTCCATAAATTAAGGATAATGACGTTCAGGCAAAGAAAGAGACAGAAGCAAAACAAATTTGACTTATTTGTCAAGTCTATTTATTAAACAAAAGGTAAAGAGCAAGAAAGATGCTATATGTTTGACATAATTAATAAAAATTGCGATTTTTACTGCCTGGAGCAAATTTAAAAAAAGAACCTATTTACAAAAAACAGTATAACATGGTTAGTATGATGGTTAATATGGAGTATGTCTCCCGGACGATGCAATACAGTCCTTACAACGCCTAGGCATGCTGAGTATCAAATTATCAATCTGATCTTGGGGAATATTACACCACTCATCAAGCAATGCCCTCCGAAGTTCCGGTTGATAGGTGGGAGGGGGTTGACTGGCTGCAATTCGTCGGCCAAGCATATCCCACACATGCTCTATTGATTCAAGTCCGGTGAGTATGCTGGTGATATCCTCCAATTGAAGGCTTTCGTCTACAGTGTTTGCAAGGTGAGGACGGGCGTCGTCATCCATAAACATAAATTCAGCACCCATGGCGCCCCGAAACAAATGTACATGTTGTTCCAGAATGACATCCCGATAGATGTGGCCTGTCATCGTTACACTCTGAACATGCAGGTCAGTTCTGGAACCAAGAATAATTCCTCCCCAAACGAGCCATCCTGCAGCACCGTAACGGTGTCGTTCAATGGTGTTCTCTTGGTGGTAACGGGTACCTGGCGCTCTCCATATGAAAGTCCGGTGAGAATCAGACTGCAAACTAAACCTGGACTCGTCGGAAAACATCACACCAGACCACTGTGTCGGTGTCCACAATGCATGCTCTCTACTACAGGTTAATCGCAGGCGACAGTGAGTTGCGGTAGGTGGAACACATCTGACAGGCCTACGAGCATATAGACCAATGTGCCCTAAGCGTCTGTACACGGTCTGCCTTGAAACTGTCGTACCGGTAGCTGAAGAGAGCTGACGAGACAGGTCTGATGCTGTGTTCCGTCTGTTTCTTTTGGCAGTAACTGCTAAATACCGGTCCTCATTCGGCGTTGTGGCTCGGGGGCGACCTGTGCTGTAACATCTACTCACATTACCATCATCTTGGAATCGTTGCCAAAGCCTGGAGATGACACTCTGTGCGCTGGGTTCGTCCACATTCCAGTCGTCCGATAATAAAACGACACGTAAAAAATCATCCAAATGCTTACTTTGTGCCATAACTATGCGGTAATTCCACTGAAAGGCTTTTAAAGCCCTTGTGAACAATTTTACTTCTTTGCCACCATTCCTTATATACCCCTCTCTTACACTCTCGTCATTGTGACGTACTATCCGCGCCATCTGGTGGTTTCCTGTAATTTGCATATTCTTCTTCAAGATGTGTGTGATAATTCTACAGGTGAAATTTTTATTTTAATGTTCAATTTCTGTGTGATTCTGAATTATCCTTAATTTATGGACATGAGTGTATTTGATTCAATTATTGCTTTTAAATGGAGGAGTTTTTATTGTTTCTTGATAAATCAACGTTGATCAAGAAATGTTTCTTTATGATACTGGAATTTGAACTGATTCCTTAGATTGCTTTAATATATAACTATGATATAAAATATACACCAAACATTATGTGTATTTGTAAAATAAACTATATTTAAAACAAACAACTTATTACTGAAATCTTATTAAAACTTTGAGGAAATTCTGAACATATATAAATTATATAGTTCATTTATAAGTTTTAATTGTAGGAGTTTTTAATCATAAATCAGCGATTTTCAAATTTTTTTTTTTATGATATTGCAGTTTGTCCTAATTACTTAGATTGCTTTAATATTTAACTATGATATAAAATATATATATTAACTATGGTATACAATATATATGCATCATACATTATACGTGCTATTAAAATAAAATTATGTTTAAAGAAACAACTTATTACTGAAATCTTATTAAAACCCTGAGAAAAATTTGATTTTTCAGTTGTAAGTTTTCGCAATTTGCGAAGGTACATTCATAAAATTAAGGTCATCATTAGGTGCTTAAATTCATAAAATTTTAATTAAAAGTTTTTCGATTACATAAAATCTGTAAATTTATAATGAAATAAAGTCTCAAGTTGCCTTGTACGTTCTCGTTTATATTGAAACGTCTTTATTTCTTTTATACTTTTTAAATATTAAATTAGTTTTATGAAGTCTTAGTATTTACAGTTTTTATTTTTACTCATAAATTTTGTAATTAAGTGTTTTATTTACATACATTATTTTTCTCTAGTTATTCAATGTAAATTTTTTGATGCAACCATCATCAACTAAAATGAAAAATGAAAAGGCATAAAAAAAAATTGACGATGAATTCTTTTATGAATAAATAAAATGCCGTCTGTTTACGTAAACAAATGCCGAACTTTAGTTGTTTGTCAACAAAAATTATCAAATCAAACGATGTTGTAATAATTACTGAAACCCATGAATATAAATGAATGTTTACAATATGCATTATAGGAAAAAATTGTTAATTATTAATTGCAAAAGAAATTATTGAATAAATAATACTGCGCCCAAAAATTAAGACCATTTTTTTTTTCAAAAACTCTTTATTTATTCTTCCAAATTTATTCATTGCCTTCAAAGTAATCCCCTCCGGACACTTATGCCAACTTTGTATCCAATCCTCAATGCATGCTAAAAAATCATCGGCAGGGATGGCCTTCAGAGCGCGCGCCGAAATAGTATTCGACAATTGCTGTCTGTCCAATATTTGATCCTTGACTAATAGTTTTGGACAATTGTTGTCTGTCCAATATTGTATCGCGTATTGTTGGATATTTTTTTTGATTTATCAACTGTGAATTTCATTTGGACATTCGTGATAAAGGAATGGACAAATCGATCGGAAGACCATAATTTTATTATCAAAATCTTCTAATGTCGTTTTTTGTCCGAGAATTATGACCTTTTGATTACTTTGACCATTTCTTCATCAGAAATGTCCAAATGACATTTCATGATAAATGAAAAAAGAAATATCCAACAATGTGAGATCAATATTGGACAAATATTTATTCAATATTTGTCCAATATTTGGGTCGATTGCTTGCAGGAACAGCAAACGAGTTGTATAAATATTAGACGATATTGCTCCGAGAATTAGAAGTTTTATGGCGGCATCGCAAGAAATAAAGTTCGAAAAATAAATGGAGAAATATTGCTGTCCAATATCCAATAGCAAATTAATTATGATTTTATATATCCTCTAAATATGTTTATCCTCTAAATACTAATAAATTGTAAATATAATAATTAACAGAACATGATGTTATTCTATTTTTGAGATTCTGCATTTAAGGATTCTTTAAAGGAAATTTTTAACAGCATTTATTCTCAAGCGCCTATTTTGATGGAGAAACACAATAATTCATCAAATCTTTTGAGGACGGTTATAAAAAGTGTATTTACATTATCCAAAAATTCAAAGCCCTGAAGTACCAAAAATGAAGTATTTATAAACAAATCTCATATTCTAGGAAAACATGACACGAAAAAACAATGTTGATAAAAAACAAGGTCAAATGCAATTGTTGTTTTATTCTTAATTTGTTATGCAAAAACTTTTTCTAGGGTAATATTTCACTTCTGCATTTTACATATTTAAGAAGAACTGACTTCGAAACAGCAACCGAAATATTTAAAATCAGCAAATCGCTTTCTAATCTTCTAGAAGAATTTGCATTTGAAATTGGGTCGATTGCTTGGAGGAACAGCAAATGAGTTTTGCTTCATCTTTGGCAAATTTCTGTATAAACGTCAGACGATATCCCTCTGGGAATTAGTAGTTTTATGGTGGCATCGCAACGAATAAAGTTCGAAGAATAAATGGGGAAATATTGCATGAATCTGAATATGGAAATACTTGAGCAGTAAAAGTATCTGCAAATCGTTGTGAGCGCGCAATTCTTTTCGTATATGAAAGCGTCTTTTTTGTAATGAAGGAAGAAAGTATATATTTTTCCCCCATTGATAACATTTTATTCGTCCATAAAAATTTTCACCTTTGATATTTGAATTTATTTGCCTTTACAATTTTTTTTCATCTTTAATCAAAACATTACGTGCAAGATAGTAGATAAGTGAACTAGTTTGGAACTGTATAAAATGTTTAAAATATTTCTAATTTTTTTTAGATTGAAAGTAAAATATTTTGTTGAATCCTTTCTACTCTGTGTTAGGTTAAGGAAGGAAATATTTAAACTGCATGTGACAATGTCTGAAATTTGACTAAAATATTAATTACTTCGATTATAATCTTAAACTTTAAATAAATACAACGTACAGATTAACATTTGTTCTAAATTATTTAATTTTTACTAATTCCAAGAAGATCATTATTGTTCAAAATTTAAACTTTGCGTCACACACACACACAAAAAAAACGGTCCTCTTTATTATCGAAAAAATATCTCTTTACAGCTTGATAGCCTGATACTTGCATTATTTAAAGTTCAAAAAATAAGCATAGTAACACTTGTGCAGATTATCAGTTCTTTGTGTAGAAAGGATGCCATGCAAGCTTGGCGCTTGGTTCGAAACTCGACAAGTGATCCCGAACCGAAAACTCCATCATGTATTGTTCTATAAATCCTCTTGACAGGCTTCTCGGGGAGAAATGGAGCGAAACCCTTAGATCAGGGATGGGCAAACTACGGCCCGCGGGCTGACCGCGACCCACCGGAAGGTTCCATCCGGCCCGCGGATAGAATTTTAATTTGCCGGATCGTGTCAAATTAAAAGAAATATATATTTATATATTATACATCCATCTCCTTTTCTATATTGATTAAATATTATTTTTTTTAATTAAAAAATTATTATTTTTAATATTATTATTTTTATATCATTTCCCGAGGTTAAATTCAATACCCTCAGTAAATGAAGAGCTGCTTAAGAATTATGAAGATAGTTTGAAAAAACTGCCTTTTTGAGTTTGAACGCAGATTTCAAGATTTCAGTGCCATTCAAACAGAACTGGATATTTTTGCCATGCCTTTCAACGTACATTGTGAAGCAGTGAGGTCAAATTTGCAGGTTGAATTAATTGAGTTGCAATCTAACAATCATCTTAAGCAGTTGTTTCTAAATATGCCAAAGTTAAGAGTTTTACAAATCATTATCGACAGTAAGTTTCCAAAATTTAATATCTCACGGTCAGGAAATCAGTGCTATGTTCATTTTATATATGTGAACAAGTGTTTTCAACTATGAACCTTAAAAAGAATTATTTCAGAAGTAGACTGACAGATGAGCATTTAGCCTTGTTCCTTAGAATCAGTACATCTCACTTCGAACCTCACTATAAGGAACTTTTAAAAATGAAATCGCAATTTCCTCCATCTCATCAACATATTTAAATTGTGATACTTGTATATTGTTTGTAAAATTTTAGAAAAATGTATCTTGGCCCGTCAAACTTTTTTTTTTCAATTTTCGCCCCGCGACCGAAAAAGTTTCCAAATTCCCTAGCTTAGATGATATCTTTGCAGGTTCGTTCAAAATTGTGCTGTTCATCCAAAAATGTGGATACAGTTCAGTACGCAATCTGTGGCACTACCTTCGGTAACGATGAATTTGCTGTCAATCTCCCATCCTGGATGTTAATGACATAAGGTAAAGGTAGAATATTCAGAAATAACTTATCCATGTTAGATTTACATTGCCAGTTTCAGAAATTGCTCTAAAACTCCAATAGATTCTGAGGAAAAATGCAGCACAATCCATCACACTGACATTCATTGATCTCTTTCAGAGTTCCAATTCTTGTTTTATTTGCGATGCAATTTGATACTAACCCCTGAGATATGTCGAGCAAACAATATAAATAAATAAGAATAAATTTGTAAAGAGAAAGTTTATCGAAAAAATTATATTCGATTTTGATTTACTGCAGTTTTACTGCAGTACTTTTATTTATTACAGTGAATTTCAGAAAATTTTTTTCTATGTCAAAAAAATTAAAAAGGATTATAAAGAGTTTAATGATCCTAGTTATCCTGATGGACTAGTACCAAGCACTCAGGTGCGCAGTGCCACAGATTGCGGGTTCGAATCCTGGCGATGCCATGGATGTTTGTAGTAGTTCGGAATCTACTTTAAATTGTAGGCCCCAGTTTAATAGGATCGCCGAGTGTTGTGTGGGTAGTGTGACTCGCGTCCGTAGCAAATCTTCAAACTAAACATGTCCCCTGGGTAGTGCTAAATGAGTAACAGCGGTGCAACCCTTGCTTATGGCATGAAGATGAACTGTCTCTGTATTGCCATCTGCATTAAAACACCAACAACACTTTTGTTCTAATGCAGCTGGCAAACTCTTAGACAGTTGTCTGGATGCCTCAAGGCAAGTGCTGCACCGACGTTACTCACTTAGCACTACCCCGGAGGTGTGTGCAGCTTGAAGATAAGCTATGGACGCGGAGTAGCAAGACCCCTCAACGCTCTATGATCTTGTTAGACCGGGACCTATGGTTTAAAGTAGATTCCGAAACACTGCAAACATCCATGGCTCGTCGGGACTCGAATCCGAAACCTGGGGTACGCTTGCCACTCAGCCATTCAGCCCCACAACAACAACATAAAGAGTTTAAATATGTAGAAACAAAATTAGAGCAAATTAAATAATACACTTCAATTGTAATTAATCAGAAATGAAGTTCATTTCATTACACATTATTCGGAATGAATTCAGTACAGTGTAAATATATATGATTTTATCATGTTTTTTTTAAAGAAAAGTCTTAAATTATAATTAATGAGTTCAGAAATTGAGTCTTATTAAAAGGTGATTTATTTTTTAAAATACAAAAGAGATTAAGCTCTTTTGACGTGTTAAAAGAAAAGTTAAGTAAATTTGCATTTCAATTGTATTGAATTCATTGTTCTGTTGTATTATAAAATTATTTAAAAACATGTCCTTTTGTTAAATATGAAGTAAGTTTAATCAACTGTAATTAAATTAAATTGATAATTAAAAGGATTTCTTGTATATTATGGAGCACAAATGCAAGCTTATCTATTTTACATTATTATGTTAATTAGGTGAAATCGCTATTTCGCATTTGAATTCTCAGTTGCATTAACCTGCTGATAAGGGGAATATAAATTAATTAATGATTTCGTATTATATTTAAATATATATAAAAACTATTTTTCATCTTAATTACAATTTTAGAGTAACGGATATCTTTCAAGGGAAATTACTTTAATAGTAAAAACAAATTTATTTTCGTAAACGAGAAGATATTTTTATCATGTTTCTGCACTATCATGTTCTTCTCAAATATCACTAACCATGTTTTTTTTTTTTTAAATTAACATGCGGGTTTTATACATTTTTTGCATTTCTTCACTATCAATTTAAACACTTCATCATCATGATTGGCGCAACAGTCCCATGGTGGGCTAAGGCCGTCTACCTATTGGCAGATTTCGAAACATGAGATGTTTTTATTCTTTTTTTACGGGGTAGGGTTGTCAGCCCTACGCCCAATGCTTTACAGTCAAGTTAGATCGGGACCTACAGTTTAAAGTGGATTCCGAACCACTACAAACATCCATGGCACCGCCGGGTCTCGAACCCGAAACCTGTGGTACCCAGCGTCAGCTTGCTAGCCACTCGGCCATCCAGGTCATTAACACTTACACATAACATCATTAAACAACAATCATCATTCACAATCATTTAAAAATTTAATCCAATGTTCTTCTACCGAGAATTATGATTGCAACAAAGGCTACCAGAGGATTCGAATCTGAGAACTACTGCACAATACCTCGTATGATACCACTTGAATTTTTGTTGAACGCCGAAGGAATTTGTGTATCACTTATGTATGGTACGGACATGCCACCTACAGGCTATGGATAGAAGATATTTAATGGTAACTGCCCCAAACGTGATGTGTTTTATGAGAAAAAATTCACACCAGACAGCCTGACTATACTATTCGACAGAAAATTTGTTAAATGGATAACTGCAGTTGTTTCTTATGTATTTTGCTATGCTGACGCATAACATATTTATAAAAATTGCCCAACAAAACAATTGCTCATTTTTTTTTAAAGTTTACATAGATTAAAAATATTTCTCACATAGTTACATCGAATAAAACGCTTACATATATTTGCTTGCTGTTTTATTGAAAGAATGTGGTTGCCAATAACGTTTGATAATATAAATTTCAGTAAATATATCAAATACACACTAAACCTGTTATAACAAGTTTAGCGAACTTGATAATCTTTGGTCATCGTTTACGGGAATCATTTCCATTTAGTTTAAACTAGCTTGTCGAGTTAGAAAAGTTTCTATATTAATTTATAATGATTTAATCTTCTTTATTTTGCTCTCAAGTGTTTATTTAAGAACAATTCAGTTTTATTTACGAACAGATTCCTTAAACGCCGCGTAATTGTGGAAACCACCCAAACAATTTCTGTTTTATGTGTGGGAATCTAACTTTGAAGTCCTAAAGATGCAATATTGCTCACTTGATAACAAGCGGCCCGAGGACAAATTGGCTAGTGCTCTGGCCTTTGGTACTACAGTCTTCAGCTTTGAATCATGGCGATGACATGAATGTTTGTTAGTGGTTCGTTAAACTGTAGGTCCACTGTAATCCAACTTAAACTGTAGTAAGTCCCGGTCTAATTAGCCCAAAGTGTGCACAAAATGACTGTAGAGCGACAAACCAAATCTTTGATAAAAAAGACACATGAACTTTATTTCGGGTATCTAATCGATGATTAGAACTAATCTTGAACCCCTCATATTGCTGTGCCTTTTGTGTGACATTACTTAGGCTTAACACAAAGTCGCGGCATATACCATTTGGGATTCTATTAGTATGGAAGGAACAAATGAACCACTCCATGGACTGCTATTTCCGCATTAAAAAACTGCTAGTATAACAAGCAATACCAAGAAAATCATTAAGTATCCCCATCTTCCTTCAGCTATCAAGCTTATTCTTCGCATCCCAACACCACCTGGAAATTGGAATTCACATTCAGACAACTCTGCTGACGAAGATTTGCAATGAAGTCCGGGAAGAAGACGACATCGACGACCCAGAATTTGGTGGAACGTCTACAGAGCCTCACAGAATCAATCAGTCTGAACTGAATGATCTAGTTCGTAATCGAAACTTGTTGAAAATCAGGCAGAATTGAGAGCGTCCAGATTGAAAAATTGCAATCTCCTTGAGAAGGGAATTATTATTTCTTCTTATCATCAAGGGGAGCAAGACCTCCGAAAGTTGTTCTCCGGAGAAGGCAATTTAGTGTATTGTTTCTGGTGTTGATTCATTGCTGTTGAAATGTTATGATTCTAAGGAATGGAAGGATGTTTATGGATACATCTAAACTCTAGTAAAAAACTTTGCTTCTTCATATTTGAAATGAGAAACCTTCGAATTTCTTTTCTACGCAGTCATATGAAAGAGACTAGCAACATGCAAATTTGGCTACCAGAGAAACGATATGAGTAG
>BPLQ01014882.1:0-301313 GCA_021605075.1 Caerostris darwini
AAATTTATTTTTCAAATAAAATTGAAGAGAGCTTTAGCCAGTATAACTGTGTGATTTGCTGTTATATATAAAAACGATACTATTGGGATAATTCTATTTTATGTTTATTTGAGCGACGGAGTTGGGAAAAATGTGCAAGAGATAATCATCATGCACTCTGTTTTATGTTTAAAAATTGCAATTTAATTTGTATGGACACACACAAAATTCGTTTATGGATATGATAATTAACTGATTCGTAAACTTAGAATTCCTTCCTAGGGGAAAAAAATGAAATTTATTAAAACACTTTAATTATTCCAAAGAAGAAAAATGGTTTGAGAAGCACTGCAGTTCATAAATCCTGAGATATTTAGTTCGCATTTGATCCATAGATGTCATCATCCCCCTTTCTTGTGAGGAGGTGTGAAATTACACGTACGTCTTACATCGCCCACGTACATCCTGGAGGCAAGTATTGCACGGGCTTGTTGTTGCTTGTCGGTGCACAAGCAAAAACCAATTCCGGCTAATTTTTCTTCTTACTTTTCCCTTGTTTTAAGACTGCGCATGTTTGAGATTGCTCTGGCTGAGTTTTTTTTTTTTTTTTTTTTTTTTTTATAAGTTCCGAGCGAAATTGAAATGAAAGAAATAGCGTCAAGACAGGATTGATTCCACATTTAGATTTTAATGCTGACTTCCTACTCAGAAATATAGTTATTTTTTTGTGTAATCTTTCTTTTATTTATTTATTGTGCAGACTGGAGCCACATGTGGTTCCATATATTATTATCTGTTCTAGTTTAATAAAAGTAGACATTTAAATGTTTAAAAAAATGTAATCCAATATTTTTCTAATTTTTTGCAAATTGGAAGATAAGAAAGTGACTTTTTCATAAATATCTTTCTAGGGCTTATGTCTAATTTATGCAGATAAATTAAATATTTCTATTTAACAAAAAGTTATTTAAGATTTTGATATAAAAGTTACGATCGGATCTATTTTGGCGAATAAAGTAAATAAAAAATTTTTTTATCACAATTACGTATATGATGCTTGAAACAAAAAAGATGTTTCATATTTTTCTTAATTAAAAGTGATCCTGTCAAATCATGATTTATATATATATATTTTATAATCATAATTATATTTTATTATAATTTATGCACTCATCTGCAAATTCTTTTTTTTACACGAAAAAAGATAATTAAATAAGTTCCCTGAAAAATTATGATAAATAAATAATGATAGTTCCAACATTTTTAAATTCATGTTGTAAAACTACATTTATCTACTTTATTCTCTTTAATTGCTTTAATTTCACATACATTTCAAATGATGACCACTCGAGAAGTCCGTGTACATTTTCTCATAAACCTCAACGAATTAATGAGATCGTAAGACAAAATTGTGTTTTGGTTTGTTTATATAGTACCCTTTTAGTTATTCCATGAAGCTTATTCAATGAGTAATTAGGTGATTTTAAGCTAGATTTTACCCTAAAATTTGTTTAGTTTCAACTATGAGTATATTCTAACGTATAACACTACTGTGTTATATGTTACGTTAATGTTTTCACAGTTATTAAATTTTGAACGTAGTGATATTAAACTGATTTTCGGATTATTTGATTGTATACTAGCGAATTATTTAAGTCAGCGACAGTTAAAATGAAGGTTTCCTACAAATCCTTCGGCCAAGAAAAAAAAATTAAAAAAAAATTACCCCTTTATCATTTTTTTATTTTCAAGTTTTTTAACATTTATTATTAATTTTGTTTATTTTTTTTTTTTTTTTTTTTTTTTTTTTTTTTTTTTTTTTTGAATGATTGGTTGACTTTGATTTGATTCGCTGGTATGGTATTTTTGTGTTTGTCTGTGTAATATCTGTTGGACATCATGTTTCACATATGTATACCATGAACAGTACGTTGCAGACAGAACATTGTCTTTCTGCTGACTTTTCGGTGTAATTGCTCTACATTGACATGTTATATGCAAAAAAAAAAAAAAAAAAAAAAAAAACCCCAGGAAAACTTCCTCCAAACAATCTGATAATCGATGATATATAAACCCACTGTGTCTCCATCGAATCTCTTCGTTACTGAAAGCCTATGGATTCGAATCTCAGCTAACTGCATATGTTGCCAATGGCCACGAATTTGGCTTGTCATTTGGATTCAATTTTTACTATTTGTGATTATTAAAACACATTTTCTTCTGAGTTTATTGCATTTGTATAATGAAATACAGACTTCATACAATGTAGTTTTCATATTTTATTACACATGGGGGAGGGGGCGTGGTTGGAAATTTTTAAACTTGAAAGGCTGTCACGAACCGTAAAAGCTTAATAATTGCAATTTTTGACTGACATCTTGTTCTATTCAGATTTTTTATTATTATTTTTTTTTATTGCAAATTCAACCTTTCAAAGGTACGAATTCTCAATGTCAGTGATGCCATATAAAAAACTCATTATTGAAAGAAAGTTATCCATTGTCTCAAAGACATTGTTGATGATGTATCTTCTGCTTCGGCAATGAATGTACAAGTTCCGGAATTTCTAACATGTGATTCTTTAAAAACCAACCCAGTTCCTCGTCAAAACTGAAATGTAAAATTGTACTTTAGTAGGGGTACTGTTTCACTGAGTGTTGTTAAAGAAAACTTATTTTATTTATAAATTAAAATTAGAAACTATTTAAATTAAGAAAGAGAATTACAGTGGAATTTTTTTTTAAAAATTGGATTGTTTTCTCTTATGTTTTTGTCGAACAGAAATAGGAGGACTTTCCAGCCTGGAATCTATCTCAGCTGGCAAGTAAATTGTAGTTTGTCATTTGTTTGTTGTCGACTGGAACCCTATTTACGTAGAAACTCATCTTCAGGCCTCGTGAAGCAAAAGCATGTCCCCCCCCCCCGCAATAACCACACACAATATGTTCAAGTGGCTTCACAGTCGTAATGAAGTACACATCCCACCCCCTTATTCTCTGTGAGTGCGAATCTTTCGCCTTGCGAAAAGCAGCCACCCGGAACACATTCAGGAAAGAAAATGATGAGATTGGTCTCGGGTTTATTTCATTATTGAGATATTACCTGCGAAAAAAGGACACGTAGATTCCCACGGCATGAAACCCGCAATCATTGTAAATCAGCTTTCAGAGCATCTGTCTGTCAGTTTTCGACAGCTTTCAGTTTGTAGAGTTGTTTGCTGGGAAAAGGTTTATTTCCTTTCTGATCGTCAAAGTATTTTATGCACTCTTACTATGCAATCATGTCATGGAAGTTGAGGATTGAATCAGCAGCTGCTTTCACCCTTATAATTTAACTTACTTTATAATGAATTTTGAATTAGTGTAACATGAAGAATGCTGTATATCAATACTTTTTAAAGATGAAAAAAAATCAATCCAGGCCTTTAATTCTCATAAATGCCTATTTTTAATATGTCGCAGGAAAAAAGCCCGAAAACTCCCACGAGGATGTTTGAGATCAGATGCGAGACGCTTTACATATGCTGTCACATTCAACTAAAAATCGACACTGTCCAATATATATTAATGTATCTAATATATATTTGTTACGGAGATAAATATAAGGAGAAGGATAATTCAATGGCTAGACAGAATGGAGTTAAACAGAACAACAAGAATACTCCTTAATGAAAACCCCAACGGATTTAGACCCAGAAGAAGACCAAGTATTAGACGAGGAGATCGGGAGAGGACCACTTAAGATGCTCCGTATTACTAACTGGAAACAAAGGGCAACTAGTCATGGAATGGCAAAAAATCGGAGGTCAGGGCACTTCAAGGACTATCAATGATGATGATGATAACATATATATATATATATATATACTAGACTTCTCGTTTTTTTTAAATTAAAGACTGCAAAGTGATCCTCCAGTGTATTCGAACCTCAGACATACTTCCAACTCGTCGCGCCCACATTTGAATGCGTGATCTGCGAAAATCATCGCGAACACTTTTACCAGACTTTCAGTGAACCTCGAAAAACACACTCTCTTGTATTCATAAGAATGTTACAGTGATCATAATCATAATGAGTGGTATTTGGCTTTCCTTGATCTGCTTCCCTCTCTGAGATTCAAAATTAGCAATTATAAAAAAATAGTTGTTCTCATATAGATATTATGGGTCATTCCAGATTGTGATGTTTCTAATATAAAACAGGAATAAGTCGCATGCAGATTAGGAATAAGTTTTATCGGTTTCTTCGCATAAAGCTTCTCGCTCCGTGCATTCTAGGATAGAAAAGATTACATTTCAGCAATATGGATTAATGCTTTCTCGACTATTGCAGGTTTCTCAATAAGAAGAATTCAATGAAATACTTTCTATAATTTTATTTATCCTTATTTGATTGGGACAATTCGTTAAATGATATTTCTAGAAAGTATGTAGAAGGAAATGGCATGGATTCTTATTGCTTCTGAGATGCTCACCACCCATTCTTATGGCATGTTTTGTTTTTATCCGTTTTGATTTCATCTTAAAGAAGAGAAGTTCCTCTTCTCATTTTGCGTCGCACTACACCATATTTTCTCACCCATTGCGATAAAAAACAGTAAGGGGTCAAGTATTCGAACACAAAGGCGTAGCAGGAGAGAAAGGTAATTTCGAAGGGGTTTTAATTATATTAAAATAGTTTAATTTTTAAGAATTGAAATTTTAAATTACACATTATCAAAAGAAAGATAGAAAAAAAATTCACAGTACTTATTAAGTAAGCCCTTTCTTTAAATTGCTTTGTGCCTCTTTCTCTCTGTCTACCATCCTTAACAAGTAATCGATTCCTCCGTTTCTGTCCTTAAACAGAATGTTTTCTTTTCACTAAATGGCTAGTAGGATAACAGAGGCGATTTATGAAACATCCATAGATTTATTACTTTCCTTCTAATACATTAGACAAATTAAATTCAAACAGAAGCTTTACTCCCTCTATAAGTTCAATGGCAATGCGTACAGCAATGTGCTAATGGGACTGCATTGCAGTTACTGCTTCAGAAATGACTAGATTCAGTGGTGATTAAGATAGACTATATAAGCAATCAGATTTCCTGGTGAGAGTTTACCAGATTTTTCCCCCCTTAAGAACACACCTAGAAGTTCTGTTGCTAAATCAGCGGGCTATTTCTTGAGGATGAGAAGCTCAATAGACGTCACTAGGTTCATATTGTAAATATTAATATATGTGTGAATATGTAAATTGAATGATTACAATCCTTATGATTACGTATTACGGTATTCGATAATGAGAGAAGTTTTCATAAACTGAAAAGCATGCTTACGGTTATCTACGACTCAAAACAAAAAGGAATTCTTTGACATTATAGAAAATGATATTGCAGAGACTGTGAATAAATATAGATAGTGTCAAGAAAAGACTTGCTGATACAAAGGATAACGAAAATAAATATTTTATGTTCAATAATTGTTCCTACTGTTCAAATATTTGTTGGAAAAAAGCGACGTTGTGCCCGACTCATGGCTCAGTGGCAATATGCCCCGCTCGAGAGCATTAGGGCTGTGGTTCAATCCGGTTCTGGTGGTTTTGTTGTAGACGCTGTTTCAAAAAATGAGGGGCCTCAAGGGAGTTTAAGATGTTCAGCATCGTGAATCGGACTACCTGGTGAGAGTTTTCCGATTTTTCTCACATGCGATACACAAATGCGAGGTAGTTCTCCCTAAAACTCCTGCCGTCTTTCTTCAACGACACGGAGCCATACCAGACTTCTATCCTACGGATGCTCCATCACAGCAGAAGCTACCCCTTTCCCTCCATCCATGAGTAGATTACTCATGGGATGTCCGTCCCACATTGCAGGACACTGAGGATTAGTCGCACAGCAACGTTGTTATAAAAGAACCTAAGTAATAAACTCATTTCTTATTTTTTCGTTTGTGAAAAGTATTATTAAAAGGCCTTAAAAGGGAGCCAAAATTTAGCATGCTACAGGACAAATTCGCCTATGATGATAGATTTTTTGCTTTATCGAATTACAAAAGTCTTAATTCTGGAAAAATGTTTTTCTTTTGTATTAATCCTTGACACTCATCTAGAGATATCGCTTATTGAGAGTTTATTTAATTGAACTGCAAAAAATATTTTCATTAAAATCTCTTTCCAAACAAAAAAAAAAGATGCCCAAAACAATTCAGGATGCACTGATGCACAGAATTCAGTGCAACGGCATGGTTCCGAAATGGATCAGCGAACCAAAACACCCCCGTATGTCATTGAACAAATGACCGCAGCTAATGCATTTATCGTCTGCTGCACCACTTTATCGTCTGCAGGTAATGCGTTAATCTTTTGTTGCCCACCGAACAGGTAGGATTCACCGAGTGACTCACCCCGTGGCATATGTTGAATCAGAGAGAGAACACGAACTAATGAACCACCCCGACGGCAGGTGGCAGACGATTTTTTGACAAGGATGAGGCGGTCAACCCAAAGAAATAATCGCTCGCGATTCGATCCAATGACCCCCACTCCATGAGGAAATCGTCTGACGTATCGCACCCCTTGCGTCACGCACCGACGGTTTTTATAGTAGATCGGACGTCATTTACGAGGTGGGCTGCTATTATTTTGTGGTTGGGGTGAATGGCAACCGTGGTAGGTATGAAACCGATCATTTGGATGCAGAAGAATAGTGCTTCTTTATTTTTTTGTTGTAATAATGGATTACAAGCTGGGAAAAGTCTACGGCTATTTGGATTATTCTCTGTATGGACAAATTATTAGCCATATTTCTATGTTGCTCCTGTAATTCTGTTCTATGTTGTTACACAATTTCAATATTGCATTTTAACATATGAGCAGAAAATGACCATTCAAAGATAATGGTTTGGAGAATCTGGAAAAAATGTTACATGTTATTAACTAACAACAACTTTAGTTAATGTTATTAACTAAATCAAACATGTTACGTTTATTTTAAGCAATTATTAATGCAGAGAATAACTTGGATCGTTGCTTTTTTTTAAATAATCAAAAACTTGTATGTAGATGATTTTAAATGTTCATTTAAATATTAGTATCAATTTTTTAAATCTTCAAAATAAAGTGCTCGCCCCGATTGCTTATTATTCCATGAAAATTCAAAAATACTGGGTTTTTTTTCCCTCATCTACCAAATACGTGTATATAAATTAACTAAGTTTTGATTATCTACTCAGCATTATTATTATTTTTTTTTAAATATTTTTTTCAAACTTGGCACATTTTTTGACAAAGTCAAGAAGCCACCCTAAAAATTAAATGGCATTTTCCTACTCAAGTTCAAATACTAAAATTTAAGTAATTGCAGTATTTTTCAAACACACATATATATATAATAATCGTAATAATAGTCAAATATGATTCAAGTATGAACATCAAATTCAATTCTTATATTCTCAACAAAAATAATGTGGAATTATAAAATGAAATGAAAAGTAAAAGATATCGTGTTATTTAACAAAAATTTCAAAAGGAGACCTTGCCTTGTTTTAATTTGATACAAATTCCTTAAAGCCCAGTTTGTGTAAAAAACAAGCAATGCGCGGAATGTTGTTTTTCGCCTAGAACTCTGAAAGAATGCACTAATATATTTCAGTCGTTTGATTTGAATGGTATCGCTCGTATACTGTATAGGCTTTTATACTTATCTTGCTTTTTTAGTTCTTTTCTTTGGGGACTATTTTTTTTTCTTACCGGGACTGACCACCTAAATATGCATGATTTTCAATAAAAAAATGCATGTTTCAATACTTGTATATAATGAAAGTACAATTTTTCAGGTTTCCAATATTGTTTCAAAAAAAAATTTTTTTTTTTCACGTGTTCATTCATAGCAGACATATTATAACTAAAATGCAAACCATCTTATGCAATAAAACTTTTTCTTTACATTGATTTTTCACGCTTTTAACTTTTGCTGTTATGTTTTATCATAAAACATATTGTATTTTTAAAATTTAGTATTCAAAATGGCCATAATTTGTCTTATATATGTAAAACTATACATTTGAATCTAAAAAAAAAACGTGAATTTATTTTATGATATTGAGAATATGTCATACTTGAAGTTGGACACATTATTAAAAATTTGGATGCTTAATGTTATGTGTCGAATTTAAGTTTTGTTGACATTTTAAAATTTAATTAAAATAACAGTAATGATTCGTTTCTTGTAGCAAAATTAGTAGTTAAAATAATCTGAAATTAAAAAAAAAATTACATTTCTAAGAGTTTTTTTTTTTTTTTTTTTTTTTTCAATATAGGTGGGCATTATTTGATTGAACATTTTAACCTGAATTCTTTCGGTCAAGAATGTATTGTTGTTACGTAATTTGAGTTTTTTTAAAATACAATAATTGAGTAATTAAATCAGAATAATTAAGTATCTTCGAATGCACTTTGACGCTACTAGAAAGGCAGAGCATTCATCGCTATCCAGGAGCATCAAGGTGGGTCTGCTACCCCCCCCAATTTTGATGGGCTCCCACAAAGTGATATATGGAGGGTTCGTACCTTCCTCTCCTCCTCTGAAAAGAAAATCCGGCCATCTGATTTATCGTGTCCATCCTCGACACAGAAGCAGGGATTTTTGGTCAGACCTCGAATATCGAGTTTAGAACTGGTTCTCGAATTCAACGTTCCACATGTGCCCAGCTCAAAAATCCCACACAATTTAAGTTTTAAAAATATTCCTACCTTGATAGTATTTGAAAGCTCTTTTCATTTCCTTACTCCTGTGAAAAAAACTGTGATTCGTAAATGAAATCTGAATATTGGGATATCTATCAGGTGGACTGAAAAGTTCGTAGGCTAGCATAGAAAAATTCTTTTTTTTGATCGAATCGGATTTTATTATTCAATATAGTTGCCTTCGAGGGCGATACAACGATTATAGCGGTCATACAATTTTTCGATACCCTTTTTATAGTACGATTTGTCTTTAACCTCAAAATAGGCTTCAGTTTCGGCGATTACCTCTTCATCGGCGCGAAATTTCTGTCCAGCGGGCATCCTCTTGTGGTCTGAGAACAGGAAAAAGTCGCTGGGAGCCAGATCTGGAGAATACGGTGGATGCGGAAGTAATTCGAAGCCCAATTCATGCAATTTTGCCATTGTTTTTATTGATTTGGGACACGGTGCATTGTCTTGATGAAATAGCACTTTCTTCTTCTTCAAATGAGGCCGTTTTTCCTGCGATTTCCTCTTTCGAACGCTCCAATAACGCTACGTAATAGTCGCTGTTTATGGTTTTTCCTTTTTTAAGATAGTCAATGAATATTTTACCATGCGTATCCCAAAATATTGAGGACATAACCTTGCCAGCCGACTTTTGCGTCTTTCCACGCTTTGGAGTCGGTTTATCACGCGCAGTCCACTCGGCTGACTGTCGATTGGACTTCGGTGTGAAATGATGGAGCCATGTTTCATCCATTGTCACATATCGACGCAAAAATTCGGGTATATTACGATTGAACAGCTCCAAACACTGCTTAGAATCATCAATTCGTTGATGTTTTTGGTGGATTGTGAGCTCGCGCGGCACCCACTTTGAACAGAGCTTTCGCATATCCAAATATTCATTCACGATATGTCCAACACGTTCCTTTGATATCTTTAGGGTCTCGGCTATCTCAATCAACTTTACTTTACGGTTATCAGAAATTATTTTATGGACTTTTTTGATGTTTTCGTCGGTAACAGCCTCTTTGGGGCGTCCACTGCGTGCATCGTCCTCTTTGCTCATTTCGCCTCGTTTAAATTTAGCAAACCACTTCTCTACGGTTGATTTTCCTGGTGTAAAGTCCGAATAATGTTTATCAAGCCAAGCCTTGGCTTCAATAGTATTTTTTTTCGCCAAAAAGCAATGCTTTATTAACACACGAAATTCCTTTTTATCCATTTTTTCAAACTAACAAAAGTTGCTTCGCTAAAAATGCTATACCTGACATACTAATAGTGCAACAGCTGTCAACTTTATACACGTGTCTTTTGAAGGTTAGGGCTAACTAACCGTCATATGGATTTAATACTAGTAGCGCCATCTATGTGTCAGCCTATGTACCTTTCAGCCCACCCGTTAGAGCTAGAATCGATAGAGGACAAGACGTGACGTGTGACTTTTCCTGCAGTACATTAGACGTGCGATACATTAGATACCTCGTATACAAAGTGTAGTATTTAATAATTCTTATTTTTTTCTTAAAAAAACACATGTTCAATTGCAGCAACATTATGTACTTATATTATGTATAGTTTGAACATTTAATAAAACCTTAAAGAATTAAGATAGCATGGTTATGATACTTATATGTGCTTATATGCAACTGTAACATTAAGCTTTTTTTTCCCCGAATTTTTTTACAAATTTTTATTCATGAGAAAAGGAAGTATTTCAGTCAAGAGCCGCGTAAAATATTTGGTGTTATGAAGAAACAAACAAAGTTAATATTGAATAATATTAGGATACCTCGAGCTAGAATAGATAGGTGACAAGACGTGTGACTTTTCCTGCAGTACACTAGTACAGTGTAGTGCAGTGTACTTTTACAGTGTAGTACAGTGTACTTTTCCTGCAGTACAGAGCGACACGTTAAATACCGCGTATAGGAAGTGTGATATTTAATGATTCTTATTTTTTTCTTAAAAAAACAACGCTTAATTTGGGAGAAAGGAAAATAAAGGGCTTATTCAAATTATGCGCCATCAGTTGCCACACATTTTACCCATCTCTCTGTTAATTTGTGGGTGTCTTCTCAGAAAAACCGTACATCTTTTAAGGTGGTACAGTCATGAAGTCATTTCTCGATATCTTCCTAATTTTATTGGAGTGTTTCATAGAAAGTGAGTGAGACATCGGTGGTAGTCGGAAGGGTTGAGTCAAGTGAGTAAGGCGGGTGGAGCAAGAGTTCCCAGCCAAGCCGCAATAACGGTTGTCTCTGACCGCTTTCGCCATTTGAGATGACACCTGCGAAATCTCTTTTCCGTGTATTGTGGCCCATTCTGTTCTCTTTGCGATCCATGCATGGTTCAGGTGGATCATTTTTTTGACGCTAGCGAATGGTTGTTAGCTGCTTCATCTGGTTTCGGAAGCTCATGCTCATTTTCGATTCACCAAGGTGTTCTTCTTTTCAAGTCGAAATCCTCATTTCTGAATAGTCTACACCGACTCATACAAGCGACTTGCTTTGGGGTACTTCCACAAGTAACATTCGCGTTTTCTTTTGAAAAGCGACACTTGTTGCAAATATTCTTGATTCGGCTCGAAACTCGGCATGTTACTAACTCGAAGCAGTTTAGACATCCATGGTGTACTGTCATAGCAACAAATGACGTAAGAGATGAAACCGTTGACTATCCCTTGTTTCCTGCGTCATCTCTTAAAAAAAATAATTAAAAAATAATAATTAAAAAAAATTATTAACTGCTACACCTGTAACTGCTCTCGTGGCAGACATCAGCGATTTGATGACAAGAATCGTCGTTTGAAATGGAAAACAATCATTCAGATAATCTAAAGAATGCCTGGTGAGAATTAGTCTTTCTTTTGTAACTGTGCTTCCTTCTATCTTCTGGGAAGAGCGCCCCTGTTGCGTTCAAGAGAAATTGTAGTTGGCCTACAGACTCGGTGAGGAAGTATATGTTGTGCACCCTGCGCGTAGCCGAGTTTCGAGTTTTCGGCTTAGAACGGGAGTCCTTCCACGAATCTATAATTTTCTACATTTAAATGTGTTAAATGTTGTACGTCTTTAGTTGTATGTGTGTGGTGTCTGTGCATGTGCATAAAGTTACGAGTTGTCCAATGTGTGATTCAAGTATCTTAACCCAGCCACACCCAGTTATAATCTGGTTGCCAAACCTGCACACTATAAGCTTAGATATTTTGTACAAATTGTTAATTGTAAATAAAATATAAATCAATGTATCATTATGCGAAACTGTAATAAATATTCTTTTCTGAAATAAAATTACAAAAAGAAAAAGGGGCATTGTTTATATAAATAAAACTTTGTGCTTTTTGTTACTATATTTACAAATAAACTATCCATCCTTTTTTCTTTTTTTCGAGCTTTTTTGTTTTTCCCCTTTTTTTATCCACATTGTATATCGTTTAATATTGGAAAACGAAAATTATAATAAAACATAAGATTCCAGATGAATTTGAATTACTTGAGTACAAACAATGCAAAACACAAGATGACTGCTTGCACCAGAAACACATTCTGCGGAGACAGTTTTCTTGAAAACCTGTTTGAGATCTTTTCCCTTCCATAAAATGCTAAAAACTCAAGTGAAGAGAAATACACAACACCGAAATCTCTAGGAGGAAACCCTTTGCAGCAACAGCAGATAACGGTAATGGCTTCTTAATGGTCCCTGAAGAAGACCAACAATGGAAGTTGGTATCCATGTCTCGGAAAACAACCAGGAATAAAAGAATGCTCAACCTTTTTGTGATAAGAGACTGTCGCCCCCGTGCATTACGCGCTCGTGAACCGCACCGGGAGTGGACTCGGTGCCAGACGTCTTGAGGGGTGGTCATCACCTTTAGCGTGCTTGTGCAGATAACAAACAGGTAAGTAGGTTGATTGCACTGGCGTCCAGGGCCACCGTTGAGATTCTTTTTCAAAACCCGAGATTAACTGGGTAAAATTCCCGAGATTCCTAATAAATGTCACTGCGATAGTTTTCCTCGTTTTATCGCCATCTCATTTTCTTATATGTTTCCCATCACGTTTGGATAGCATTTACTTGTGTTTTAAAGAGTCACTTAACAACACTTGCAGTAACTGGAATCCTTCTCGTATTAGTCCTGTTCTAGCCAAAACTTCAATTCTGTTCTTCAATAAGCCATTTCATTTTGAAACACTGATCATATCATTCCTGTTTCATTGTCAATGCGTATTTTGTTCTCTCATCTTCAATTAAGATATATTCACCCATTATAATATAAATGTATTCACCTATTCCCTTATTATAAAATGTATTCACCTATTCCCTTATTATAAAATGTATTCACCTATTCCCTTATTATAAAATGTATTCACCTATTCCCTTATTATGAAATGTGTTCACCCCCTGCCAATGTAAAATTTATCAGTATGATTTGAAAGCAATATTTTCAAAAGTAAACGAAAGACGCAAGAGCAGACGCAATACAAGTTTCGCGTCAGGGTTGTCAAATTAATAATTTTGTTTAAAGCTAAAATAAAGCTGACTACATTGTAGAATATGGGCTACAGAGACTTCAGAAAATGTTTAGACAAACTATTTTATCTTAGTAAAACTATAAATTCCCTATATATATATATATATATATATTTTTTTAACATTATAATAACTATTGTGCTGTATCTATTTTCTCAATAATTCCAAAAATTTCCATAATCTTCGAAATGAAAACCAGGAACCCAAGATTTCAAATATTACAAATGCAAGCACTGCTGGCTTCTTCATGGAACTGTATGGGAGATTATCGTCTTGAATCGGAATGAAATTTTTTTTTAAATTCAGATTCCTTTGGAATTACCTTCTGTCATTTGTGCCCAAATTGAAATCTGAAACAAAAGAACCAGTGCCTGTATCGGCAATGAGTACATTAAACAGTAAGTTCTGGAAGTCCGTTGGGTTCGAAGAGGAAATTGTATATTCCTCAGATACCGTCTTTGGGGATGTTCTTTCTAAACTGTGAATTGGACACAAAGCTCAACATCTGTAAGACAATGGCAACCCTTCTCTAGTAGGTCTGACGTCGATTATGTTGGACACAATTTGATGATCAGCATATAATATAAAGTGCCCAGTGTTAGAAAACGGAAACAGATTTGGAGGAGAATTCAGAGCTCCCTTCAGCCAGAATTTTGTCTTTGGGAAAGAGCTCAACAAAATAAAGCGTTTGTGAAAGATCATTAGGTTCTATTAAACTATAAGTAATAGATAAAGTATCTGAAGTGGAAATTATCTATATTACTTATTTTATTAATAATTTTTACAATGCACTGATTGAGTTCAAATTTATAAAAAAAAAAAAGCAGAACATTAAAACTACACGGAGCCAAGTCATTCTTACGTAGTAGATTATTCATGGATGCAGGACATCGAGGATTAGTCACAACACAACGCTAGACTTATTTCTCTCCTCTATTAAAACGCACTGAATGTCGCTATTACCATTTTTTACTTACGTGAAGCTATCGCTTGCATAAGACGATATATTTCCCATTTAAAGCGACAAGTCTTAGTAATTTTAAAAACACGCTTTTTCTGATATTATTGCAATCCGATCACAGAAGAATCTGACAGACGGCATAGCCTATTTCCCCTAGAAATCAGCTGGCTTTTCAATTATGTATGTTTATTATTATTATAGAGAATTATTATTTCCTTTCCATGAATAATGTTATATGCTTCTAAATGGATTCTTCAAGAATAATACTTTGTTGCTTATTTATCTAAAAACACACACAGACACACCTTTATTTCTTCCTTTTCTATCAAAACATTTATTTATTAACTTCCTTCCGATTTGTTGCTTAGCTTTGATTTTTAAATTTCATCTCTTCTAATGCGGAAAATGTTTAATACAATCAATGTATTCTTTTTTTTTTTTCTTGTTGTTACCATGTTTTTTTTTTTTTTTTTTTTTTAATTATAAATTTTACCATAAGAGTAAAACTGGAAAACTTTGCACTTTCATAAGAAAATGTCTTAAAAAATAATAGTGGAATATTTTAGAGAGGTAAATATTGTAGAGGGTGGTTGATGATAGAGGATTGCCTGCATAAAGAATTGCAAATTTATTAAATATTTTTCATCCAAATTAATATTTTTGTCAGAAATTCTGAGTATCGCTGTATATATGTGTCTATAACAAACGTTTTGAATGATTCTTTATCTGTAACCATTTATATGTTATGGAGTTTCCCAACCATAAACTGAGCATATCTTTTCTCTTGTTGGATATCATACAAAAATCAAATGGTCATGTATCAAGTAAACTCGATTTTTCTAATAAAAAAAACATTCAGCTTCATTGTCGAACAGTATATATCAGTTTTATTCCTTGCTTATTCTTGGTGGAAGGAAGTTTGGTTCCTCCATGCAGAAATATGCCTCCTGAAACATGCAGCTAGATGTGTTTTGATTTCGATCTAATCATCCAGCTGACAAAAATAACAGGATTAAGAATCTCCTAATGATATGTATTCCTTTGTAAAGCTGTCTTCCTAATATTATTGCTGTTTCAATTACGGATTTCTGCCGATTTTCCAGAACGGCTTGTTCTTCATTCCGTTTATGTTTGTGCATTTTATTTCTGTTTCTGCTCCTGAAATTTTTGCCATATGGACATGCTTATGATTTTCTTTTTCGTGACTGCAGCTCCTGTTCATTTCAGACATTGAATAATTTTTTTTGTGTTCGGTAATATTTTTTTTTCTTTCTAATGCAGCTGGCAAACACTTAGACAGTTTGGTCTTGGATGCCTTAAGGCAAGCGCTGTACCGACGTTACTCACTTTGCATTACCCAGAGGGCGCGTGTAACTTGAAGATGAACCATGGACGCGGAGTAACAATGCCCCCGCAACGCTCTACAATCCTACTAGACTGGGACCTACTTTTTAAAGTGGATTCCGAACCACTACAAGCATCTATGGCACCGCCGGGACTCGAACCCGGAACCTGTGGTACCGAGCGCCAGAGCGAAGGCGCCAGTCGGCCATTCAGGCCCATTTCCGTTTATATATATATATATATAAATTGACCAGGGTTCACTTCAGAGGTGCTTAGCCTTTCTCAGCGTGAGGTTGGTGTAAAGAGTTCGTTGAATTTCACACTGCTTTTTATTATTACATTTAAAATATCACCTAGAAAAGAAAACTATTCCCATGTAATCAGGATTGATCAGGAGCAACTCAGAAATCTACAGAAACTGTGGAAACATCAGAAGATAGGAATGAATCTAATAGGTGGAGAATAGCCAATGCTAGGAGCAGAAGATACTGTATTTAACCATCATGAATCTAAATGAAAGTTTAAAGCCGTGAAACGTCAGGTTATATGTACTATTTTATATGACTAGGGAGAGATAGAACTGAGCAACGCTATTTTCTTTTATGAATGAGAAAGGGGAAAGGGGGAACTAAGTACTGCTTCAATGAATTGCTTCTCTATAATGATTCCATGAAGTTGGAATTTATAAATGTTCCTTTTTGGTTTGCAGAGATTCGTAACTCGGAGAAAATCAAAGGTTGTTTAAAAGCAATCAAAAAGGCATCTTGACCCTCGGCCGTTGAGCTATGAGCATAATTGTCATCTCCTCCTTCGTCTGAGGGGTCTCCTTCGTGAGCGGACGACATGTCGAAGCGGCACCATCAAAGGAAATGGGCGTTGTTCCGTTCTATTTGGTCCAAACATCCGTCCTTTGTTCCCTGCAGCACGGCCGGACATCGCATCCGCTGGACGAGACTTGTCCGAGCAGTAAAAGATGAATAAATATCCGATTCGGATGTCACGAAGAAATCATTCGATCCTCCGAGCGCTTTGTTTGCCATGATCTGAACACGCAAAAAAATACTTTATATATCTTAAGAATTTTTCTCGCACCGGATATTCTTCGACTGTTTTTCTACACAGATTTTTATTGTTGTCCTTTAACAGAAGCCAGACCTTTTAATATGATGTCATTGGCCACTGGAATAGCAGATACGTAAACAATATGAACATAACCTTGCCCACACATCACCTGTAAACAAAAGTGAACATCCTCGTGGCCCAATGGCTGTTCTCGGGGCTATATATCCCTAAGTACTGGGGTAAGATGTGTGGAAAAGGAAATAAAAGAAACTGTTGTTGTTAATGTTTGTAATACGGGTATTTTCCAGCCTATGAATTTATTGTGCTAGTTCTCGAAAAATATCGGTTGACTGTAGGTTTTTGAACTGTGCAAAAAAATGCACTGATCCAGGCAATATAAGTTTTGTTTTTTCAGCATAATATCTTCTAGTATCTTCAGTTCAAATTTGAACCTATTGTGACGAGTGGTACAGCATTTTGAAAGTGGGATTTTGATTATATTCACCCTGTATATATGTATATATATATATATATATATATATATATATATATATAATATATATATATATATAGGGTGAATATATATATATATATATATATATATAACCAAATATAACCAAATATATAATATATATATATATATATATTGTATGGTTAAACATTATACATGTAGGAGAAGATATATAAGAAATGAATGAATATGAAAACATCTTTCTATTGTTGAACTTATGGGTCATGTCAGACCAATCGATAGCGTATTGTTTTCCAAGTAGAAGGAATTTGTCTCAAGATTGCCATATGTTGGCAACCAAAGACTTGGACACCGCAGGCATGCACCCACTTCCCTGGATGAACCCAAGGTTTTGTTGTTTTAGTTGCACGTCTACAGAAGAGCGGACTGCTCTTTCTAATTCGGTAACGCTAGCAGTCGTTAGGCTGGACGCATTGTTTGGTTAAGACAGTGGCAATCACTGAGTCTAGTCGCTTTGGAAGGTAGCTCATATGCATTGTACATATTTGCTTGACCTCTAAACATGAGGAGTATTAAATATTTTTTCTAACCAAAAGCTTCCATGTTTTATACTGCAAATGAGCGAGGAAAAATTTGTAGGCTGTTAAGTCCTTCCTTGACATGGAGGGCTCAACTTTCCAATGCCCAATTGGGCTGTTTGATCCTAATTGTTCTTGCTCTCTCGTGGATAAAACTGCATCTGCTGCATCAATAGCTATTAAAGTGGGGGTTTTGGAAAAATAAAGTTGGAAATTCTTTTTAATATTTGTTGAATTTTTTATTAATTGATTCTTTGCGCTTTTAACATTTTTTTATTTTCATGTTGAAAGTTAACTTTTTGTTATAAATATTGTTTATTTTTTTTCATTAAATTCTTTTTACTCTGTTTCAAGAATCACGGTTACTTTAGTCAATATTTATTTCTTGTGATTATTTGCACTAGGGCTTATTGCCTTTATATGGTTATGCATTTTTACACATCAATGGTTGGGGTCTTTGGTAATTTTTAAATGTGAAAGTAGATCGAGAACAACAACAACAAAAATAAATAAATAAAAATAAAAATAAATAAAAATAAAAAATTAAATTAAATTAAGAACCATTATGATACATATCTGCGGCTGTAACAGAAAATTTCCTGAAGTCAAAATGCTTTTTATGCTGTTAACGCTGATAACAGCATAAAAAGAATTTAAAATTTGTATCTTCTCACTATAATAGAAACCTAGGTATGGCATAAGTATAGTTGCCGTCTCTGAAAAGGTACTCTTACATCCTTCCTCATTTTACATTCTTAAGACAAACTATTTTGTAGGGCGAATTGGACGTAAAAATATTTTGAAACCGAATTTCGATTAATTTAGCAAAAAAAAAAGAAAGTACTATTTTCCATAATATTTATTTAGAAAACGTGACTATTCACGTCTTTTTTGTATCTGTACCAACAAGAATGATATGCCTCCATACATTTCTATACGAAGAATGCATGTTGTGTCATCTCTCAAACCCTGCCGTCTCCATTCCAGATTCATCTTATATACAAAAAAGAAAATCATCCGTTTTCAGCTTTGCAGTTGTTTTTTATGTTGGCGTTATAGCATTAGGAAATGTGAAGAAAATCTAAACATGAAAGAAGAGCTGGCTCTTTACGCAAAAACAGCAGTTTATTTTTCTACTTGATAGATATATACAAAAGAAGCAAAACACAACTTGAGAGCTCACATTCATCACGTATCTAGTTCAATCTGTTTATATTAATTTAAAGTTTTGACATCGCCCTTATTTTGTAAGAAACCTGAGTGTTGTCTGGTATGAATGTTGTCACCCTCATTTTGTATAGTCTGTTACGAATGTTGTGAAATCTCAATGGCGGAGAAATTGAGATTGCACATATCGAAAGAGAGGCATCTCTTTCTTTTTATGAACTCGTGTTTACTGGCGATGAGGACAAAACAAACAAGTACTTATACATATTTACACGGTTATAGTTATGCAACTTAAAATTATCACGAATTAAAGTGCCCTTCATCTGTCTATCCAGACTTGAGATATTCAATGCCACCAGGTTTTCCTTAATTTCCAAGAGGTATCCATTAGGTTTTATGGGATGCCATCCTGTTTTCTTCAATTGCCCAGAAGGAGTTCCTCTTATTAGATGTTAGTTTGCGCCTGAAACCTGAAAATTCAGAGAGAGATTCCGTTATATCTCACAAATGTCCTCTTTCATAAATTAAGATTTCGTTGAAGCCAGAATTGGTTGATTGTAAGGTATTTGGAAGATTTTGCTATTGATATCTTTGTTTGAATTTTTAGGTCCTAATGAATGAAATTATTCTTGGGATATTTAAAATTTCTTTTATCTTATTCGATATATATATTTTTTTTTGTTTCTGAGGGAGGATGAAATATGAAGCAATATGGAGTTTCTGTTAGCTGAGTTTATCCATGCCTGCATAGGTTTTGCTTATTGTATTTTTGTTGGGTTTTTTTCCAAGTCAGACAATTCGTCGAGTATGATCCCTAGATAGTTTGCTGTTTTTACGCGAGGAATTTATTCACTGAATATTTGCAATTTTTCTGTGATTGGTTTCCTATTGCTTCCTTAACAGAAGCGGTTTTGATTTTTGAGTATTTATAGAGATATTCCAATTTTTGCACCATGTATCTCTTATAATTTTCTAATGGCGTGATTTGTTGATAAGACCCATGTCAAGCACTGAAAGAAGATTATTATTATTCCAATTTAAGCGGAAATCTGATGCATAAATAAGATGAAAGATGTGACAAAGGATTGATCCTTGAGGAATTCCAGTATTGATTAGCCTTGAATGGTTAATATTGGTTTCTTACTCTTGCTTTATTTTTTTTTATTACATAAGTACCTATTGAAAAGCAGCCTAAAACCTGGAGGAATTTGAAAATTTCCTTTTCCAGTGAATAATCGGAATAATGTCCCCTTTAATAAAGTCCGTGATGCTAGATCATGTCAAGGACTTTGGCAACAAATAACAGGAGAACTATAGCAGATTCCTTGTTTAAAAGGTCGTCACATATAAATTTAGTAATTTTAATAACTTGTTTTGGTGTGGAGAGGTTCTCATGGTAGTCTTATTTCTCATCTGAAATTTTATTGAGATAAGGTTTGATTCTATTGAAAATTATTCTTCTATAAATTTGAGTGACAGGAAATATGGATTTGGTTTGATTTGTCGCTCTACGGTCATCTTGTATACACGACTGCTAAACAGATCGGGACCTACAGTTTAAAGTGGATTCCTAACCGTTAACAAGCAATCATGCCACAGCCAGGATTCGAACCTGAAGCCTGGGATACCAAAGACCAGAGCGCTAGCTAATTGGCCCGCATGCCGACCGAAGTGAGGAAGATCTGTCCTTTCATTGTACTGCCCTTGCAAATTGGGAACGAATATCCCCCAAAACGAAAGTTTGGACCCAAAAGAGCCCAAAAAAAGGTTTGGTTTGTCGCTCTACAGTAATTTTTTTGCATACGTCAAGCTAATTAGACCGGGACCTACAGTTTTATGTGGATTCCAAACCACCAAGAAACATCTACACTTAGTCACAAAAGTAAGTATGCAACTCATAGCTTAAGTGAAAAAGCTCTAGTTCTCAAATAAATATAAGAAAAATATTATTTTGGAGAGTGCTGTTTATAGCTTCTGATTCAAGTCATAGAGTAATGAAAAATAAACCAAATCATTATATTTTAAAAAACTTTAAGAGTAATTTTATTAACTACCAGTAGAAATTTATATCACAAAAGTATATATGCACTCTGAATTTTTGACTTTTAAATAGGCTGAATGAAACTTCTCGAGTGATTTTTCATATTTCAGTGATAAGTCTAGAAGTTCTGCTACAAAGCTTGTAAGTTTGAGCTTTAAGTACATCAACAATTCTCCAATGGCTCCACGTGGAAAAGAATTATCAAAAGATCTAAAGGATGCAATAATAAAGCTCTATAAGGAAAACAAGTCCCAAAGGCAAATCGCTAAAATCATAGGCAAAAGTCCTGCAACAGTGCAAAAAATCATAGAAAAGTTCCAGGCAGAGGGAAATAATCTAAACAAGCCAAGAACAGGACGATCGCCCATTTTGAAGGATCAAGAAAGGCGAATTATTGTTGGAAATGTGAAAAACAATCCGACGATTAGCGCACCAAAATTGACAACTGATGTGAAAAATAATTTTGCGAAGTCATGCAATCCTGAAACAATTCGCCGTGTGTTACGGAAGGCAGGATACCATGGTCAAAATATGCGAAGAAAACCATTTGTTAGCAAAAGAGAATAGATTTTGGAAAAGAAAATGTAAAGCAGAACACAAATTTTTGGAATTCCGTGATTTTTTCGGTTGAAAGTAAATTCAACATCCACGGGTCAGATGGACACCAAAAAGTTTGGAAGAAAGCAAATGCAGCTCTAGAACCAAAGAACATGAGAGGAACTGTAAAACACGATGGTGGCTCGATTATGGTTTGGGGTTGCATGGCAGCAACTGGAGTAGGAAATTTAGTTATAATCGACGGAATAATGAATCAATATAGCTATTTGAATATTTTAAAGAATAATCTAAGTCAAAGTGCTTCTAAATTGGGACTCAATGGATCCTTCACTTTCCAACAAGATAATGATCCCAAACATACTGCTCGGGTTGTTCGGGAATGGCTGCTATATCACGTGCGAAAACAGCTAAAAACCCACTGCAGTCACCTGATCTTAATCCCATTGAACACTTGTGGGATTATCTCGATCGCCAAAGTAGAAAGCAAGAGATCAAAACTAAGAATGATCTAAAAAAAGCCCTTTTAGAGGAGTGGCAGAAAATACCATCTTCTGTCACTCAAAATTTAGTAAAATCAGTGACATCTAGATTGAGAGCTGTTATAAAGGCCAAAGGCTATCCAACAAATTACTAATTTTTTTGAAAAATTCTAAAATTTGCAATATTAATGTCTTTGTTTTTGTTTGCATACTTACTTTTATGATGTAAATTACATCCTATTTTAAGTTAAGCTCATCTTGCTAATTAATTATTTGTATTTTTTAATTACTTTTCATTTTGTTATTAAGCTCGATTTTGCTGTAATCGAAATAAATCGTTAATTTGAAAACTCTAATATTGTAGGTCTGTTTTTTTTCATAGGACATCATCACATACACTCTGCATACTTACTTTTGTGACTAAGTGTATGTCGAACCTGAAGCTTGGGGTACTAAAGGCCAGAGTGCTAGTCAATTGGCTGCCAGGCCAAGCCCAAAGAAAGAAGGACTCTCCGGTTAATGGATTTATCATGCTTATCTCTAGAACTGGCATGAGAAGTTGAGCATCACTTCGAACTCAGTTCTCCCAAATCAAATAGACTAGTTAATGCACAATCTAAAAATAAAACTAAAGGCTCCTATTTAGAACAGAGATATCTGGGGGCAGTTATATCAACGTATACTATATTAATTAATGATTCACTCCCTTTCTGCATGCAAAGGAGATAGAGAGAGACCGTTTTGTTGCTGGCAAGGCGGCCTGGACAAACACGAGAGAGCAAATATTGTCCCATTCCCGCGCGCGGCATTGCAAACAGTGACCGCTCGCTCCTCTGTTTGATCAGGTCTGTTTGGGTGGCATTGAAACCGAACGTTCAAGTGCACCAGGCACTAGGGTGGGGCCGTTAAAATTACAGCTTGCAACGGACGCTCTCAGACGAAGAGACAGCGCTCAGAGGCAGAGATCGATTGTTTACAAATAGGTCTTTTTTTTATTGCAAATTAAATAATAAGTTTAATAAACATTTTCATTCGTCTTTTGAAATACTGATTTATGGTCATTTTACTCATTCACTGACCCTCGGTTAATAGCAGGGGTAAAAACTTTGTAACAATTTAACAAAACGTGTTCTATGTTTTTGACATTTGAAAATATTTTATATCTGTATTTTCCATACGCTTTTCGCCAACGGCCAGAAATTGTTGAACAATTCTCTTTGGTTCGAGTCGTGAGAAAAGCATTTAATTTATAAATCATGAGTAATTTCTATGCGCAGTTATAATATTAACACACATCTCTCCCAGTTGAGTGGCGGCCTGCTGGCCGAGTGGCTACCGATCTGGCTCTCGGTACCACAGGTTTCGGGCTCTAATCCCGGCGGTGCCATGGAAGTTTGAAGTGGTTCGGAATCCGCTTTAAGTTATAGGTCCCGGTCTCCTGTGACCGTAGAGCGTCACGGAGCGCAATCAGACTTCTCACCCACATCATTCCCAAACTGTAAAGAAGCAAATGAGCTCTAAGCACAGTGATGTGGTGTGGTGTAGTAGTAGTAGTAACAGTGGTTTGGAATCCACTTTAAATTGTAGGTCCTGGTCTAATTAGCCATATGTGCACAAGATGACCGGTTTGAACCAAACCAAACACATTTGAGTGTCCACAAACTTTGTATCGAAGAATACAGATGATCAGCAAACCTGCTCAGTTCAAATGTGAACAGAGAATATGAATGCATTCTAAAACGACGTCCTAACAATCTTCAAGAATGGACAGTAACAAAATATCATGCTGTAAAATAGAGATGCGTATACTTGCACAGGCTGGGGGGAGGGGGGCCCCGGTCTAATTAGCCTCATCTAATAATTTCTTTTCTTTATAGATATAATAAATGACTAACACCCACATAAATAAAAATCAATGTTCGTAAGTGTGTCATCGGATGTTCGAATTTTTTCGCATTTCGACTGCTGTTAAAAAAAAAATTGAATTCCGAAACATTGAATAGCAAAAAATTAATGAATTAAAATTAATTTTAATAATTAATTGAAATTAATTTCAATTAAAAATTAAATTCTACAAAATTGGATTTCCATGAGCAACCCAAAAATTTAATAAGCCGTAGAAGAGTAAATATCAAAAACAAAACAGCACTAGTGATACAAAATCTCTGATTAATGAAAAGCCCCGTTGCTAATTAATATTTTTCTGCGAATCTATTTAAACAAATTTATTATAAGACTGATGAGAGCATACGTGTTAGATTAGTAGATGCATTAGTTAAAATTATTATGAACTACGCATGATACATTAGTTAAAAAACATGAAAAATAAATTCTACCTATATTACTTTATTTATAAAATGGTTAAAAAAATAAATAAATTCAGTAATGCTATCTATGAAATGCAATCAAATCTTTTTCAGAGGTAAAATTCAAACAGCTTTCTTAAAAGATATTTACAGACATGCTTACGATTGCATTGTCCCTTTTCACGGAAAACTCATTTCCTATGAGAGTAGCTGGAGGAAATTTTTTAAATGCCTGAATTCATCAGACCTGCTTAGAAATGAAGTAAAAGTAAAGAGAATTCATTTTTTTTTATAGTTTTGATTATAAAAACTCTTTTTATGAAAGGGTAGACAATGAAGAACGTTTTGCGACCCTCGTTCAATATGTAGAGTAACCAATGCTCAGATAACAGAAAAATAATTTTGAAAAATTTTGCTGTTAAGTTTATATATATATAGGACACTAAAATCTCACATTGTTCAATGATAGTCCAGCGGCCTGATGGCCAATTGGTGTCTCTAGCCTTTGGTACCACAGGCTTCAGGTTCGAATCCTGGCGGTGGCATGGATGTTTGTGAGTGGTTCGGAATCCACATTAAACTGTAGGTCCCGGCCCAAACCAATGATAGGCAATCGGAAGCTTATGTGGACCGGTTTGTTTTGTTTTGTCGGTCTACAGTCATTTTTGTTGTACATTTTAGACTAATTAGACAGGCATCTGCAGTTTAAAGTGCATTCCGAACCACTCACAAACATCCATGCCACTGCCAGGATTCGAGCCGGAAGCCTATGATATCAAATTCCAGAGTACTAGCCGATTGGCCCATCAGGCAGCTTATGGGAGGTCAGCTTTCTGAATTTCTGGTAACTTAGTAATTGGTGGAACTTACCTTAGGTGTACCCGACTCTGATGTAGGGAATATCATCATCTGTACAAACTTCCAGCTGTTTTTTTTTCCTTTTTTTCCTTGGCAAGTATTTCTTGTTACATTTTGCCAGTAAGTTGCAGGTCACTATCCCTTTCCACAATGCACACTTTGGCTTCCCCTTAATACTACTATGAAAGGAATTAAATGAACTTTTAATGACACTGAAAGTAAAGGGCCAACCTTTGCCCCGAATACTCATCGGGCTGGAATCCTCTGGTTCCGTTTGTTGCAGTTAGAAACAAGAAGACATGATGGCGATTGTGACAAAATGCAAGTGTATCGCAGGTGTCTGGTGGGAATTTTCCGAAGGCTCTGCAATACGACAGGCAAAATGCCCTGCAATCGCCCCTGAAAGTCCTTCATCAAGACACTGCCATCTTCTCATCGCACGTAAGAACTATCCATGGTAAACACAAGTAGGGCAGAAGACAGATATACCAATAACAAAAAAGAAAAGTAATATTTTTCTCAGCGGATTGAAGGTCAATTGCTAGCCTTTGGTACCAAGGGCTTCAAGTTCGAATCCAGACGGTGGCATGGATGTTTGTGAGTGGTTCGGAATCCACGTTAAAAATGTAGGTCCCGGTCTAATTAGCCTAAAATGTGCAAAAAATTACTGTAGAGCGACAAACCAAACCTTTTTGTCCCGAAGGCCGAGTGACTAGCGCTCTGGCGCTCGATGTCACAGGGTTCGAGCTCCGTCGATGCTATGGATGTTTGTAATGGTTCGGAATCCACTTTAAACTATACCCCGTAAAAGGAAAAAATACTGGCATTGTTACAATATATGTTGTATATATGTTATATACAATATATGTTGGCAATACAAGCTAAAATTGCATACTGGCAGATTTCGAGACATCTCCTGTCTCGAAATCTGCCAGTATGAAATCGGCTTTGATCCACCATGGGGCTGTTGCGCCAGTGAAAAGCAATATTTTTCTCGTCCAAGCACACGAAGATATGAATCATAACTGTTCTGTTGGTAAAAGTGGCACTCCCCAAAAAGGCACTGTGCACTCCTTCATCAGCATTCATAGTTGAGTTTTGATTAAGTCGGATGATTATTCTGTGAATGATTTTCCTGCCCGCAAACCAACAACGATCCGTTTCATTTGTTGAGATCAGATGAGACTTTTTCCTCGACTTGTGTCACTGCTCTTGTACACGAGTCGTCGAGTGAGGAGGGGCAGGCCGTGGGAAAGGCACGCGCCACCGCCTCGTCTCTCTCGACCCACAGCTATCGTCTGCCCTCCCCCTCGTCTCCGATCAGACGGCGAGTCGCTCGGAGACGGACGCCTCGTCGCGTAGGAAGCACAGCCCAAGGGTTTTCGCAGAAAGTCGGTGAGTGTTTCCGTGAAAAATTATTATAAAAAAATTAAATAAATCAAAAATAAAAATCCCCAGGATTAACGGGTAAACAAGTCCGGCCTTAGTTCGATTTAAAAAACAACAACAAGTAATATAAAAAAAAAAAATTTAAAGTCAATTCCTACTTTTTTTTCACTCTATTGCAGAAAGTCCTTTATAAATAATTTTCATTCCTTTCTTTTTAAGTAATAAAATCGGAAAGAGATTCATAAAAAAATTTAATCGATAAAAGAAGAAAATTAATTGAATAATTATATATATGACTGCGAATGACAAAATCTGAGCACTAACTGTAAATTTAAATTTTTTCTCTTGATTCTGCGGAATTTAAATCCCCTTTTTTGTACTCATAGAATTGATAAATGACTTGAGGTGGTTTCATGGCGACAGAATTTTGATCAATAAAGTCGAAACAGTAGGAAAGGTTGTAAGGGGGAAAAAAAAAACACACACCAGGAAATCGCCAAGAACCTCGTAACTCTACAAAACAAGAATCACCTCCCTAGTTTACGTAAGTATGTTATTACTGTAATAATAAAAAAATATATATATTTTCTCATCTTGGGACCTAGAGTGTTGGATTTCTGAATCGGAAACTTCTACTTCTATACTATTAGAGATCAAGATAAACCTGTAAATTGGAGAAGTCTCCTCTTCGTCTTAAATAGGTGGGAGGATGTAAAAAAATCAGGTCGAGTAGTATGTTTCCAGTTGTGCGTCCTCGATAACGATGAATTTTCTATAGTATTCTATCTTAGCATCTATGTTATTCCTGTCTGGTTAAAGTGCCTGACGTTTGAATAAAACCCATACTCAAATCTGTTTTGGCGAGATTTTTTTTTTTATGATATTTTTATGCGGTATATAGGAAACAATTGACCATCAAAATACATGATATGAATAAAAACTAATGAAAAAGTAGATGACTAATGAAATTTAAAGATGACACAAAAAGCCATCTCTCGAAAACAAGTATGAATGCAATTTTTAAGTTCATTACATGCTAGTAGAAACGATCTGGTGATTGATTTCAGTCAATAATAGCAGTACAATTTGATTTTCAGTACATTTCGAATCATCAGAACTATTTCTTACATATCAGCCATCAGAAATATTTCTTACGTATCAACTATCTGGACTATTTCTTATGTATCTGTCATCAAAAATCTCCTGACTTGTTTGTACAAAAGATTGTCACATTACAAGCAAATCTAATGGGATCATACCTATAATTTTGAAAAGGATCATCCTTTTGTTAGGTAGCTTATCCCGTTATCCCCAGACACAGCTTCGAGACTCTAAAGTGTCTCAATTTACAAAACGCAGCTACTCATGGTAACAATTTTAAAAAAACGGTGCTAAAAATCATTAACTCCAACTTAGTGGAACGGCGATGCAGACATGCGCAATACGCCTCACACATATACAAGTATCAGTCAAAAGATAGCGAGCTAAATTAAAATTGTAAGAAAGGGGTTGCAGTGCTGTTGACAAAGAACTACAAAACTGCAGCTGCTAAATTCTATTAAAAAATTAAAGAATGTTTGGAGTCGTGGTCTTTGTTTTTCGAAAAATTACAAATATTTGAATGGACGAATTTAACTAAAATATAACCTCTACATTGTATTGATTGAAGAGGGATATATTAATTGACAATATGAGAATGGAACTCTGGAAATATTTCAACTGAAAGTGCTGTAGTTGGATGGAAGAGTTCTAACAGATAAAAATTTGAACTTTTGTATAATAACGCAATTTATTTTATTTTCACATTTGTAATGATGTTACCTTCCAAAGAATCTTTTGCCTTACGAAAAAATTGTGTACGTGAAAAAAAATCTCAGTCGAGGATTGCAGTTTATAAAGGGATATTTGTTACTAAAGTACATTTTAAAATACAGTTTCATGAATTTCCTCCTTACTTGAAATAGACACCAACGATATTGAAGTAAATTTGTTCTTTAGAAACAGATACAGGACGACATAAATTTTCTTATTCATGATAATCCTAATCTGCATGAATAATTAAGAGGGAGTAAACGCTGGAGACACTAGTTATCAATCCTAGCAACACTTGAATGCTAAGCAAGCACTCTACCATTTGAGCTACGCCCCTGCATTCTTGCGAGCATATTTCTATATTGTCTTTGTTCCTATTCTGCATGAATAATAAATAAAAATCAGTAGAGACCCTATGTTTAAAACTTTGCACCTCTTGCATGTTTAGCAAGCTCTCTATTGTCTGAACTACGCATGCCAAGCGAGAGTTTTACCACCTGAGAAAAACCACCGGGTTCCATGTTTGATTTTAACGTATACATGAATAATAAGGAAAAATCAACAGAGACTTCACGTATCAATTCTGGAACTTCTAGTATACTGAAATAGCGCTCTGCAGTCTGCATTCCCACTTGCATTTTAATGCTACTTTGTTCCTAATTTGCATGCGCAATAAAGAGAAAACAGTGGATACGACAGGTATTGATCGTGGTATTTCTGGCATACTAATCATCTCTAGTCTATACTAACATACTCTGGTCCTGATATTCTGAGTTACGCTCCCTGCGTTGGCTCTATGAATTGTCTTTGTTCCAAATTTGCATGAGTAACAAAATAAAATATTGATGACGCCAGGTATCCATCTTGATAATTATCGCATGCTAAGCACGCTGAATCAGCTGAGATTTGCTCCAGGAATTCATGTTTGCATTTTACGAATTGTCATTGTTACTAATCTGCATGAGTAACAAAAGTGAAGACCCCGTGTATCGATACCGATCGATTTTATCATCTAATATACGCCACCGAGGTACAAGCTTGATTTTAACGAATTGTCTTTGTTTCTAATCTGCATGAATAATAAAGAAACATCAGCAGATACCCCAATGTATTGATCCGGGTACTTCTAGCATGCTGAATTACCCCCCTCCATTAACATGAGCAATTTATGAATCATATTTGTTTGTAATACGCATGAGTAGTAAAGATAAAACATAGGAGACGGCTGGTATTGATCCTAGTACCACTCGTAAGCAAGTGAGTGCTCTACGCCCCCTGATTACACATGTGCATTTTATGAATTAACTTCGTTCATATCGTGAGTGAGTAATGAATGAAAACACTGGAGACAAGTATCCATCCGAGTACATCTCACATTCTAAGTAATGGGTCTGTCATAGGAGCTACACCTCCAACATGATTATTAGCATCTTACGAAACGACTTTGCTCCTTATCTTCATCAGTAATAAACAGAAAATACAGGATATACTATTAGGTATCAATCCTGACACTTCTCGCCTATTAAACGAATGCACTATCATGTGAGCTACGCCCCCTGCGCTATTAAAAATTTTGCGAGTTGTCTTTGTTCCTATTCTGCAAGTGTTTAAAAAAAACAGTAGAGGCGTCAAATATAGATTCTGATACCTCGCGCATGCTAAGCTAGCGCTCTATCACCTGAGATATAATCCCTGCGCGCATGTCAGCATTTTACGAATTGTACTTGCTTCTAACTTGCACCAATATTAAAGAAATAGTGATTTTGTTTGTTGCTCTACGATCATATTGTGCCCCCGTTGGGCTATACGGACATCGGGACCTGCAGTTTAAAGTGGATTCCGAACCACTCACAAACATCCATGGCTCCGCCGAAAGAAAAAGTGGAGACTGCGGGTATCTTTCCCATGCTAAGAGAGCGCTCTACTATCTGTGCTACGCCCCATGCAGGTATAGGAGCCTTTCATGAATTCTCTTCGCTCTTAATCTGCATGAGTAATAAAAATAAAATATTGGAGATGCCAGATATCGTTCGGGGAACCTCACACCCGTTAAACAATCGCTCTACCATCTGAGATACGAACCCTGAGTTTGTGTGAATATTTCACGAACTTTCTTTGTTCTTAATCTGCTTGAGTAAAAAAAAAAGAAAAAGAAAATTTGGAGACGCTAGGTAAAGATCCTGGTATCCCTCGCATGCTATGTGATCGCTCTACCATCTGAGATAGGCCCTGTGAATCATAAGGCTATTTTATTAATTGCCTTTTTTTTTTTACCTAATCCTCATGAGTAATAGAGATAAATTAGGTATCGAACCTGATACCTCTCACATGCTAAGCGAACTCTCTACGATGAGCTCCACATGAGCTACAACCCCACCCCCCTCAGCTGCATTCATATGAATAGATTATGAATTCTCTTTTTTCTTAATCTGCATGGTTAATAAAGAGAAAATACTAACCTGGCAACCTTACCAAATCTGGCAACTCTTGCAGGCTAAGCGAGTGCTCTGTTATCTGCGTTACGGCCCCCTCAAAAGCATAATCATTTTATGAAATTACTTTGTACCCAATCTGCATGAGTAATAAAAATAAAATAGTGCAGACGCCACATATCAATATAGCAGGCCAAGTGAGAGCTCTACTTTCTGAGCTACAACCCCGCCGTACGCTTCTGTGCATTTTATGAATTGCCTTATTTCCTAATCGGCGTGAGTAATAAAAAGAGAAAATAGTGGGGGCAATAGGTACCTATCATACGAGCTATACCTGCTTGCTTCTTTCGCCTGCATGTACCCATGTTATTTGTGAGCAGCTGCCTCTTTCTTCTTTTTCCCAGAGTTCTGTCCTAGAGGGATCACATGCATTTAAAGCAAATCGTTTAATGCTGCTTTCTGTAGATACCAGTTAAAGTTAAAAAAATCCTTCATGCATTTATAGCATTTACGGAAAAAGCAGGGCCTGAATGGCCGAGTGTCTAGCGCTAGGTGCCACAGGTTTCGGATGTGAGTCTCGGCGATGCCATGGATGTTCGTAGTGGTTCGGAATTTATTTTAAGCCGTAGGTACCGGTTACGTATGACTGTAAAGAGCGTTACGGAGCCCAGTCAGACTTCTACCTACGCGTGCTCCATCACAACAGAAGCTGCCCCCCTTTCCCATCAACCATGAGTCCACATGAGTTCGTGGGCTTGGTCTAGATGTCCACCAAGTGGGATAAGAAACAACAACAACATGTATTTTTAACATCAGCAATTTTATCTTTTTATTCAACACTTTTTGCAATAATAACAATTGATAATACATCTAGACTTTAATGTAATATATTACTATGTTAAATTTTATAGCTAGATGTTTTTTTGTAAGTATATGAGAAAAATATAAAAATCTCGGTCTTCGATAATCTATGTCACAACCTGTGTTGTGTCTTGAATGTAGGCGCTCCATATTCCATGCCACCAATGATAAATTGGATTTATCATTGGTGGCATTTTTGCATGACATTTTTTTTTATTTGCAATGGCAAGGCAATATGAAAATGGGAAAAATACGAAAGAAAATAGAAAATTATGCAAAAGAGTTCAACAAAGTTGACCAAACTCATTGCCTTAGGAATTTTCTAGCTTGCCAGTATCTCGCCGTCTCGGATTCCAAACAAGTACCAAGCAATGATGGAAATGAGATCGATTCATTAGTTCTGCCAAATCACAAATAAAGGCAGTTTGGTTCGTCAAAATTCACAATGCGATGTAGTTGTTCATTAAAATCAGTTCTTTTTCATTGAGCCATTTTTGACAAGCCATCAGCATTCCATTGCAATACACGCAGGCCAACCGGACGACGGTTAGGATAGCAGCCAGAGCTCATGCCGAATACTGTAGACTACTTAGCCGTATAGGAGGTTGCCTAGGGTGCACCACTAGGAGATAGGTCCCCTTTGCAAACCATAATGACATTAATCAGGATAGTTTGTTCCATAATAATGTAAATAATTATTTACATTTTAAATGATTGAAATAAAAGAAGGATTAACATTTTGCATTGTAAATGGTAGTTTAACTCACACAAGATTGTACACTATTAAGCATCCTTCTCTAAGACTCTCGGTGTATTGACAGAAAGAGGTGGAATAATGAATGTCTCAGATATGTACTCTACCGGCAGAGGCAGATCACTGGAAGATCTTCAGCTACAGGATCCTCTGTTAAAACGGCACAGTTCGTCACGCTATCAAGTTAGCAATTTCGTAATTGATGTGATGTCAAGTTAGCAGTTTCAGAGTTGAAGGGACCTGATGAGCAAGTAGCTAGCGCTCGGCACCAAAGGTTTCGAGTTCGAATCCCGACGATACCATGGATGTCTTTAGTGGTTCGGAATCCACTTTAAACCGTAGGTGCCGGTCTAATAGGATCGTAGTCTTACTCGCGTCAGTAGCATATCTTCAAGCTGTACGGGCCCCCTGGGTAGTGCTAAGTTAGTATCGGAGGCGCAGCCCTTGCTTATAGCGTAAAGATAACAGTCTATGTAATTGCCAGCTGTGTTAAGAAAAAAAAATGCAAAGATTTTTAAGATTTAAAAGATTTTTTTTTGCATCTTTAACAAAAAAAAATTGAGATTTTTTTTTTATTGTTACAAATTATATGCATATAAAAACATGAGAAGAAACCCAATATTTTTCAACTATTTCATCATCATCAGTAGTGCAACAGCCCCATGGTGGGCCAAGGGCGTCTGCCTAATGACAGATTTTGTAGCAGGAGATGTTTTTTTTTACGGGATAGGGTTGTCAGCTCAACGCTCCACTGCCATATTATACCTAGACCTACGGTTTGAAGTGGATTCCGAACCACTAAAAACATCCATGGCACCGCCGGTGTTCGAACCCGAAATCTGTGGCACCGAGCACCAGAGTTTCAATTATTTAGATCAGTTGTTTCTGCTAGTGACCATCAAGGACTATCAAACTAACGCAAATGCAATTCGTTGCATGCATTTATAAAAGAATGACTTATTACCGTTAATTAAAGAAAGAAAAAAAAAACTCCAAAAGCAGTGAAAATAATAAACGACGATAAGATCTGCCCCTTTTAAAAAAGCCATTGACCGTGAATAAATCGCTCCCCGGACATTAACGAATACTTTCACGAAACGGAAAACGAGATTGCAGCATTCGTCGAACGAAACGCCGATTGTCTTAATCACCGACATCAGACCGATTCGCGTGACTACGGCAGCAGAAAAACAATGATGGCCGGACATCTATCCGAAGGGCATCCTTTGCACACACAAAAACAAGGAGGTGAGGAGAGGGAGGGGGAAGGGATGGCGTCGCGTGTTGTTTTAACCGTTCGCGCGGCATTTCAATGAAGTCGCGTGTTGCTGAAACCTGTCTGCCCCGCTTCGTAGCCATCATCAGAAGTCCATCTCGTTTGTTCTCGGTCCACGCTCCACCCCCGCCCCCCTTCCCTTTTTGTGATTGAGATGAGAGGGGACGGCTTGTTTTGGCTTTCGAAAAAGGAATTCACACTTTGCAAAAAACAGATTCAGTCTAAGGACTAATAAACGATTTGAAAAGGTTTCTTTTATTATTTATTATTTTGAGAAGTGGTTCTATGTGTTGTAATTTCTCATCCAGTCGCTATTTCATTTCAATTAGGGATGGGGAAAAAGAAAATCCTATTCTTTAAGAATAGGATTTTCTTTCTCCAGAGTCTGATTTTTATACTGAGACTTAACTCTCAACATCTCATGTCAGTATTAGAGATTATCATGATAAATCCGTTAACTGGACAGTCCTTTTCGTACAGCTTGATGGCCAATTGGCCTTTGTGTACCACAGGCTTCAGGTTCGATTGGAGTAGAGAGCCAAAAGATTATTCTTTCGATCATTATTATTATATTACAATAAGTGTAATCAAGGTTCAAATCCTGGCGGTGCCATGAATGTTCGTAAGTGGTTCGAAATCCACATTAAACTGTAGGTCCCGGTCTAATTATCCTGAAGTGTGCACAAAATGACCGTAAAGCAACAAATCACATCAAAACTGATATATATTTATGGGCAAAGTTGTACAGCAATTGCGCAATTTCGCCTCAACCATTTATCGTATATATAAATAAGAAAATTATTATGAAGCAATTTTCATACTTTCAGAATTTGTAAAAATTTGTATACAACTTTTAATTGTTTTTATTGAAAAATCAAGCAGAATTTCTCCTTAAATACCTAACAGTTAAAAATTTTCTCAAAATACTAAAATTCAATTCATTGGTGGCTCAGTTGTTGATAGGGTACATAGCACAGTTTTCAGTTCACAAATGGGGTACCTTGCAATAATTGCTTTCATAAAAAAAGGATACGCATTGGCCATTGTAATAATGTCTGTAATCATCTCTCTGATGGAAATTTTCAGTTTTTTCCCCCATATTATGATTAGTCCTGAAGGTTCTCTTTGTCCAGGTATATTAAAAAAAAATAATTATAAATACATAGTACTTCCATACACAATTACATTCAAGTAGATCTAAGTCATTCAAACGCATTCATGCCCAAATACATACAAGTATATTCATGCACAAATACACCCATACACAAGTGCATTCATTTACAAATACTTCCAAGTCATTAAAGTACATTCATGTACAAATACATACAAATATATTCACATGTGGTATACTAGTACATCCATATGTACAGTACACAAGCACATTCATATATGATATGTAAGTACATCTATGGTACATATTTTATCCGTTCTAATTTCTTAAATGTATATCAAGACATTTACCAAATGCATTTTTGCCATAGGAAATAAAGGGAATTAATCATTAATCCGTTTCCAGGAAACAAATTCCTGATGTTATTGGTATATTATGCATTGATAAGGGTTGTATAAAATAATTGAAACATTGTTTCATACTAAATAAAAAAGCAGTTAGCTGAAATCCAACATAAATAAGAATTTGCTAAAATAAATTTCTTTCTTTTTTTTTTTTTTTATCTGCTTCTTTCGCGTATTTCTGATACAGGGTCTGCTTTTTCCAGACAATGCTATGACGGATTGATTGGACTTTGTTGGGAGTGGTATTTCTCTGGAAAATTTTTTGACAATCATCCATGCATGGATGGATTTTAAAGCCTTCGAGTCGTATTTCAAAAACAAGGTAAACATTTTTCACATACAAATAGGACGTAAATCAAGTTGGACTTATTCCAAAGCGGATGCATGTCCAAATACGTATAAGTATTATTGCATGTGCAATTTTATTTATTAGTATTGCATGTGCAATACTAATAAATAAAATTAAAAAAAAAAAAAAAGTTGGAGGCGCCGGGTATCGATCCCGGTACCTCTCGCATGCTAAGCGAGCGCTCTACCATCTGAGCTACGCCCCCTCCGCTGTTAACCTATGTCATTTACAATGACGACTTGATATACTCATTCTCCTGACCTACTTGTGAGGTGCGCGAAACCAGATCAGCTGAGGGCGAAAGCTCACTGGAGTCGAAAGTGAAAACCACCTCTAAAAGACAGCTCTGGTGCTCATCCATGTGCATGGAGCAGCCAACTCTATGTGTATTGTTTTATATTGGATTATATTCTTCCATGTAACAATAACTTCTGTTAGTTGAAGTATTCTGAACCATCCGAAGGCATGATCAGCAATCCCGGTCAGTACTTCTTTAAACAGAATGCAATATTAACAAAAACACAAAAGCGTAGAAGTAGTAGCTGGACTCCAAATAAGGAAGGAAAAAAATCTTATCTGACTGATTTACATTCACTATTCTTTCCTTTATTTAACATTTGCAAAACATATATTACAAGATTTGCGTAAATACAACTTAACGCTTCTTACATCAAAAGGATTACAATAAAAGAGAAATGCCAATGTAAACACAATAAATACAACTAAATTTGTTTTAAAGTAAATCACAAATAAAAATCATCCACTTTCAATACAGAGTTTACAAAAAAGTGTTACAAAAATTTCAAAACAATACAAAAAAAAAAAAAAAAAAAGTCGTTTGCTTCAAAAAAAACTATAAGAAAATAAATAAACACCATAGAGATTTTTTTTTATCATGTGTGAACATGATGTTGTCCTAGTTAGGGGTCCGTGACGTTATCCGAAAATGAGAGTTAAGCAAATAAAACTGCATTGCAAATTTTGGCGGAAAATGCTACTTTGGGCCCCTTAACTCTTGAAATGATTCATGAATAACGTTAGTCTTCAGGATTTTTCTGGAGAATTTGCCTTTTGTTTGAAGTGTTTTGTAGTATTGTTTTGAATCACTTTTCACGTTTTGGGTGGGGTTTTAAACATTTGTATTTCCAATGGCTATAAGTATTCGCAGTGCGTTGATCAATTCCTTCTTCTTGAAATTTCATATTTCTCACTTTTGGCATTTTCTGTTGCCTATTGAGCTGTAGAGTGCTCCTTATTGTATTTGGAATACTTCATTCTTCCTTTACGACTAATATTTTCAAACTTTGATATATTCTTTTGGCTATTGAATTGTTATAGTGTTTCTTGTAGAATTTGGAAATCTTCATTCTTCATTTACAACTGCATTTAACTTATTTTTGTATATTCTTTTTGAGATTCAATCATGAAGAATTCATTCTTCATGAAGTTCTTGATCTATTCAACATTACTATATTCATGTGGCTATTGAATTTGGCCATTCTGATAGTATTCCAATCAATTGCTTCATATATATCTTGTATTATTAAACATTGGTATATTTCTGAATTTATTGATCCGTTCTCGAATGTTCACACATGATAAGTTGAAATTTTCCGAGCAGATTTTAGCATTTTTTTCCCCAAACATATTAAGTTATGGAAAAAAATTAATGTAAGTTGCGTAAAAAGAAGCAACTAGTCACGAATACAAGTTAAAAAGTGAAGATAACCAACTCAAAATAAAAGAACACTAGTGCACAAAAAAAGTGGCCTCCTTTTAAAGAATAGAAGGAATCAAAAAATCGAAACCCTAATTGGGTGCAAAACTAAAAGGAAAAGTAGTAATTTACTACTATGGAATGTTTTCTATAATTTGTTCCTGTCTTTTTTTTTTTAATGATTTTAATAGTTTCTCTTGTTATTCATAATCAGTTGATTAATGCTCGTATTTTTATAATCTTTAGGAAAACCAGTTCTTCTATAACCGTCCCAAATATTACATTTGTAGATAATATGTTCTCTTGATTCCTCTCCTTCTCCACATTGGCAAATATTGGTACCTAGTAAAAACTCCATGATTGCGCGACTTGTGGCTCAATGGCAACGTTGAGCATTAGGGCTGAGGTTCAATCCGTTGGCGGCTTTGTTGTAGACGCTGGTTCCAAAAAAAGGGGCTCGATGGCATTTGTGATGTTCAGCTTCTTGGCTCGTGAGCCGCGCTGCCAGATGGTTGTTTTCCGGGTTTTCTCCCATACGATAAGCACATGCGGGCAGACTTCTACCCACTTCAATCGTACCTATATACCTATACCTATATTCTTCCTTCTCAACTTCAGACTTTTGCTACCAAGTCAGACTTCTGCGGAGATGCTTCATCCCAACAGAAGCTGGCCCTTTCCCTCCATCCATGAGTAGACTGATGAGTACTCATGGGATGTCCGTCGAGCGCTGCCTGGACAGTGAGGATTAGGTACAACAACGACAATTCCATGATTTGAAGGATATGGTTTATAAAGAAGTCTTTGTATTCTCTAATTTCACGTATAGTGGAAAAAGAAACTTAAAGTGTTTTTTTTTTTATATTCGTATTATATAACAAATTCGCAACCCCCAAACCCCCACCGCCAAAAAAATAAATAAATAAAAGAACATAGAACAATGGCACATCACAAAGGATGAACGAAGGAAGGATTTGGGTTTCAACATATTTGAGGACCCAAAAGAATCTCACTAGAAATCCTATCTCTCGATGGTCACTCGCCTTGCATCATTTATCTTCCGTTACCTTACATATCAACTGAAAGCGCCAACAGTAAGGAACTTGAGGTGTCTGAGTGCCTATTACCATTGAGCGTCGCTGTTGGGATTTATTTAATACGTGTTTTAATCTATCATTGGATTATTTCTTTCTTGATTTATGAATTTTTATTAATGAAACAGTTTGTTCACAAGTATTTGGCGCATTTTATTAAAGCATTGTGAAGAAACTCTTTGAGATCGTTGTAACAGAATGTTGGAAATTTAATAAGCTGTCTTCATTTATGCAAATTAGACACTTATATGTTCTTATATATAAATATATATATACACAGTCCAGTCACATTAGTGTGACCTTCACCTACTTTCGACGTCAACGTGAAATAACCCATCACAAAAGGCAGGTGGCAGCACATTGCAGTGGAGTGTATAGAAAGAATTTCACTTAATACCCACATTCCACACTCCACTTAAAGCCAGAATATACAAGAGTGTATATTCTGGCTTTTCACAGGTGGTCACATTAATGTGACTGGACTGTGTGTATTTAAGACACCTATAATACTTTTCGGAAGCAAGAAAGCAATATCACTGGAATAGAAATGTTCGTGGTATAAATTTTTTAAAGTTTTTAAGTTACTCACATTTAAGCTACACTGCCTTCAAAACATTTTTCTTCTCACACTTAACTCAACGTTTATATAGCTGTGAGAAAATATTCCACGAACCCAGTATGAGAGAAAAGCACTGCAGGATTTCAGCTGTCTCGAAGCATTCCACCTCAAAATTTGATAAAAGTTATCTCTTCAATTTCCGCTTTAACCTCAAAAAAATTTTTGGATGAATTCAATGGGTGTTTAAGAGCAATAAACTTTATTGGCACCTTCTTTTCCTTACACCTGGCCTTCCCTCGTACCCAGGGTTATGTGGCTCCCTACCAGATAGAAAGATAAAGGTGATATATCAAGGGGCCTCATGTATACCACAAAGAGTCGGCCGACGGGTGAGGACATTACCTTCCGGAAGGACTTTTAGGGGTAACCTCCCGTACATTTCTTTGTCGTATAGGAAAAAACCCGGAAAACTTCCACCAAGAAGGGTCTGAATGGCCGAGTGTCTAGCGCTCTGGCGCTCGGTGCCACAGGTTTCGAGTTCGAGTCCCGGCGGTGCCATGGATGTTTGTAGTGATTCGGAATCCACTTTGAACCGTAGGTCCCGGTCTCCTATGACTGTATGAGCGTCACGGAGCAGAAGTCAGACTTCTACCTACGGGTGCTCCATCAGAATCAGTGAAAAGGGTGCACCAGTGAAGCTGCAACCCTCTTCCCTCCTTTCATGAGGGATACGACGACAACAACAACTTCCACCAAGCAGTCTGACTATCGATGCCAAAAGGTTTTACACGGTTTGTCATAATCTCCCTCGATTCTCCTCGTTTCTGCAACCAGCGTCTACAACAATGCCGCCAACAAATTTGAACCCCAGGCCACCTACACGATAACTGTGTTCGTTGCCACTGGGCTATTTTTCGTTTTGACATCGTTTCTTACTTGTAAATATTGCTTATTTTTCTTCTACGTTTTCTCATAACTTACCTTGGCACTACTTAATTTTTTTAACCGTTAGTGACTGGAATGCAAAGCCATTTTCATGCAACACATCGAAGTCGATTCTTGTCAACTTTTAGATGCCTGAAAGGCTCTCGAAAATGAGGGAAATTTTCCAAATGAAAATAATTTTGTAGTGGTAACTAGATGTATCTATGTCTGTGAAACTTGAACTTTGGCAAGATCTGATAAGGCCAATTTGGGTATATTTCAGCAGAAGATTTTAAGGACTATTCTTGGAGATGTTAAGGAAAGTGATTGTTGGAATTCATATTATTGTTGGATTGTTTATAGCATTTATAAATTTCTACGGTACAACGTAGAAATTTATAAATGCTATAAAGATATATAAAATAAAAATTATAAAATTTATTGAAGGAGGAAGGAAAATTTATGGAGGAAGAGGAAGATGCGATGGATAGACGCAGTGGAAAAATATTTTTCTGTACTAAAGATTAAGAATTGGAGAACCATTGTCATCCAAAGAAATCTCTTCAAAGGAAAACCATGGCCCCCTCTGGGCTTTCATGCTATTGATGATGGATTTCCATCAAATACTAAAATCTTATATGATAGAACGCCGGTAATCAGAACCCTAGGTGAGCAGGACATCAACTTGCCGATTGGCTTGTGTTCTACGATTTTAGTTTATGTTATGAGATTTCAGTTTCTGGTGGAAACTCACTTTAACGCTGGATCTGCTGCATATCTGCAGTTCTAATTGTGAACGTTAATAACAATGGTTCAGGTCATGATGATGAACTAGGCATATGTCTTTAATGCATTCCAAATTCTTGGACATACAACTAATTTCACTCTAGAATTGTTCTCCTGTGAAATAAAAGGAAAATGATCTATTAGAGATAAGGGAGATCCATTAGGAAAATGATCGATTAGAGATTAATTTCTCCTATTCATGTTGCACTTTGAACCAGTTGATCCACCTATATAGTTTACTGACATATTCCACGGCCATGGACTTGCTGAAAAGCAGAAAACTTTCCACTAACAAGCTCGGTGTCTCGTTTGGCACCTGACTCGAAGAACCACTTTCAGATCGCTGGCCGATAACACAGGACTTGGAAGAGGGAAGATCTTCATCGACGGCTTCCTGTCCCGCGTGTCTTCCCTAGGGCACCTGTCGATAAGCATCTCAGCAGCAGCGGTGCAACAGGTGCGCTTCCGCCGGGGGACGCTCTGTTTGCGAAGTCGGCGAACCGTTTCGAACGTCCCCTTGTCTTTGCCCAAAGCGTGGCGGATGCGCCCAAGATCGCTATCTTGTCCTCCTCCCCTCACGCAGAAGAAGAAATCGTCTGCACCAAGACCAATCGGATCGGTGCTGCCTCTTTGTTTTAGGTTGGTGTGTCTTCTTCTTTCTGCCACGGTTCGACAACCCAGAGATAATCTTCCGAAGAAGAGGGATCCTCTCTTTCATTAAGAACCTGTTCATTGTAATTAATGAGCGACTTTTTTGTTTTCATTAGCCTTAGAAAACCCATTATCCATTTTACGCTTCGTCTGTTTCCTCAAGTGCTGTTTTCTTGAAGAGTTTTCTTTTGACAGAGCTTTTCTTAATTCTCCTAAAACTTTATCTGGATATCTTGTTGATTTCGTCGCGGATGAGCACGCGAGATGTGAACGAAATAAATGTCCTCGATGGTATTGGTAAGTGTTCAGTGGTAGTGGTTCGAGGTTTGAATCCACCTGTGGACTAAGTTAGAGTTACTTTGAAATGAGGTGACTGAGACATTTACAATCTTGTAGCAAAATCCGGCATACGTTGTCCTGCCAGAAAAAAAATGCATTGTAGAAAATCACATATCGCGAATATATTCTCCATGCTCCAATATATGTGCATGCTAATTTTCATGGATATCGTTTGTACAGTATATAAGATGAAATGCTACAGCACCATATGGTAGCAAGCAACATTAAAGTGGATAGCGCGAACCTATTTCCATACTCGAATACATATTATTACCCATTTTTATAGAAAAGGTTGGTTGAAAGGTATAGAAGTTAATATACTGTAGAACCCTCTGGTGGCGACTTATAATAAAGGCGATAGCATAAAAATGCGCTTAATGCGAGTTGATGAACAATGTTTTTCGTCAATCACTGAGGTGTATAAAAGAAAAACTTGATGGTTTGCCAAACCATCAAGTTTTGCATATGATTGGTAGTTAGGGTGGAAATATTGAGGAGAGGGTCTGTGGGTGATATGCGAAGTAACTTTTAAAAAAACCCCACCTAAAACCCGATTGAAGCTCCACCTACCGGGTCCAATTGTGAATCTAAACCATGCTGGTACCCATTCAAAGACATACAAAAAATTTCATCCAAATCGGGTAAGCCGTTTAAGTGGAGTTCAATGACAAACACATGTATAGCATGCATGTATAACATGTATAGCAGAATTATAATGTATAAAGATGTAAGCGTCTCGCATCGATGCCTGGCTGTCATTTTTCTAGTTTTCTCCAAGACGTCAGTGATATGTGTTTTTCTCAGATTGCGAGACAGTAGCACCTAAAACTTTCATCGGAAGACATTCTACATCTTGCCATCATCCGGTTTATGCAACAATTAAATGAAACAAGACCCATTTTGAATCTTTAAATGAAAGGAAAAAAGTGATGGTAACGAACCAACGATTAATATTTATAGTAATAGGCAAAGCAATAACGTATCAATAGCGCATTTTAATAATATAGTAATGATATATAGTAATAAAAGGTAGAGACTTTCCAAAGGCAAAGACAAAGAATTATAATGAAAGATTAAAGCAAATAAATTATAGTTTCAAAAAAACTAAAAAAACACGCTTTTAGAGTTAATCTATCTAAAAAGTAAAAAATAATTGTTAACATAAGAATAAAATGACTGACGAGAAAATGAATGTCACTGTTCTAAAAGCGTGGGGTGCTCGATATCTATCGTTATAATTTTTCACTAGTTCATTCCGAAATGCAGAGTGAGTGTAAAAATGTCATACATCCCCACGCTTTTGGAACAGCGACATTCATTTTCTCGTCAGTCATTTTATTCTTATGTTAACAATTATTTTTTACTTTTTAATTTGATTCACTCTAGAAGCGTGTTTTTTTAGATTTTTTAAACTATTAATTTATTTTTTACTTTTTAGTTTCATTAACTCTAAAAGCGTGTTTTTTTAGTTTTTTTAAACTATTCATTTATTTTTTACTTTTTAGTTTGATTAACTCTAAAAGCATGTTTTTTAGTGTTTTTAAACTAATATTTAAATGAGGTCCCGGTACGGAGGAGTGGAACTATAGTTCTTACAATAATGTAATTGTGAGTAAAACAAAGGCTAAATGCGAATAGTCCGTTGGGCCACTGTCCCACGTATCTGATCGCTTAAAGTAGGGCAAAATCGTCAAGAGTCAGTTATAAACAAACAAACAAACATACAGGTGAAACTAATATAAAAGCGTATTAAAAAGAATCAACTGTTGTCTTTCTGAAAGATGCCTGTCAATGTTTCTTTGCAGCGCTATTAGTGTATATGAGGAGAAACAGATCTCCAGGGGAAAAAGTCAGTTACATACACACATACAAACATACAGGTGAAGCTAATAAAAGCGTATTAAAAATATGATTCTGCTCTAATTTATTAAACAGGAAACATTAAAAAAAAAACAACTTTATTCACTAATTTTTAATTTATTGCCGATTAAGTAATCAGAGCTTAACAATAACTTGCTATCCCTCATGATGTGCCTCTATCTACGTTATTTTTTTGCAACTCTAACGAGAGTCTCCACTTTTATTGGCTATCGGAACAATTGGCCATTTTGTCATGGCAAACGGTGCATTTTATCGTCCATCATAAAAGTGCAATCTCAAGAATTCTTTATATATTTTAAGGCAATATTAAAAATATGTTTAAACTGTTCCCAACAATTGTGATTATGTAAAGCATAAAAAACGGAAAGCCTATACGAACAAACATTTTTAGTCATAATATTTTAAAAAAATAAATCATTAAAAATAGAAAAATAAAATAATAGAAAAACCATCGCTTTTTCCCTTGGTTTTTATAAAACGGCGATAGCCTGGAACAAAAAGGTGCCAACTCCGATTTTTAAAGTAAGGCCATTAATTGTGACGAAATCTGGATTTTTCAATGCGATAAAGTGATAAAAATATAATCATGCATTATGAGAAGGGATTCCCCAAGATTGGAAAAAGAGCTCAAGAGTAAGCCAAAATTCAAAGCAATGCCGATTGTATTTTTTGATATCAAGACTATATTTATTTTGGAAATGGTACTGCTTGATATTATTTTGGGTAGCAATGGGCAAGATAGAGAATCACCAAAAAAGTTATTAAGTTGACAGAAAGGAAAAAAAAAAAAAAAAAAAAGAAATCCCCAGAACTCTACCAAAATGCTGATCCTTTATAATTTCATTGAAGATACTTAAAAAAACACACGTCACAGTTATCAGAAAACGAACTGAGACAAGCGTTTGGTCCATGGAAAATAAGAATGAGCCAATGTATGAGTGTCTTTGAAAGTGACAGACAATAGATTTGTCATAAATTGTACTTATATATCCTTTCTTGAGCAGTCCAATTGGTTTCTCAATAGACCTCATATATATATATGAGGTTTATTTTATAACATGCATGCTACAGTAATCGTTATTTTTTTTCCATGGGTTTTTAGCATTGAACCTAGTTACCACGAGGAATTTGAAACGTGTTGACATCAACTATTTTTGAAATGAAACATTTTCAGTGCAATGATTGAAAAATTAGTTTAACAAAGAGTTTGCCTTAAATTGTGTGTTGCAAACGAAAGTTCGTACGCCGATTCTCTAAAAAATGTAGCAGAAGACCTACGTTCGTTTTTGCCAAAAAAACTGGCATTATTATGAATGGTACAAACCATTACAAAGAAAGCTAAGAAGTGTCAATTGATTTCCCTTTTTCTGTCGACCTTCAACTGCTTCACGAACGATGAAAATAGACAAATATAAAAAACTTGGTTATTATATAAGTTGGTTGTCAAAATCGTCGTAGGAGTCTTAAAGAGTTGGTTCAAGAAATGAACATATATTTTAAGTTCATAACAGTATGACTGATATTTGGGCATGAAACGCGTCACAGCACGACTGGTTTCGAATAAATTCAGTTTTGTCCAAAAAGAGCAACGAAAGCAGATCGCTGAGGGCATGATTTACCGAGCTTCTACATGATCCATCTTCATGAAGCGTATAACATCTGACGAGAGATGGGTTTATGACTACAACATCTAAACAAGTCAATAGGCTTCGGAATGGTGTTTCGAAATCGAGACTATGAAAAAAAAATAATAATTGCTGGGGGAACTGAAGGCCATACCTCAATGAGCCAATGAAAAATGTATGATGGAGGATTGGATCAAGCGCTGTCATAGTTGCATTGCAATAGATGGGCTTATTTTAAGGTGATAGAATAAATTTTGATAAATAAATTGATTATTGTGAGTTTTATTTAACAGTTCCGGATACTTTTCGCACAGAATGTATACATATGTTGTTGTTACTAATCCCCCTGGTGCAAAAAAATCTATATCAGGTTCAACAGGCCCCGTTTCTGGCGATTGGTCCATGGCTAAGGGTAATATGCATCTTCACTTTAGCGGGAAACCACAAGGGCTGAAGACTGTCCAAACGTCAAGACAACATTCTGCGATCCTATTAGACCAGGATCTACGGTTTAAAATGGATTCCGAACCACTACAAACATCCATGGCACCGCCGGGACTCGAACCCGAAACCTGTGGTACCGAACGCCAGACACTCGGCTATTTAGACCCATGTATATATACAACGTATATTGTTACTATTTGTTCTGTTTTGTATGAGAATTGTTCGTAGTTGTAATTCCTCGTATGTTGGTAACTTATTCCATTGTCATCCAGTGTAGCTTTGGGATGTCAAAATGTTCCATTTTCAAAAAGAAAAACACAGCAGCAATTAAAAAAAAAAAACAGTTAAATTAAACATTTTTTACTGTAGTGTCTCGAGAAAAGCCTGCACAATAAATACAAATAAAGTCGTCCGGAAATCTACCAGCTCACTCCAAATGGCTGAAGAGGTGGTGTCAACAATCTTTCAAATAATTGTAGGTGCGCTATGTACAAATTTCTGAGAAATATGTTATAATAGTTGAGTGAAATATTGCAGAAAAAAATGAAACGTACCTTAAGTTTATTCAGTCTGATGTGTCTAGGCGATTTCTTCAACATCACAAACGTCATCGAATTTCCTCGTCTTTTGAAACAGTGTCTAAAATAATGCCACCAGCGGATGGAATCTCAGCCCTAATGCTTACCAGCGGCGTCCGTTACCACTGAGCCAAGAGTCGGGCAATTGCTGTGTTACATAAAATAAGTGAATAATATATAACGAGAGTGGATTTCGTTATTTAAAGTGCAGGGTGATTATAATTGGAGTCCTACTTTCAAAATGCTGTAAAAAAAGAGCCACTCATCTCAATGATTTGATTCAAATTTGAACTGAAGATACTTGAAGAAGGGGGAAACGGTACGGCATCAACACAAAAGTTCCCAAATTGTATTAATAGATGGCGCTGTAAGCGACATAAAGGAAGTGAATTTGGTTGCTGGTTACATTTTGAATCGAAATGACAGCGTATTTGGCATGACCTGCACATTAAACTAATTGTAGTGTTCAATGTGTTTGATTGTTTCAGGTTTTTGACGAAAAAAAAATGACTTCCAAGTCATTCAACAGTTGTGACACTGTGAGTGGGAAGCCCATCCACCACGGCAAGGTCAAATCGGTGGAACTTTTTTTTGATGCCATGCCGTTTTCTCCTTCTTCAAGTATCTTCAGTTCAAATTTGAACTCATTGTGATGAGTGGTTCTTTTTTTTACAGCATTTTGATAGTGAAACTTTTATTATAATCACCCTGTGTTTAAATGCTTGAATTGTAGCAAAATACCCACGCAGAAAGAAATAAAAAATTTAAGGGATTTATTGGTTGAAAAGACATTTATTATGTGTAATTACGATACAAAAGTATTTCTAAGTTATTCAATTATTTAATTACAAGAATACTCCGTAAAAAGTGACTGGGAGTATTTGAAGCGAGGGTCGTTGGGTATAAAGGGTTCAAAAGCTTTCACACCCATCATTTGAATCCTTCGAACTGTCGTTTAATTTTTGAATTTATTTCGGGTCTTCCCGGTACTAATGCTGTCGTTTCTCCCGTAGGACTAAATTGTGGGCGGGCGGTTAGCACAGTTGAAGGTCGCAGTTCTTCAATCAGTGTTAATTCCTGCGAAGAATTCCATTCTTATTGGAAATCGGCACCACTGATGCTGAAGCATATGTGTTTCTGCAGAAAATTATATGGTCCACCACATAAATTATCTATTGTCACGCGTCAGTTGTCTTTTCATTAAGAAATCCTAACTATGAAGAAATGTACAATGTTAAATGCACATGCCTATTCCCATTTTGAGGGAAATATTTATGGTTTACGTTACTAATGTAGTTGTTGTGGATTCTTATGTTGATTCTTACCAAGCACACGAACTCGAATGGACTCATGGTTGAAGGGAAAGGGGGCAGCTTCTGTTGTGATGGAGCACCCGTAGGTGGAAGTCTGACTTGGCTCCGTGGCTCTCTTTACAGTCATATCAGACCTGGACCTACTTGCAGATTTCGAAGCATGAGATGTTTTTTTAATGGTTAAGGTTGTTAGCCCTAACGCTCTACAGTCATATGAAACCAGGACTTACGGTTTAAAGTGGATTCTGAACCACTACAAACATCCATGGCACCGCCGGGACTCGAACATGAAAGTGGCACCGAGCGCCAGACACTCAGCCATTCAAGCCGAGCCCCACTAATATAGTAGTTTTAGCAAGTAAAAGCTCAAATTACTTAACCCCAAAGCTCTAATTACTTAAAAAGTGCGTAATTACTCGCGCATTTTACTACTTACTTTAAAGCCTGATAACATTCACTCATATCAGAATGATAAAATTGCTAAATTTGAAAAAAATGTGGTGATTTATAAAAATTAGACGTGTTTATAAAACCTAAGAAAAACAACACCGTGATTTCTTTTTTCTTTCCGCATTAATATTTATTCCGCAACGAAAAAAGATCGCTGTTATCGCAATCGCTCCATTTTCGTCTGCGGCCGAAAGGAGTGAGCGGGTGGGAAGGAGCTCTTCCCCCGCCTCTTTCCCCTCCTCTCTCCTGATTGGCCCTCCCTGCCTCGCGCCATGTCACGCGCGTGCCCGGGGATTCGGTGCGCATGCGCGAGCAAGCAGCTGCGGAGTGGAAAATTCTCGTTTCATCCTACCTCTGCATTTTTTTTTCTTTTCTTCCTCGCTTTTACGAGATCAAGCGATGTCTTCTTCAAGTTCTTTTAAAAACGGTAGTTCTAAAACTGCGGAGCTCGGTATCGTTAGAATGGAAAGAATTTAATTAAATAAAGTTGTAATAACTTTTTTTTTATTAAGAGATTAAACCTTAATTATAATTTTTTTTTTAAATTGCTACTGATTGTTTTCTTCGCCGTTGCTGAAAAAACTATTTTCCAGCTTTGCTCTCCATAATTAGTTCTAAGCACTTTATCAATTTTTAATAATTTATTTCGAATTAGTTTGGTTTGTGGCTCTACGGTTATCTTGGGCACACGATGGATAAACAGACCTGGACCTACAGTTTAAAGCGGATTCAGAACTACTACATATACCCATGGCCCCCCGAGACTCGAACCCGAAACTTGTGGTACCGAGCGCTAGCCACTCGGCCATGAGGCCCCTAATTTATTTTGAAGTTCCTCGTTTTAAATTTTAATTTAAAGTTTTTAGTTAAAGTTTCTCGCCTAAGTTTTTAAATTTTTTTTTTTTTTTTAAATAAATAAAATTCTAAACTTTCAAGCATGTATAATGTTTACAAATGCTGTACATTTATCTGAGGTCACTCGCTATTAAGTCAACTGCACAACAAATTCATCTATAATCATGATGACACATTTTGAGTCTGCTACATGGCCGCGCTATAATATGATGCAAACACTGTTGAATTCACTAGAGTTACTCAACGACTAATGATGTATTGAATTCAGATATTATTTTTTTTTTTTAACCAAACACCAACTTTTCAAGATTTTTAAAAAAAATATTTTCAGTAAATTAATGAGCATAAATAAAAGATTCCTGAGATGTGCAAAATTTTCGAAGGACTTATGAATGGAAAATGACCTTTAGGGGAACAATCTATAAACAGGTTTTATTCATGCAGTTAAAATAACAATCAGGATCTTGAATGCGAGAGTTATTGATGATTATTGATGACAGTAATATCTATAAATTTGTTATTGTGATGTACAAGAGTCCTCATAGTGTCCTATGAGTAGTGTATTGAAGGAAGGAGAGTAAGGGGCAGCTTCTATTGCGAAGTAGCACCCGTATGTAGATGTCTGACTTGGCTCCAAGCCATTGAAGAAGAAGGGCAGTGCCTTCCGGGAGGACTTTTAGCGGGAAGTACCCCGAATTTGCGTATCATATGGGAGATGACCGGGGAAGACTCCCATCAGTCTAGATCAGTAGCAAGTAAGTATCAGTATCAGTAACAAGGCAAGATGCTGAATATCACAAACGCTAATGAGTATCCTCATTCTTGGAACATATTTTCGAATCGTATGGAAGAAATTCCGGAAAAATTCCCACCAGGTAGTCTGACTCATGAGGTAAGATGCTGAACATCCCAAACGCCATCGATTCTCCTCATTTCTGAAACAGTGTCTACAACACCCCCAGCGGATGGAACTTTAGCCCTAAACCTCACCGATCAACGACGCACTTTGTCACTGAGCCCACGAGTCAAGCCAAACCAAGCGTATATAAACCAAGCAATTACACCGCACTTACGTATCGTGCGGGAGCAAACCCGGAAAATCCCACCAGTTAGTCTGACTCACGAGGCAAGATGCTGAACATCACAAGCGCCATCGAGTCTCCTCTTCTTCGAAACAATGCTTACAACAAAGCCGTCAGCGGATGGAACCTCCGCCCTAAAGCTCACAAGCACCTTCCTATAAATTTGGAAATCTATTTATCCTTTATACAAACTCACAGTTTTTAATCTGGAGCTTTCAAACTTAGCACAAACATACGTAAGATTTAGCACAAATAAGATTAGCAAATTTAGCACAACACATACCTTTATGTAAGACCATAGGCTATTTTCAAAATTTGAGTTATTAAAATTCTCACATTAGATACATTTTATTCATTATCCTAACTTTCAGTTTTTTAATTTATTCTTGGCTTAAATTTTGCTAAAGTCACTGCAACTCTGTAATTGTAATTCTTTGTTTATATGCCAAAAATACTTTAATACTTATTAATATAATCCTTGTTAATCTTTCGATGAGAGAACTAAACTTTTTAATTTGTTGTTCTGTGGAAAGCATTGACACATTGTACATATGCAGCAAAAGTTGTATCAAATAGCAACACATTGACTATTTGTTGGATTTACAAATTACACCAGGATTACACAATAAAGACAAACCCTGTTTATCTTTATTGTGTTACTTTATTTCACATGAGCTCTGGATATAGAGGGCCATCATTCAGCTAATGAATATCATCATGATCATCAGTGGCACAACAGCCCCATGGTGGACCAAGGCCATCTGCCTACTGACAGATTTCGAGACAGGAGATGTTTTCTTTTTACGGGATAGGGTTGCCAGCCAACTCTCTACAGTCCTATTAGACCAGGACCTACGGTTTAAAGGGAATTCCCATAAAATCTGCATTAAACTTTATTTTTTATTCTTTCGTATTAAACTTTATTATCATGAATATAATAAACTATCTCAATTTGAAATTTCACCCTCTTCCGATCTTTTATTTTCAACATCCACGTCCTACACCCAATCCTCTACAGTCAAATTAGCCCGGAACCTACTGTTTAAAGCGGATTCTTCAGCTAAAGAATATAATGCGATAAAGACGTGTTAAAAATAAAATTGTCGAAGTTATGAGAGCATTGACTTTTATAAAAATTAAAGTCGGACGCGACCACGTCTTCTCATGTCCACAAAAGGCCGAAAATTACCGTTTTAATTACTTTTCTCTGTTCCAAAACCACATTGTAGACGTTGCGGAAAGGTAGGTCGAACCGCAGCTTGAAATAGTTTCGAGGTTTTAACACTATTATTATTATTATTAGTAGTAGTAATAGTATTTCCCTCTCTTTAGTGCTACTTTTGTTGAACCATGGCTTCCACAGACTTCTTTTTTTTTTTTTTTTTTGCTCATTCATAGTTTTACTCCTTTTCATCGACTTAAGAATATAATGGTCGAGGATATTCTGTCCTACAGATTTATCTGTATTCATTAGCATTCCCGGAACTTTTATAACAGGTTTTACTTTTATAATTTTGGAGAGGTAAAACTGTTTTAAATACATCTGTGAACCTTTTTTCATACTTTCTTTGAAAAAGATTTTGTGCTCATTCACAAAATGGCAATATAATAAAAAAAGCAAATGAAAATCGAATGGCAAATTATGAAACTTTTATCGCCGTGTAGGTAAAATGCATTTATAAATCAGATAAGTAATTAGAAAACAAATACAGACAAATTTTTTCAATGGTTTGGTTTGATTTGTCGCTCTACTGTCCTTTTGTGCACACTTTGGGCTAATTAGACCGGGACCTATGTGAATTCCAAACCACCCACAAACATCCCTGCCACTGCCAGGATTCGAACCTGAAGCCTGTGATGCCAAAGGTCAGAGCACTAGCTAATTGACCATCAGGCCGCAATTTTTTCAATGATTCAAGAAATCGCAACCGCTTGATGAAAGGAAGTCTAGAATTCATTTCTAACTCAGATATTTGTGATAACAAATGATGGATTCATTGATTGATATTCCTTGTATTACTGTGAACATATGTTTGATGCTTCCACCTGGTATCATTCACCAGCGTAGTAGATTCACCTCTATCTAAGGTGTAACATGGAGGGAAACTGTTGCACTCACATCGTGACATTGCAATATAAAATAAACATCCTCAGAGATAGCAAGTGCAGGTTCGCATTCTCTCCTGAACATTTTACTTGCATTTTCTGCTGACGGATTTATCTTGCCGTTCCTCTGATATAGACAAGAAACTGCACTGTCTCACTTTTTGGAGCAAACTCTGTTTAGGTAGATACCAGATTATCTACCAGGTCTGTAGTTCTCAAACCAATTGACGATGTTCATTCCTGACACACCAGACCAGATGCACTTTTAAACTAAATTCCCACCAGATTTAAAATCGCGCGTAGCAGAACATCAGCAAATCGGAAGCCTTATTTCCTGCCTAGGCAGGAATTAGTGCGGATGAGGTTGTGCTATCGCAATTTTGAGCGTCTACGATTCAATCTGAGATTATGTATCTGCAGATTATCTGAGAGTATCTGAGACCTTCCTACCCACCTCCTCATCAAAAGAATATTCCGGCCTATAGATTTATTTTTGCCATTCCCGGTGCAGACGCGGATACTTTAGGATACCCTTGAACATTTATAACAAGCATCCTTCATAGCGCCTCTAAACACCCTATAAATGCTGTGACTTTCTATTCGATTTCACTTAATGGGTTTGAAACTGAACTCCAACTTTTCTGTAGCTCGTCGTCTCATTTGCCAGGCTGTTCAATGTTCTGTACGAAGTTGTATTTATAATAGGATCATTTAAGTAGTTTTCAGAATGTTTGGTTCAACTGCAGTACATGGGGAGGGGGCGTATTTCCTAGGGATAAAAGTCAAATTACTTATGATAATAGAAAAAAATAGGAGATATCATTAATGTATTTTTAATTGATAAGGAATTCTCAAATACTTAGTTACCAAAGATTGAGAACTGCAGCAGCAATCCAGAACTTTTTTTGCGTGTGAATAAGAGTCTACACATTTTGAGACGCATAGGTATAGCATTCGATCGGAAGTTATCGCATCATCTTATTTGCGAGAGGGATGTCGGAGAGTGAGCCCACATCATCATCCCTTATCAGCAACGGATCCGGAGAGGCTGCGGTTACCGTTATCTCCAGCAGCTGCTGGCAGCCTGAGGGAACCGCCGACCCCCATAGTGTACGAGACACTTTTAAGGTTTACCAGATGTTTCGCGTCTGATAAAGTGTGGATATTTTTTTTTCTTTTTTGACACAGAATATAGTTGGATGGTTTTTTTTTTTTTTTTTTTTTTTTTTTTTTTTACGACTTATTAAAAAAAGAAAATAGAGTGTGCCAAACGTTTAATTCATTAAATATTTTATAAATGAGTAAGCTGATGCACATTTTCAGAATACTATTACATCATAATAAAGGCAGTGATACATGAAAATAAAAAGTTTATTTTCAATATAGATCATTCTTGTTTTGAGCAGTGTTACAATTGGGGTTTGGTTTGTCGCTCTACGGTTATCTTGTGCACACAAGGGCTAAACACATAGACTTATTAAGTTGGACCGGATTAAAGTAGATTCCGCACCACTCACAAACATCCATGCCATCGCCAGGATTCAAACCTGGAGCTTGTGGTACCCAAGGCCAGAGAGATAGCCAGTCGGTCATCAGGCAGCGTACAAGTGTGGAGTTGGAAAGAGATTCACCAAACGTGAACGGTTTTTGTGCCATGCCACAAACATAATTGTATGCACCTCTTCTTTTTCTTTTCTTTTTTGTTTCCTGAGAAAACAGATTTCCAACGCTAAATTGAGGATGATGACGTTTTAATCTTATTAGTATAGTTGCCATGATTCCATGTTCTTATGTATTTGGTTTCTTTTTGTGAAGTTACATTGAAGACCTCCATTATCGGAAACACTCAATCACTTATGAAGAATCATTGATAGCGTAAACTGCAATACATATAGGACGAACTTGAATACAAATTTGCTTGTCATGTCTTAAGAGAATTGCAGGAAAGAGTCCTATCTGACTACTGAGATCAACAGTCAAAACGATATTAATACTGAAATTAGGAAAATGATTACATCAGCTAATCGCTGCTTTTCTGGTTTAAGACCTGTGTTGAAATCGCATTCGATAAAGAGAAGGGCAAAAATTCTTTTATACAAGGTACTGATAAAACCAGTTTTGACTTATGGTTCAGAAACTTATGCTTTGACGATGAAGGAGATTTGTCGCTCTACTGTCAATTTATGCACATTTTGGGCTAATTAGACCGGGATCTACAATTTAATGCTTTTTTTTGCAATTTTGGTGGATGCCACCGCCAGGATTAAAACCTGAAGCCTGTGGTACATAAGGCCAGAATGATAGACAATTGGCAATCAGGCCACCGATGAAGGAGGAGAAGGACAGGATTTGAAATGGAAGATCTGAACACTTTTTTTTTTTTTTTTTTTTTTTGGAGAATAATAATACATGGCGTAAAAGCTATAATTTTGAAATATATAAAATCTATAATGATGAGGATATTATTAGAGAATGAGACGGACAGGATATCTACTGAGAAAATACAGCACTGAGGGTCTTTGACGCAAGATCAAGGAATAAACAAGGGATTACGTAAGGGAAAATTAGATGGAAGGATGGCCTGGATGAAGATTTGAAAATCTATTTCTGGGAGGAAGGCAGCCTGGGAAGGATTTCTGAAAAAGGCCAGGGCCCACAAAAGGCTGTCGAGCCAGTGTTGATGAGGAGGATGATTATCTATTTTTGGAAAATTCAGCATGGTAACTCTGCTGTACAGATGGCATACGCTACACAATTTTCGTGGAAAAGCTTCTTCAGTAAAGATGCAGAAAAATGGCCGCTGGAAAAGGGGAGATCTAGTAAAGTGATACTTAAATTTCAATCAATTTCCAAATTGATGTTGATATTTATATTATTGCTCTGTATTAGCAAGATAATTGGGGAGATAAAAGTTGTGACATTTTTCTTCATTTTTTTTTCTTCAGTTTTTTTAATTTCTTGAATCATTTTTAAATATTTTCTACCGGATTTGCTTCCCATTCCAGATAATTTAAGAAAGTTGCCCTTTATTTCGTATTTATTAAATTTTTGTTTTTGTTTTCAAGAGCATTTAAAGCATTTATTACATTGCTCATTGTAATTAGTTATAGCATAGTCGTAGACGACTTCCTCTCTTATAAGTTACAGTATGGTGTTCTTAATTAAATTTTTCATTACATTTCTTGAAAGTTGAAGATAAAAGACTAGGAGAGGGTTAAATTTTAAACTGAGATAGTTTATTATATTTATGAAAATAAAGTTTAATACGAGGGAATAAAAAATAAAGTTTAATACAGATTTTACAGGAATCCACTTTAAACCGTAGGCACCTGTCTAATATGACTGTAGAGCGTAGGGTGTAGGGTTGACAACCTTACGCCGTAAAAAAGAATAAATTTCCTATCTCGAAATCTGCCAGTAGGCAGACGGCCTTGGTCCACCATAGGGCTGTTGCACCAATGATGATAATGATAAATTTTATGCGCCTATCATCAGTGTGGGAAAAAAAAAAATTTTATTCGATCTTTATTGGGTTTCATGTTCTTATTTAAACCACAGACAGACAAAGAGGGAAGGACTTTTAAGGGAAGCTGCTACGCATTTGATTATTGTGTGGCACAAAACTCCCTTCAAGAGTTCTATCTATCAATTTGAGACGCATTATATACATTATCATAATCATCATCATGTGTCCTCGTTTTTAATAACAATGACTAGAACGGACGCAAACTTAGTGTGTGTGTATGCGTAGGTTTCTATTAACATGCATTAACTTAAAAATGAATAGCACCCATTCTTTTCTTTTTTTTCTTTTTTTTTTGAGAATTTTTAAGAAAAATTAAAATTTTTAAAGCGAAATGAAATAAATTGGATTGCTTACATATATTCGATTCTTGTTTAAAACATTCTATGTTCACTGCTTTTTAAAAAAAATAAAACCATCTCTCTTTTAGAATATTTCTGAATCCTATAAAAAGGAATTAAAACATCGAAATTCTCAAAATGTTTTTAGATATTCCGTATATCCTATACCAGTTTCAAAACTACTACACTATGCCTCTTTCTTTCGGTAATGGTATCTTTACTTTCGGGGAAAGATGGAATTAAGGAAATGGGTTGGAAGAAAGATAGACCACCGTCCTTTTCATAGTATCATTTCCCGTTACAAATCGTTATGAACGGGCCACCGCCCTTTTCATAGTATTACTTCCCATTACGAATTGTTCATGGATACATAACATACTTGGAAAGGCGGTTGTTTATAAACCTCATAAAATCTTCTCAAATAAAAATCTACCCTGTATGCAGAAGCGGATTGTCAATGTGCTGATAAACCGGCAAATATAACCTGCTGTTGCCAATTTTGATTAGATATATGTTAAATATAGAAAACAATTATAAAAAATAATTATCTCAGTCGATATATTCTATATATATATATGTATAATTAGCAATGCTCCTCTTGGGGAATCGGGAGTGGGGCTTTTTCGAAAAAATCAGGAATCTGAATCAGAAGCTGATTTAAAAATCCGACTCCCTTATAAAAATAATTTTTATTTTTTCTAAAATTCTATGAATTAATAATAAGAGAATAAAGAGACTATTCAATTGTATCCCTCACTAACACGGCCAGTAGCAAAGAGATTGACTGCTCTAGCAGCAAACCAAGGCAGTGTTTGGAGATTTTTTTCAGCACTGAGGCTTATAAAAAAATACATAACGAATTAAAATATGTCTGATAGAAGCTATTATATGATTAATAAAAATTAAGATTTAATGTATTACAAACATAGCATCTTTGCGCTTAAAACGTATGCATTCTTTTGCTTGTTTTTAACTATGTTTTCGTTTATGTACTATTGTGCCCAAAAAGTAAGACCAATTATTAGTTATTATTATTTAGCGTCTCACAAAGCCAGGCGTAACTCAAACACTCATGAATATTTTGACGCCAAATGTCACACAGATGTCAAGGACAGTGCCAGCGATCTAAAAAAAGAAGAAAAAATTGAAATTCCATAAGCCCCGGGAATTTTAAATTGAAAAGGGGTCTTACTTTTTGGGCACAGTAGTATGCTTTCTTTTGTTTGTTTTTATAATACTTTAGTACCTTGATGATTTGGTACTCTTATTTTAGTAATATATATATATTATTGTAAGCACATTTAGAGTACAAGGATGTCTTTTAAGTGAGCGCAAATAAAAAAGTTTCAAGTTGCAAAAAATTACTTTGATATGCAAAAACTGCTTTTACAGATGCATGTGTTCAATAAAATTCCTTGAATTGATTTAAATACATTTGTATCAATCATAATTCATAAAATTACGGTAAATATATATATATATATATATATATATATATATATATACATTATATACAACTAAAATATTCTGTTTTTTTTATGAATTACTATATATATAATTTTATGATTATGATAAGAGAATAAAACCATGATAAATAAATTTTGCATATTTAGTTTAAAATTTTTTTTTATTTATTATATTAAACAAATCTGTCGATTTGTAATTATCCAAATTTTATAAAAAAAATCAAAAAATCAAATATTATAAATATTAATTTTTACTAATTAATGTTATAAATATTAATTTTTACGTTATATGTGCATTATTGTATATTGATTTTTATTTGTATATTGATCTCAATACAACGAGGAAAACATTAAAAAAATTTTTAAAAATTCGTCTCCTGTAAATCTATAGGTGAAAGTCAAGTTCAATATTGGTTTAAAAATGGAAGGGGCATGGAATTTCAGTCTTGAAGACGAACAGAGAAATGCTCGACTAATGCAGGTTGATAATGATGATTTAAAAGTACAATAGAGTTAGAACAACACATACAAAATTACAGAATTACTTGTAGACTCCATTGGGCCCAAACAACAATGATAAATATAATAGCAAAAAAATTTCTCGAACTGGGTTCCACATGAAATTTCAACTCAAAACCATCAGAAACGACTAAATGATTGCACATCATTAGTCACAAGAAATGAAATTGAACTTTTTTTAAAGCGCCCGTAGTGACTGGAGATGGAAAGCGAATACCTTATGCAATTGTTTCTCGGAAGAAAACAATGGTTAAGCTGAGGGGAAAAATCTATTCCCACCGCAAAACCAGAATGGCATCCAAAGAAGATTCTTTATATTTGGCTGAATATAGAAAGGGTGGTTTGTTTTGAACTGCATGGAAATTACCAAACTATCATTTCAGGTATTTATTATTGAAAATTAGAGAATTTAAAGCTGATTTCACTTACTAAACGACCTGCATTACCCAATAGATGGGCTAGGATTCTTCAACAAAATACCTCCTGGCCTCACACTGCACGAAAGATTCAACAAAAGTTGAATGAATTAGGATAGGAAATTCTACCTCATCCACCTTATGGCACAGACATAGTCCCATCAAAATGTCATATGTTTGGATCTCTTTGGTATTTACTTTCAGTAATAAACAGAAGATCGAAAGTGAATGTTTTGCTGCAGAAACACACAATTCTTCCAAGATGGAATCAAGTCGAAAAGTGGTTAAATATCTTAGAAAATGAAGGAGAATAGTATATTAATGATTAAATATTTTCTTCATTAGCGCAACAGCCCCCTTACGGGCCAAGGCCGTCTATCTAGTGGCATATTTAGAGACAGGGGATGTTTTCTTTTTATGGGGTAGAGTTTTCAGTTCTATGCCTAACGCTCGACAGTCATATTAGACTTGGACCTACTCTTTAAAGTAGATTTCTAATCACTACAGGCATTCATAGCATCGTCTAGACTCGAACCCCAAGTCACTGAGCGCTAGAGCGCTAGTCACTCGACCATCAGGCCCCAATGATTAAATATGTACAACAATAAATATGTCTGTTCCTTTCAAAATTGTCTATCTTAATCCTTCATTGCTTTTCGTTCAACATAATAATCCTAATTGGGTGCTTGATCTGGTGCTCTATACCACAGGTTTCGGGTTCGAGCCATGGGTTTCCAGGCGATGCCATGGATGCTTGTAGTGGTTCGGAATCCACTTTAAACCGTAGGTCCTGGTCTCCTATGACCGTAGAGCGTCACAGAGCCCAATCAGACTTCTTATCACCCACATCATTCCCAAACTGTAAAGGGACAACTCAGCTCTAGCACAGTGATGTAATGTGGTGTAGTAATAGTAGTTCAACCTAATAACTTATAACGAATTAGCAAGTTGATTTTTTTGTTATTTGTTAATTTATTATTTATTAATTTATTAATTAACCAGAAAAAACATGGTTACCTAACAAAGCCAAGCTTATTTTTTGAAATAGAGGGAGTGATGAGAGAATGAAGGATATAGAGGGTATTTCACATACATAATAACTTTTTCAAGGGGTACGGAAAAGTAAAAAGGTTGAATAAACTTTTACTAGGGTATTCGACCCTGAGATCTCCTTCACTGTGGCTTCGAACGTAATCACTGAATGATGATGAAAAAATTAATTCGAAAAGTACGGCGCCATAGAATCCGATCCCCCCTCCCTAAACCATACACGAAGGTAGCACACTACTGATGAATAGCATTTGACATCGGCACAAACGTGCTTTCACCCTTTTATCTCATGCTATCCGCGCACGCGCCCTTGGCCAAAGGAGAGGGGGGCCTCGTGCACACGGGTGTCGCTCGTGACATCCGGAGCCCGCATTTCGGAGGGAATTAAAAAACAAGAAATCGTTTGGGGGCGTCTTTCGGCACGTTCCCTAATCGTCTGCAGCTGCCCCCTTCATCGTGCGGTATCTCACCTGGCAAAAGGGAAGGGGGAGGGGGGATGTTGCATTTATTTCGGTAGTGTTGAGAAATGGATGATATGGCGTTGAGAGAAAATCGTTGGGTCGTCCCGCTCTAGAAGTTAGGGAGAGGAAAAGAAAAAAAAAGTTGAAACGGAAAAGCCTCGGGTAAGTTTTAGTTAGGCTTCTGTGATGAAACAATAGATAGAAGTATCGAAAAAGGGATCTTCGTTGTATATAGGTCCTTCACTTTCCACGGAAGATAGGTTTCATTGAATCCTTGTTCCTCGAAGTCATGGTTATTTGTATGTAAAACCATGCATTAATTATGTCATTGCTTTAATTTCATTGCTCCAGATGCTACTTCAGGAGTTGCTCATAATTTTGGTGGTAAAATGTGATAGCAGTGTATTGTGATGGAATGTATCTGCCATATATCTATTAATTTTGTGGTGAATGACAACAGTTTAAAATGGCCGGCATTTGAAAGGATATAATTCTTAGCATAAATTCTGGTAATGCTTATTCGTCAAGTTTCTATGTTATTCATTATTTTGTTTTCAACAAAAAAATGAAATTAAAATTCCTTATTGCAAATTGAATACCATATTCCATACGAATTTTCGTAATTAAATTAGCCTTTATATTGAACGGAGTGCTCCTATAAGATCTGTTCTTATTTTCTTCACGAATTTGCGTAATTAAATTACCTTTCGTATTGAAAGGATTGTTTCTATAAACTCTGTGAATTTTTTATACTTGAATCTTAGAAATTATCAAAATTTTCAACAGAAATGCCGTGTTATAGGGAAATTTTCTCTGTATTGAGCAGCAGGAGGGAAAGTGTTCCATGTCTTAATTCGATATAGTTTTATACATCCTGCAATATCTAAAAATTATATTTTAAAAGTACTATTAATGTACTTGTAAAATTGATTCAGTTTTTTTTTTAGGAATTGATATATTTGGTACATTGGTTACAAAAATCGTCTAACCATAAACACAAATGTCATCTGAATAAAATTTGGAAAAAAGATATTTTTAATTAATGTTTGTTCTTTTAAATCCTTCTTTTTTACAGACGACAAATTAAAAATCCTTTTAAATAAATGTCGCCTGATTTTTGTTGTATTTTTACAATTTTGTTGGTTCAAATGGCTGGGAAAGAATGGACGATAACAGAAGCACAACAGTTTAAAGTACCTTTGAAAAAAGTTGATAAAGGAACCAGGACCAAAGAAAAAATTGATGGTAAAAAAAGAGGTGGATTGATGAAGAAGAAAAGGATCTGAAGAATCTAAAAATAAATTTGAAAACCAAAATTCGAGAGGGATTTTAAGTAGGGGAGGAAACCAAAGTTTGGAGTCGTAATGTTAGGGAGGTCATGTCCAACATAGATTGTAGTGCCTGGGTGTTAATTAGTTGTTGACCTAAAAAGATTTAGAAGGAGAAAGGTATTTAAATTTTAAAAAGAGAAACATCCAAGAGAGGATTTTAAGATTTTAAAATGAAGAGTAAGAAGTAAGTTTTTGAAGAGTATTTATAGAATTTTGGGAAAGTGTTAGAATGGCCTAATAAGAGAAGATTTGGCAGACGAAATAAAACGTCTCTGCGGAATGACATTAAATATATGGAATCCGAGAAAAATATGTCCCAACGAATTGCATTCCTATTTCGAATGTTGAAAATCACGATTATAAGAATAATGAGAAGCAAGAAAATACTAAAGAAGCCCCTTTTTAAAAAAGCTTGTATTAAGTGAGTAAAGGGTGAGTCTTATTGTGATAAATGCATCTCTACCATAAAAGAAAAAGGCTACAAAAATCTAAAGAAAGTGATAAGAAAAAAGGGAATTTAGAAGGACTCCATGGATACAAATTTCACAAACTGGTTTGAGAGACGAACCAAAGGTTTAACAAGTCGGAAAATCAATAATGATTTGAGACTAGCTCAGCATTTGATGGACAAGCGTCCTTATTCTTTTGCAGTAAAACATACAACTCTGAGGGTTATCAGCAAATTTTATACGATAGTTTAAATTCCACTACTTTATTTGCTCCGTGGACATGGCATCTTTCAGAAAGAAGAACCATCGATTCATCTGTCTAACTCAACAAAAATAGTGTTTTAACTACTCGGTAAAGACCATAATTTATCTATTTTCATAAGTCCATGACTGGGATACTACTCTGTGTCACAGTCATGGACTTGTTTGCAATTAAACCGCCTTCACACTACGGTGTGAAGCGTTGACAAATCATTAGTCTGCTCACAATGCCTGAGACTTGTGATTGGTCAACGTTTTACTCTTCGCCGCTCAGCGTCTTGCTTTGAATGCCGCTTTATGGAAGGACTATGTTGAAGGACAGCTACTATAAAAAGAATTCTGTGGAAGAACAACTATCACAAAAGTATAAAAAAATGTAAGTTAATTTTTTTCAATAAAGAAACTTAAGATAACGATTGAGCAAGTACCATAAAATACTATTAAGTATTACGATTTGTAAGTAAGAGTTATATGTTATTAAACTTTAAAGTTAAAGTCCATAAAACATCTTAGTGTTCATAATTGTGTGACAGCCTATTTTTTTTTTAATTTATTAAAATAAATAATACAGTTTTTTTAATTTTTCGGTAAATGCAAAAGATGTTTCCTGTTTTATTCCCTATACATTAAAGCATATAAAATTTTTCACCTCAGTTTTGTATGTGTGTGTGTGAATGGTATTTTATGCTTATGTTTATGTTTTCGGAACAGGGTACAAAATCAAATAAAGCGTAACAAGATCCAATGCTGCTCCTCGGTCAGATTTCTAAGAAGCAAGAGAAAAAGTCGGACTCATTTTTTGAAATAGTTTATTCGAAATTCTAACAGACGCGGCTCTGTGCAGCTTTCTAAATGAGTCCAAGAACCCTCATCGGGTTTCCTGTAAACGTGTTCTAAGCAGATGGGATGAATAAAATTTAAAAATTTAATCTCGCAACCGCAACGAAAATAGGGTTGAAGAGTGAGTAAGAAAAGGGGGCACCTTTGCGAAGGCTAATTTTAAACCCACTGAAGGACTTTTTCTTTTTTCTCTTTAAATGCTTCTACGGATACGATTACCAGATGTCCAGAAATGGAGTGCATTGTTGAATTCTGTCTGTTGCAGAATGTTTCGAATCTTTCAAATTCAAGTGTCGTCATGTTCTAACTATACCCAACACTGATGTTTAATCTGGCGCGTTTATTGTGACATATCCTGTATCACTAAAATTCTTTTTTTTTAATGTTATTTGACACTAATTCTTAACAATCCTTTTGATGCTATAACGATATTTCAATTCTTACACTCTTTTAATAGCTTAAGAATCTTATTTTAAGAGCCTATTCTATTTCGTCAAAATAATAAGGAAAAACCAATTATATATCTAAAAAGGGTGGGTAATGTGTAAAAAGAAGAAATATGATAATGAATAAATATTTATCAGCCATAATTTATGGAAATCATTAAGAGAGTGTAAATAAAACATTTTATCCTAGAAAAACTAGATTTTATCCTAGAAGACATTTTATCCTATCCATTTTAATGATACAAAACCATATTGTTTTGACTAATGCGAAGTGTCCGGTAGTTCGGGATGGACACCCCATAAGTAGTCTACTCACCGCAGCTTCTGATGTGATGGAGCGCCCGTTAGTAGAAGTCTGACTTACCTCCAAGTCTCTGAAGAAGGAGGGAAATGCTTTCAGGGATGCATTAGCGCATCGTATGGGAGAAAACCCGGAAAACTCCAGCCAGGCAGTCTGCCATCGAGTCCATCATCACAAACCCCATCGAGGCTCCTCGTTTTTGGAACAGTGACTACAGCAATGCCTCCAGAGGATTGAACCTCAGCTCTAATGCTCAACAGCGCGAATATTACTACTGAGGCGAGTCATGTTACAAAACCATCAAACATTATAGAGACTTCAAAAAAAAAAAAAAAAAAAATTTAACTTTTTAATTTTTTTATTTTGAATGAAATAACACTGATTTTACAAATTGTATAAGTACAGTAGCAATCCATAGTCAGACAATAGGCGGTCCCGACGAAAACCACTCAAATCTCATTCGCGTCAGTGGGCATATCAATATATATAATTTTTTTTTTAAATTTAAACCAAAGACTAACAAAATTACTAATTTAGATAGAAATTTTTTTTTTCACAAATTGACACTTCTTTATGCAGTCAGTCTTCTAAAAAAAAAAAAAGAAAAAGAAAAAGAAATCTACTCTTTAAAATATTCCACGATTGACAATTTCATTGTTCCGATCAATTTCACAGTTGATTCCACTTGTCTTCAAAATTAGATCTATTATGTTTCTTACCAGTTGGCAGCACTGTTGTAATCAATGCTTTCAGAAACGAGGAGTCTCAATGACGAATGTGATGAGACTCAATTGAGGATTTCGCTGTTCGACTGTCCATAGCAATTGCGAAATGGTTGACATCTTTGGAACTGTTCGCCAATCACTCCTTCGACGCTACAAAGCATGTGTTACTGTGGATGGTCGTAATTTTGAATAAACATCGAACCAAAGAAACACTTTGTAACGATGTTGTCAATAAGCAATATTTTTCTTTTCGTATCATTTTTCGTGCTTGTGCCTCAACGCATCACTTCTGAATAGGGATTGCAATATCGGACCAAAAACTCAATACCGGTATTCGGTACTTTTTAGATCTTAATACCGGGATACCGGTTTTAATACCGGTAGTAGAAATATCAGAAAAAGAAAGAAAACACGGGTTTTTTTTTATTTGCCAGTTTAAATAGAGAATGTAATTATCACAAAAAATGGGCCCTGAATGGCCGAGTGGCTAGCGCTCGATACCACAGGTTTCGTGTTCGAGTCCCGGCGGTGCCATGAATGTTTGTAGGGGTTCGGAATCCACTTTAAGCCGTAGGTCCCGGTCTAACACGATCGTAGAGCGTTGTGGAGAGTGACATAATAAAGATAAGGAAAAACTAACTGTTCATATATATAGTGATTAGGGGATTATAGTCCTTGTTGCTTCACATCCCCATATACCACTTCATTCATCATCATCATTATCACAAAAAAATTGTAACTTTTAAATTATAACAGTATATATTTCTAGTAAATACCGAAAAAACGGTATTTAAACTTGTGAATACCGGTATTACAAAACTGTACAAATGGCTCAAAATACCGGTATTCGGTATCCCGATATATTGGTAATGTAATCCCTACTTCTGATCCTGCATTCACGTACAAAAAATGTATGCTTTAGTAAACTATGATTGTTGAATCACTCTGAAAAACAATGTATATTTATTTTGTTAATATTATGTATTGATTCTGGCATGCATAGTTTAATAAATGATCTATTTGAAAATGTTGGATTATATACTATACACTACGTTTCGAATCAGCAAAATGTTGTTGCAATACAGGCTTTTTTTTTCTTTGGAAATAATCAACTACAAAAAAAAAAATCAACTACAAAAAAAAAACCATTTATGTTTGTTCAAATAATGCAGTACGCTTCTTTCAGCTTACGATTGGAATTCGAGTTGGATGCAATTCGGATTGTAAGGATTAACTCAAACTGTGTGTATAAAAAAATGATTAACTCGATTAACTCAGATTGTAAGGATTTACAGTTGCTTTTACTTGCACTCATCTAGTCTAAGAATTTTCAATAAAATTTTTTAAAAAAAAGCTTTTTTTCTTTCTTTTTAAATATTAAACCACGATTGAAATCGTCAAACAAATTAGCAATTAGATTTTTATGTTAAAGGAATTTAAGTTGAGTGGGTATGATGGGGAAATGTACACGTGACACTTCGACCGTGGCCTGGACGTGAGATATAGTTTGTTCTTGATACAGCAAGACGTCGAAGTTGAAGCCGTTTTGCACATAAATTTCGTTGATGCCAAGCACTAACAAAAACAGCAGTTCAGAAGAAGAATATTTAGTAAAATTGTTCAACTTTTCCTTTACATAAACAACATACATTACGATATATGAAATTTATACGCATAAAAAAAAAAAAAAAAAAATAAAAAATAAATAAATAAAAAAAAAAAAAACCACATTGATGGGGAAAAAAACAATAAACAATAAATGGAGCAGCAATTGAGAATGAAGAAAGCCTGCCCACCAACTGTGAATTAAAATGTCGCTTTAGTGATTCTGTACTCATAGGATAGCTAAATGAATTGAATCGCAAGTGCTGTCTAGGGTGACGATGAATAAAAACCAAAACAAGAGCAGAATACTTCAAGGAAAAATGAAAATTCAGAAAAAGAAAAATCGAGAAAATGCAAAATTAACTTGAAATTAAGAAGCGTCAGTTCGCCTATGTGCAGGTTTTATTGTATTCTCAAAAGGACATTAAAAAGGACATTAAAAGGACACCTTACATTCTCAAAAGGATGCGTTAGGTTTGATTTGTCACTCTACGATAATTTTTTTTGCTCACTTTTGGGAACCGGGATCTACAGTTTAAAGTGGATTCCGAACTATTCACAAACATCCATGCTATCGCCAGGATTCGAACCTTAAAGAGAACCAGAAAACTTCCAGTTGGCCATCAGGCCGTCAAAGAGTGTGTTAGAGCACTCTGATGAGCTCTGGAATATATTCTAAAGAAGAGCTTTGTGATATTCCAAAGAAATATGTCGTCATCATCATCATCATCAGTGGCGCAACAGCCCCATGGTGGGCTAAGGCGTTCTGCTTACTGACAGATTCAGAGATGTTTTTTTCTTACGAGGTAAGGTTGTCAGTTCTACGCCCAACAGACATAATAGACTGGGACCTACCTTTTAAAGTGGATTCCGAACTTCTATAAACTTCCATGGCACCGAGTGCTAGTCACTCGGTCATCAGGCCCCAAAAAAATATGTGCGATATATAAAAATAAATATTGTTACTCTTTTACTTGTCAGTTTTACCATTCAAAGACAGCTTTTACTATAAACAACTAATCTTTCTAGTTGCTTTTTTCTTCTTCTTTTTACTTAACGTAAGAAGCAACCAAACAGCAATAAGACATTTCCAACAACACACAGACAACATTTCCATGGTTGGTTGTTAGCAGCGTCAGCGTTTATGTGATTTTAAATTTTAAAACAATTTCCATTTTTGTCTGTAAATAGTAGTTCGTGGAGAATGACCCTCTGGATATGAAATTGTGAGGCGTGTGCTTATTTGTCAGAAATTTGTATATAGTATGGCTTCAATTAATTATTTTTTGATTGTTAAAAGTGCCCAAGACTTCAAAATGTTTGAGAACCACTGGTTCGATTTGGATTGAATTCGATTGGATTTGACATGTTAGGTTTCGATTGGACCTCTCCATAACCCTTAATAATGGGTACTTAGTAATGGGTGCTTATTTTTCAGAAATTTGTATAGAGTGCGCCTAAAATTATTTGTAGATTTTTAAATGCGTTCTGATTTCAAAAGGTTTGGAAACCACTGGTTCGATTTGACCTTCGGTTTGATTTGGCTTGTTAAGTTTCGATTCGACCCACTCTCAAAGCGATATGAATCAGGATTGCTGTTAAGTTTCATTGATCCCAACGTTTTTCCTGCAATGTCATCAACTACGATAACTAAGAAAGTTTCTGTTTCTAAATTTGACCCATCAACCTTGATACGACACGTTTTTTTTTTCTTTCTTTTCGCGATAAGTCGCGCGTTTTCCAACACGTTCCAGGATCTGCTTTCACGTGCTGGAACGCGCACAAGCAAACAGCGAATTGAAAGTAAAGCGTTTTGGCAGATAAAGTGCCCAATCGTCGAGTGGCTTTTTTCCGGTCGAACGGGTGAGAAGGAGTGGATGGGGTGGAGCAAAAGAAAGAGCATTTCCTGAGGAACTGAGTCAGCCAGGATGAATCACGACACCTTCCACGAGCAGATAACACACACACGCACGAAATTAAAAAAACAAGAGCTCTAGAAACAGCGAGAGAGTCAACAGCGAGCGATAGGGAGTGATCGGTAGTCATTTCCGAACGGAGGTGGTGTTCGTTTTTTGCGGTTGCAGTTCATGAGTCAGCGGCATTCCTTCTCTTCCGCCTCCCCTCAGGACAGGTAGTTCCTCGGCAGACAATTCCTTCTGCCACTTTTTAGCAACGCAGGGCACCCTGGGCAAGATAATGCGGAAAAAAATCGTTGCGTACTTTTAATTTTATATGAATTACTTATGACGAGCACCTAATGGCCGAGTGTCTAGCGCTCGGTACCACAGGGTTTCGCGTTCGAGTCTTGGCGATGCCAGGGATGTTTGTAGTGGTTCGGAATCCACTTTAAGCCGTAATAGGATCGTAGAGCGTTGCGGAGGCATTGTTATTCCGCGTCCGTGGCAAGTTACACGCTCCCCCTGGTTTATCTACAAGTTACACGCGCAAAGTGAGTAACGTCGGTGCAGCCCTTATGGCATAAAAGATCACGGTCTATTTGCCAGCTGCATTAGAAAAAAGGAAAAAAAAAAACTTATGACAGCGCCTTTATTACCTGGCACTGAATGGCCGAGTGTCTGGTGCTTGGTGTCACAGGTTTCGGGTTCGAGTCTCGGCGGTGCCATGGATAATAAATATTCCAATGTGTTCGAGAAGGGTGTGAAACTATCCAGAATCTACCTTTTGCTGAAGTTATTCTAAATTTTAGTGGCAAGAAGATGAGGGAGAGCTACAGTATAGCAGACTTGTGTAACCCTGTGTAAAGTTGAATCCTACATATTTGATGCTTTAGACCTAAAGTCAGCATTGGAAGACAACGAGTTTTTGTATTTTCATTTCCTAATAATGTGTTGGGGGCCGGAGAGCCGAGTGACTAGCACTCGGTGCCACAGGTTTCGGGTTCGAGTCCTGGCGGTGCCATGGATGTTTGTAGAGATTCGGAGTTGACTTTAAACCGTAGATCCCAGTCTAATAGGATCGCCTTGAGGTTTAGTCAGTCTTCAGCCCTCGTGGTTCCTCGCTAAAGTAAAGCTACATATTTCTCTCAGCCAATTGGGTCAGTCGCCTGCGACGGGGTCTTCTAAGCCTGGTATAGGCTTTCCTGCACCAAGGAAGTTAGTAACATCAACAACAAACTTTAAACACACAACTAACCTTACTACACTACCACTACAATGAGATCAATTTCATTTCAAATCCAATACATATATAATTCGAAAATAACGCATCCGTGTGACGTTATTTTATTACTCTGTATCGTAAACCATTGGTTCCCAAAGACATGAGAGAAAGAACATCGTTGCTATCCAAACTGAAAGAAAAAAAACAGCTTCATAATGGAGGTTTGGTTTGTCGCTCTACCTGTCATTCTGTGCACACTTTAGGCTAATTAGACCGAGGAATTGAAAGTTAAAAATTAGTGAAAACTGACTATAATTTAGGAATTCATCATTGGCTATGTTTGAAACTTTGATTGAACACCGGTTGTGTGGAGAGGTAAGCATCATGCTTAAAGGCGGAAACAGAGGAATCCATTACTCGTTAGGGATGCTAGTCGGAGATTCGTGGAGGTAAACAATTTTGAAACAAGAATAGCTATTCTGGAATGTTTTCCATCTCATTGTTCTTTCGATAGTATGTAATTTAAAGTTTTAATTATTAAAAATTACAATTATTTTTATTGTAATTAAAACCTTCCGAAAATACCTTTCTCCCCTATTATGCCGCTTTTTTTTTGGATCTGTCCTCCTTGATTGCTCGCCAATTTCTTATACAAATCGTGGTCGAATTATAGATACATAAAATAACAGAAATTTTGTACTGTGTGTTAGTTATCGTAAAGGAAGTAGGTTTTCCAGGAGGCACAGAAGAATTTTTTTATTGCAAAAGGGGCTAATAATTTTGAGATTTATAGCAAACATAACATAACGACTAACACACATCTAAACTAGGTTGATTTCCTTCATATTAAACATATATTTTTTCAATGCGTTATCATTTTCGATCTGTAATACCCAGCGGACGTATAATTCGCAGGCTTTATCTTCGATAGATATAATAAAAATAAGATCTTGTATGATATTCAGCGGCGCGTAATTCGCAAACGTCATCTTTTATTATTTTAACCCTTTTTATTTTCTTTATAGTTGTTTATAGTATTGGAGATAAGAAAATTCTCTTATAAGTAAAAAGTAAATACATTCTTATTTACATTATTATATTTAACAATTTTGTATCAAATATTTGTTTAAAATTTATTAAATTATGGTAAATAATTTATTTAAGTAAGTAATTTATTTTAGTCCTTTTCAGAATCTCTTTCACCTGTTTGTAGCATTCAAAAAGAGAAAATTCTAAATTATTATATGAAAAAAAAAAAAAAAAAAAATGTTTTTATGTAACATTTGTTTATAATTTATTAAATTATAGTAACTTACTACTTTTTCAATTAAACTTTTTACGCATTTATAAATTTATTTTTCTTTACATTCTTGTGTAGAAAACTTCTCCCATCTATCTAACCAAATTTAGATAAGGCATTCCAGTTGGGGCCATTGCATTGGAAAATTATTTTTTACCAAGTATTTGTTTATATTTTATTAAATTAAGGTAAATTGTTACTTATTTAAAGTTCTTACGCATTATTTTAATGCATTTTCGTATTCTCAACAATTTTTTATGGTGTTAGAGAAGAAAAACTCCCTTGGTGGGCTTAAGCCCCCCTTCCCTCCCAAACACGCGAGTGGAATGCCTGCACGACATCAAACTTACGGCCAATACGCAATTTTTACGCCAGATTCAACTTTTTTTTATTAAATATTTAGCATTTCAATGAATCGGTGTCTTTATTACCAGTGTTCATTTTATTATCGCACCTGCATTGAGCCGGCCTTTTTTTCTGGTTTCCTTTTCTTCTCCTCCATTGCTCGGTACCACAGGTTTCGGGTTCGAATCCTGGCGGTGGCATCGAATCCTCCGGCTAGCATCGAGTGGTACCGGAATGGTGTACCCATTGCCGAGTACACCAGCAAAAATTCAATAAACAAGTGAGTACCGTCTGGGATTCCGTATATAAAGTTGGAATTAAGTTGCAATGAAAACTGCACATAGTTGCAGATTTCGTTTGTAATTCTCAAGATCTGGTAGCATTGATGTTTGTTAATGGAATCCACGTTATGGAATTTGTTGTCGGAATCCACTTTAAACTGTAGGTCCCGGTCTGTTTAGCCTAAAGTGTGCATAAGATGACCGTAGAGCGAGAAACCTAACCAAACCAAACTTAACCAATCTCCTCCATCGGCACAATAACCCCATAGTGAGCTAAGGCCGTCTGGCTATTGCAAGATTTCGAGACAGGAGATGTTTTCTTTTTATGGGGTAGGATTGTCAGCCTTACGTCCAACGCAGGGACCGACAGGGACCTAGGGTTTAAAGCGGAATCTGAACTACTACAAACATTCATGGCACTGCTGAGACTCGAACCCGAAAACTGTGGCATCGAGAGCCAGCCACTCCCCCACCAGGCCCCTTTTTCTGGCTTAATTTTATTAAATATTCATCGAAATTTGTGCGTTATGAAAGTTGTAATCTATGAGCTGGCAAAAGAAAAAGGAAGGTTGAATTTTAATTTACAATTTGTTTATGTAGTTTTTTTTTTAGAAACTGAAATTTTTATTTACTTTTAATGTTTTCTTTTACTATGTATTCGAACCCAATAAATGCAATGCAAAAATTATTAATGAAACAATTAATATATTGTTTTTCGACTTCAGATACTTTTTCTCTCTGTATGTATTTTAGTATGACCTAATGAGCTTTCATAAAAAATTATTTATTTTGTAGATATCTCATCCCAAGAAGCAATCCTGGATGAGCGCCAGAGTTAATATATCTGTGATAAGAAATATGCGTTCAAGAAAAAGAAACAAGTAAGACAGCTTTTAGCGAACAAGTAATATAAAAAAAAAAATTTTTTAAAGTCAATTCCTATTTTTTTTCACTGTATTGCAGAAAGTCCTTTATAAATAATTTTTCATTTTTTTAAGTTTATCTGGCGCCATCTATTGATAGATACATGCAACATAAATCTAAAAAAAAAAACTAAAATGAATTAATTAAATTTAATTACTGAATTAATATTTGAAAAAACTGTATTCACATCCAGTGTCATCCACTACAAATTAAAAAAAAATGTATCTGAACTTGAGTGGATGAATAAAAAGTATTTCATGAACGATTGAAAATGTGAACAAGATATATATAGGGAGAGTGTGAGCTAATAGAAGGAATTGAAAAAAAGCACGTATTTGTACTACACGTGATGGTATAGTTCAATTCATGTGATGCAGACGCAATCAAAACAATCATTTTAATTATGCAAACACATTTTAAAAAGAATCAGTTCATTTTTCATCATGTTGCAGTCTTCTGCTCTTTCCTTGGAAACATTATTGTATACCGTGTACATTGAGTTTGAAAAGATACTCATACCGTGAAATAAGCCAACTGTTAAAGGAGGATTCGAAATTGCAGCCGTAACTGACAGGCGTCGGAGTGGCTGTTCTAAAGGGGAAAAAGGGATTGCCGAATTGGAATGCTTGCTCCAATCTTCCAGACAATCAATGACAAGATTATTTTGCCAAACATGTTCTGCACGAAACTTTCCATTCTCTCCCCTTTTCTGCGAGATTGGCGAAAGCGTTCGATACAATTTTCGTGAATCCCTTCTTCCCCTTTAGGACAGCCATTCCGACGGCTAAAATTTCTTGAAGAAGCTATTTCTACTACTACACCACATCACTGTCCCTAGAGCTGAGTTGCCCCTATACAGTTTGGGAAGGATGTGGGTGAGAGAAGTCTGATAGGACCCTATGATGCTCTGCGGTCATATGAGAACAGGACCTACGGCTTAAAGTGGATTCCGAACCACTACAAACATCCACGACACCGCCGGTACTCGAACCCGAAGCCTGTGGTATCAAGCGCTAATCACTTGGCCATCAGGCCGCCATCTTTGAAGAAGATAAAATTCCATGCGTACTATGTTAAAATTGTGCAGGAACTGAAAGAAACTAAAGTGACATTTCTGCGATGTGTACCAAAATAGGTCATCGCGTTAATGTAGGTGAACAGGATATTGACGCACACGTGGAACTTTAGCATTCCTTGTAGAAAAGGAATTGAATTATACACTCTTGTAATTATAAACACCTGCTTTCAATTATTAAAAAATCATTGATAAATTCGATATTACATCGAGTTTAAATCTAATAATGATTGCGTTGATCGAAATTGTTTAATTCCCTTCTGTGTAAAAAATATATATTTTTTTATACTTATTAAAATAATTTTCCAGCGAAATAATGGGCTTCTAGTGTGTAAGGCTGCCAAGTTCGAATTATCTTTTCTTTTCAGCACACGTTATCCCTGTACCTAGGGCCTATTTAGCCTCCAACCCGTTAGAAAGGTGAGCCCTTAGTAGTGAGCATCGTTAGCCCACTGACGCTGCCTTCAGGGAGGACTTTTAAGGATGACTGCCTGGCATTTGAGTGTCAAATGGGAAAACCCGCAAAACACTCACCAGATACCTTGACAATCCGATACGAATTGCTTTACAATATCCATCGAGTCTTCTCATTTCTGAAAGCAGCAGGGACTACAACAATACCGTCAGGGGAATCGAACCTCGACCGTCCTGCCCATTACCTGACTGCGTTTCCACTGACCCATTAAAATCCTCTGGTGTTGCAGTCAAAGACTCGATGACGATTGGGAAAACGTATGCAAGTGTTTACAGGTTCCCGCCACCCCTCATACAACAAATAACTGCGGAACAGTTATTTTTAAAAGATGCCATTCTTTCGGAGAGTTTTTCAGAATTGAAGAATGCAAATACAAACGTGAATGCCGCATAGCATTTTGAGTAACGCTGAATATCCAAATTTCTCGTAGCGAATGTTTTCATGTGAAAATGCATGGCCTATGGAAATAACAAAACTTTGTTGAGTTTTAATGTTGTCCATGCTTGCTCAGAGGCATAAAAATTTTTTTTGCAAAAAATGATGGCCACTGCAACGGTAGCTAAAAAAAGGCCTTTTGAAACCGTTGTTGAGTTCTCACAATTGTTGACCGTCCCCTACATCCACTCACGATTACGGTTACAGCTCTCCACCCCCACCTCCCACACGCACGACCAGACCTAGAACTAGAAAACATGGTCCATTCAGGCCGAAGAAGGCCTTCGCACGAAACCGTCCCAAATAAGCAGTTTGGTAAGAAATCTTCGACAGAAGGCGCGCGGGCATCTCGAATTACCGGGGCTGAAAGGTCACATCCCCGGGGGTTTGTCTGCCCCTTTCCACCCTCTGTCCCCCCTTCTCTGACCAATGAGACGAGGGTTGGCGCGTGCCTGCGACGGAAGGGGAGAGAGGCACGTGCCATATATCGGTCGCCTTGAGTCGCCGTGGCTCATTAGAACCGGGAATTATCGTTCGGGATCATCTCCGAGTGAACCTGTGCAGCACCCCTACAAGGAAGTCGGCACGCCTCTCACGGATTCTTGAAATGGCCGACGCCATCTTACTCTGTGCCTCTTCCAAGCAGCAGGCTTTCGTTTCGAGACAATTATTTCAGAGCTTTTATTTTTGCATGAAAGCATAAAAAGTTTTGTACCTTGGTATAAATTCTTAATCCGTTCTAGATCCTTGGAGCAAACGTGTTTGTGCAATTACTCTACTACTATTGTTATAATTATTGAATTACTATACTACTATTACTATAGTTACACTATTACTATACTACTACTTAAACAAACATTTAAACACTACTTGATACTAAAATACACAAATACATTCTAAAGAAAGATTTCGGATCATTCATTTTTCCATGGCTTCATAAAAAGGTATATTGTACCTTGGTGTAAAGTTGTCAATCCTTTCCAGATCCTTGCACCAAACGTATTTATGCTATTACTATAGTACTGTTTATACACAAATTTGCATGTTAAATGTAGTACATATACACAAATGAAAATTTACCAAACATCTTTTTACCCTACTGGGTCGATCACTCGATTTGATGCTGACTAAAAATTTCTCTCTAAGAACTTAGCTTCTACTTTCTCCTCAGGTTACTTCCGAAATTGACAAGTCATAATGACGGCTTTTATTTTTTATTTATTTATTTTTACTTTATTGGGGTGATCCTCCTTTGCAAAGCTTTAGATATCCATTCATTGACAAATACTCTGAAGCTAAGCTGCCAAGTCGTATATAAAGGTCTTATTCCAAAGCGGATGTATACCTAGGCAACCCTCTGACGTACTTCTTTGAGAAAATTTTAATATACATCCATTTGACAAGATTTTGATACACGTGAGTCGGATACCAAGCTACACTTAGTCACAAAAGTAAGTATGCAGAGTGTATGTGATGATGTCCTATGAAAAAAAAACATACCTACAATATTAGAGTTTTCAAATTAACGATTTATTTCGATTACAGCAAAATCGAGCTTTATAACAAAATAAAAAGTAATTAAAAAATACAAATATTTAATTAGCAAGATGAGCTTAACTTAAAATAGGATGTAATTTACATCATAAAAGTAAGTATGCAAACAAAAACAAAGACATTAATATTGCAAATTTTACAATTTTTCAAAAAAATTAATAATTTGTTGGATAGCCTTTGGCCTTTATAACAGCTCTCAATCTAGATGGCACTGATTTTACTAAATTTTGAGTGTCAGAAGATGGTATTTTCTGCCACTCCTCCAAAAGGGCTTTTTTTAGATCATTCTTAGTTTTGATCTCTTGCTTTCTAATTTGGCGATCGAGATAATCCCACAAGTGTTCAATGAGATTAAGATCAGGTGACTGCGGTGGGGTTTTTAGCTGTTTTCGCACGTGATATAGCAGCCATTCCCGAACAACACGAGCAGTATGTTTGGGATCATTATCTTGTTGGAAAGTGAAGGATCCATTGAGTCCCAACTTAGAAGCACTTTGGCTTAGATTATTCTTTAAAATATTCAAATAACTATATTGATTCATTATTCCGTCGATTATAACTAAATTTCCTACTCCAGTTGCTGCCATGCAATCTCAAACCATAATCGTGTAACCACCGTGTTTTACAGTTCCTCTTATGTTCTTTGGTTCTAGAGCTGCATTTGCTTTCCTCCAAACTTTTTGGTGTCCATCTGACCCGTGGATGTTGAATTTACTTTCATCCGAAAAAATCACGGAATTCCAAAAATTTGTGTCCTGCTTTGCATTTTCTTTTCCAAATCTATTCTCTTTTTGCGATGCACTTTGCTAACAAATGGTTTTCTTCGCATATTTTGACCATAGTATCCTGCTTTCGGTAACACACGGCGAATTGTTTCAGGATTGCATGACTTCACAAAATTGTTTTTCACATCAGTTGTCAATTTTGGTGTGCTAATCGTCGGATTTTTTTTTCACATTTCCAACAATAATTCGCCTTTCTCGATCCATCAAAATGGGCGATCGTCCTGTTCTTGGCTTGTTTAGAGTATTTCCCTCGGCCTGCAACTTTTCTATGATTTTTTGCACTGTTACTGGACTTTTGCCTATGATTTTAGTGATTTGTCTTTGGACTTGCTTTCCTTATAGAGCTTTATTATTGCATCCTTTAGATCTTTTGATAATTCTTTTCCACGTGGAGCCATTGGTGAATTGTTGATGTACTTAAAGCTCAAACTTACAATCTTTGTAGCAGAACTTCTAAACTTATAACTGAAATACGAAAAATCACCCGAGAAGTTTCATTCAGCCTATTTAAAAGTCAAAAATTCAGAGTGCATATATACTTTTGTGATTTAAATTTCTACTGGTAGTTAACAAAATTACTCTTAAAGTTTTTTAAAATATAATGTTTTGGTTTATTTTTCATTACTTTATCACTTGAATCAGAAGCTATAAACAACACTCTCCAAAATAATATTTTTCTTATATTTATTTGAGAACTAGAGCTTTTTCACTTAAGCTGTGAATTGCATACTTACTTTTGTGACTAAGTGTACGTTAATGTTGTTTTTCGCGTTCAAACAGGATGTGAATCTAGTTGGATTTATTCCAAAGTGGAAGCTGTATGTCTCTCTAGGGTCGGAGCGGCCTGGTGGATATGAAATGGTTTTCGAAATTCGGGGGAGGTCGGTTCGAAACCCGATAAGCAATGCTTCGCCGAAGGCTGTCGTGTCAACATTAGGAATGGGAATAATAAAGGAGGGGAATGATAAATAATCCTTCATTAGATTCAAGCTATTGGAAGGTGTGAACCAACCCTGAAGTGCTTAATTTTATAAAAATATAAAACCCTTAGGGATGATAGACAACAAGCATTTTTCACATAACAATTCAAATACGCACATGATTCGGGTTAGTGCAAATACAGGAATTATGTGAATAAACGTGTTCCCTAGATTAAAAAAAAACAAACTAATTAACAAAAATCAAATGATTGTTTTCGTGTGAAAATCAATCTGAGAATCAGATCATATTTATGATTCTATAATAACGAACAATTTAAAAAAATAAAAATAAGGAGAGAAAAGTGATAGAGAGGGATTTAGCATAATTAGAAGCCAATAATTGTTTATATTATTCGGGGAAATTATACAATTACAGTTTTTATTCTTGGGTGACCTAGTTATTGGACTTGTGGCCCAGTGACAACGTGCGCAGATGGTATGCAAGAGATCTGAAATTCGAATCAATCATTGCTTTCACAAACGAGGAGACTTGATGCCGATTGGTGCAATAACTTGAAGATCGTCTGGCATCGAAAATTAGGCTGCTTGTTGGGAGTTTCAGGGGTTTTCTTCGATGCGACACGCCAATGTGGGGAAATTACTCCTAAAAGTCCTGCTGGTAACTGTCCTTCCCCATTCCTGTCAGTAGGTTAATCGTATTATAAGCGAAGCCAACGTATTTTCCCTTTTCTTACTGATAGGGTACTAACTACGTACGGCGGTGAGGCATGATGAAAAGAAATGTAACTGCTTTCAAGAAACGGGTAGAAGTGACGGCGATTCTTACAACTGTAAGGTTTAAATATTATTAATATATAACCGCGAGAGGTCGCGGTTATAACTGGTAACTGTGACCAGTAACTGGGTCCTCAACTGTGGTCCAGTGCGGTAAGTGGCAGTTGCGGTGAGATCTTGAGAGCACGAGGTGAACGCTAGGAGCGTCAGAGCAAAACAGACGGTCAGGGACCGGCTCTTGTCATTTAGATATTAATAGTATTGTAGTAGAGGCACAGGGTGCCATGTGCATGTATGTACTAATAGTGTAAATAAAATAGATATAATTGGAAAGAGAGTATTCCATCCTGACACATCGAGCTGCTGGTATAGTAGCTTACACTTCAGAAGTGGGAAGCCTGTCTACGCCCATGTGGAATAGTTACATCCTGAAAAAAGTCTTTCCGGTACGCATTGCCCTCTTCTTAGCATTCGTCAGTGAGATGTTCGTGGTTTACATGAGGCCCACTGATGTTTTATCTTCCCTTTTCAAATTGGCAGAGACCTACATAGTCCTAGATACCGGGTGGGGTATAGAGAAAAAGCAAAGTTCATCCGCCCATCTTGATTTCTAATTGAAGATATTTCATATAGGTAATATACATTTCTCTCATATTATTTATATTTTCATATACATTTCTCTCATATTATTTATATTCTCATATAGATAATATACATTTCTCTCATATTATTTATATTTTCATATAGATAATATACATTTCTCTCATACATTTCATTTCTCATATTATTTATATTTTCATATAGATAATATACATTTCTCTCATATTATTTATATATATTTTCATATACATTTCTCTCATATTATTTATATTTTCATATAGATAATATACATTTCTCTCATATTATTTATATTTTCATATACATTTCTCTCATATTATTTATATTTTCATATAGATAATATACATTTCTCTCATATTATTTATATTTTCATATAGATATTATAATACAATAATATACATTTCTCTCTCCTAGAATGAAATGTCACAACTCTTCCCGTGGGGAAAATGCTACAATGAGTAAAAAAAAAAAAAATAATAATAATAAATGCTGGTAAACATTAAAAGAATTGCAAAGATTAATAATTAAGAAATGGTAACGGTCATTGGTTCGAAACTCGATGTATTTGTATTACACATTACTTAAAAAGAAAATTGAGTTGTTTAAGTGATTTGCAATTTATCTCTCTTAATCTACATTGCTAAAAACTGTATCGAAAATGCGAAGGAAGGCTTCATGTCACTCTTCTTATATGTTTCTGTTCTGTTTCTGGAAACGGAAGGTGAACAAAGGGTGATTGGGGGAGTGTCATTCGATAATTTGGAACATCTGTTCGACCATGCAATATGGGGGCGTTTCTTTTAAATGTGGGGAGGGTCTAGTTCCTCAGTGTTCTTCGGAAATATCTAGTTCTAGGAGTAGGGAGTAGTTAGTCGGGCATTTTTGAATGAGTCGCTATAATAATCCGACTCCGACTCTTTTATAAAAGTAATTTTTACGTTTTCAAAATTCATGTTAAAGTGAAAAGTTGATGGGGCAGTTCAAATGTGTCCTTCAATGTTACAATCACTAGCAAAGACAGTGACGCATTGTTGAGATAATTTTCTCTGTACAAATGTTTATGAAAAGCTGTTTTAAGTCACCCATGTAAGAAGCTATTCTGTTATTGCGAACTAAAAAGATTTAGTCTATTACAAATAGAGCGTCTTCGTGATTAAAATGTATCATTTTTATTTGTCTTCCGCTATGCTATAATATTTGAGTGCCCTTATTTTTATTATATATATTGTTTGTTGTTTTGTTGTTGTTTCTTATCCCACTTGGCTGGCCAAGCCCACGAGCCCATACGTACTCATGATTGAAGGGGGAAGGAAGCAGCTTCTGTTGTGATGGAGCACCCGTAGGTAGAAGTCTGACTTTGGCTCCGTGACGCTCTCACAGTCATAGGAGACCGGGAGCTACGGCTTAAAGTGGATTCCGAACCACTACAAACATCCATGGCACCGCCGGGATTCGAACCGGAAACCTGTGGCACCGAGCGCCAGAGCGCTAGACACTCGGCCATTCAGATCCCAAATTTGTGAATGCCAACGGCACGCGGTGTTCCCAGGTGGTCACCCACCCAAGTACTGACCGCGCCCAATGACGCTTGACTTCGGTGATCTAACGAGAACCGGTATATTCAGCATAGCATGGCCGTTGGCTATTATATATATATATTTTGTAAGCAAATTTAGAATACAGGGATATCTCTTATTTATCTTCTGCAATGGCATGCCAGCCCCATGGTTGACCAATGCCATTTAGCAAATTCCGAAACATGAGATATTTTCTTTTTACGGGGTAAGGTTGTCCCCCCTACGACCTACGCTCTACAGCATGGGCGACCATGAAGCCCTCCTTGAATATTTTTCCGGCCCATGAGATTTTATCACACTTTTAAAAGATATATTTATTTGATAATGGCCAAAGTAACATAATGAAAGCCAATATATTAAAAAAATGCATTATGTGGATGCATTCATGGATGGAGGGAAAGGGGGCAGCTTCTATTTTGATGGAGCGCCCGTAGGTAGAAGTTTGACTAGGCACCTTGAAAAAGTAGAGCAGTGCCTTCCGGGAGGACTTTTAGGAGGAAATTACATTTGCGTATGGTAGAAATGGTATGATATGGGAGAAAACCTGGAAAAACTCCCACCAAGCAGTCCGACTGACGAGGAAAGATGTTGAACATTACAAATGCCATCGAGTCTCCTCGTTTTTTGAAACAGCGTCTTCAACAATGCCGGCAGCTGATTGAACCTCAGTCCTAATGCTCAGCATGAGTCGGGCTACAAAACCGTCAAACATTTAAAAAAAAAAAAAAAAAAAAATTATTTTATTCGCTGATTTTATACTGTAATGATTCACTGCAATTCATATTGTAATTCACTGATTTTACACTGTAAGTATGTACAATATGCAGTTCCATTCATTTACAAGTAAATCCGTATAAAATTACATTACCTTACAAGTACATCCAAGTATATTCATGTACAAATACACAAATTCATTTACAAATGCGCAAAGTGCATTAATTTGCAAATGCATCCAAGTTATTCCTATACATTCACATACACGTCCACGTAGTATATTCATATACATGGATATCCATATACAAGCACATTCACATATGGTATACAAGTATATTCATGTACAAGTACATCAATGTAGAAGTATATTCACATATGTTATACAAGTACATTCATTCGTACTGAATTCTGATTCTGGAATTCATGCAGAATTTTGATTCTGCATGAATTCCACGAAAAAAATTCCTGATGTTGTTGATATATCATGCATTGATGAGAGGCCATATAAAATAATTTAAACATTGCTTAGTATTAAATACAAAAGCAGTTAGATGAAATACATACATAAATAAATTTGCTGAAATAATTTTTTTTTTTTTTTCTGTTTCTTTCGCTTATTTCTGGTAAACATTACAATATATACAATTACATTCATTTACAAGTTACTCAATACACCAAGTTATTCAAGTACATTCGCGAACAAGTTCATCCAAGTATATTCATGTATAAATACACCCATATACATGTGTCACCCATATTTATGTACACATATATCCAAGGCATTCAAATACATTCGCGTACAAGTATATTCATGTATAAATACACCAAATACAAGTGCATTCATGTATACATATATCCAAGTCATTCAAGTACATTCACGGACAAGTACATAAAGTATATTTATGTACACATATGGTAGACAAATACATTCCTATGTACAGTATACACTTGGTACCATGGTATACAAGTAATTCCGTTCCAAATCTTTAGATAAGGACATTTATCAAATTAATTTTTCCCACAGGAAATAAAGAAATTAATCATTAATCCGTAAAATGCAAAAGCAGTTAGATAAAATCTAACATAAATAAAAATTTGCTGAAGTATTCCCCCCTTTTAGCGTATTTCTGACACAGGGTCTGCTCAATTCAGCAATGACTGGGAATAATACTTCTCCGCAAAGGTTTTTGGGTACTTAGGTATTAACGGTACCTTGGCGGTTTTTAAGTGTCGCCAATCTTTATTATTTGGAATAAAAATATTTTGAAAGCGTTTTGATTTTAAATGAAGTGTTTCATATATATTTTATTATTTGGAACAAAAATTTTAAATGTACATTGGCGCCAAATCTGTAGCTGCGGTTGGCGCGTGTGCTCTTTATTGGCGCAACTGTCGCCAAGGTACCGTTAATACGTAAGTACCGGTTTTTGACATCCATCGATGCAGGAATGGATTTTAAAGCAAGCGAGTCGTATTTCAAAAACAAAGTTAAAAATTTTCTCATCCAAATAGGACGTTAATCAAATTGGACTTATTCCAAAGCGGACGTATACTGAAGTACCACTACATGTGGAAAACTATAATAATAAATAAAATTAAAAGAAAAAAAAATGGAGGCGCCGGGTATCGATCCCGGTACCTCTCGCATGCTAAGCGAGCGCTCTACCATCTGAGCTACGCCCCCTCCGATACTAACCTGTGTCATTTACAATGACCACTTGATATTCGTTCGCGTGACCTACTTGTGAGGTGCGCGAAGCCAGATCAGCTGAGGGCGAAAGCTCACTGGAGTCGAAAATGAAAACCACCTGTAAAAGCCAGCTCTGGTGCTCATCAATATGCATGGTGTAGTCAACTGCGTGCATATTGTTATATATTGGATTATATTCTTCCATGTACTAACAGAAACTTCATGTGAGGAAAGTTTAGTTGGTCAGTACTTGCTTAAAAGGAATGCAATATTAGCAAAAACAATACTACTGTGCCCAAAGAGTAAGACCAATTAGTATTATTATTTTTTTTTTTTGAAAAACTCTTTCTTTATTCTTACCAAATTTATTTCATCGCTTTCAAAGTAATCCCCTCCGGACACAATGCATTTATGACAAAGTTTTTTACAATCCTCAATGCATGCTAGAAAATCATCGGCAAAGATGGCTTTCAAAGCGCACGACGATTCGCGTTGGATCTCTTCAATCGACTCAAAACGGTGTCCCCGGGGTGGTATTTTGAGTTTAGGGAATAGCCAGAAGTCGCACGGAGTGATTACGGTAATTGTGGAACGATATGGGTTTCATTTTTGGCGAAAAAGTCACGAAGAATCCATGCAGTGTGAGCTGGAGCATTCATCGAGATTTGACACGTTTGAGGCCCAACATGGAATGGACCGATCCTTTTGAAATTCCAACATCCTCAGCAAGGTCTCTAATTGTATATCGACGGTTTGCAAGCACACAATCTTTAATTTTTTGGACGTGATCTTCGTCGGTTGAGGTGGATGGTCGACTAGAGGGCACTACGTCTTCAACGCGTTCTCTGCCTTCTTTCAACTGTTCATACCACTTGTAAACATTTTTTTTCCGATGTAGGAATGCTCACCGAATGCCTTCTGCAACATTCTATACGTTTCCGCAAACAAAATTGAATGCAAGTTCTTCGCACAATTCATTCAGACATTTTAAAAATCGCCGGATTGACTTTTAGCGTCTTATAAAGTCAAGCGTACCTCAAACACTAATGAATATTTTGAAGCGAAATTTCCCACAGATGTCAAGGACAGTGCCAGCAACCGAAAAAAAAAATTCCATAAGCCCCGGGAATTTTAAATTGAAAATTAAATAAGGGGGAGGAAATGAATCCTGACTGGCTGATTTTGTCATACAGCCCCAGTCCATTCTTTATTTATCATTTGCAAGACATATAATATATCTACTAGATTGGATAGGAGAGTTCGAGTGCCTGTGCACGTCAAATATAACGTAACAAACAATCACAGAATTAGAAGAAATTAAAAAAATTTACAGCAAACAGTTAATAGGAGGGAAAGAAGTTAAAAATAAAAAGTTAAAAAAAGCAATATCAAAATACATAAATGCCCAATAGAAGCATATAAATACGTAAATACATAGCAGACAGACAAACACATATATAATAATAAAAATAATTAGGAATTATAAATATACAAATATACAATCACAAAAATAAAAAATAAAAACTTTAAGGAGACAGAAAACATACGAACAACATTTGAAACTGAAGATCGGAAGTAAAGTGTGTTACTGCAGGGTAGAGTTTGATGTTTTCAGAAATGGAATGATTTTTTTCCTTTTTAACATAGTTCCGCAGTACACACTGCCAAGGCGGAGGAGAGGACGATGGGAGATTTACTAGAAGTAATATTGCAGATGGGTCACAGAAGAAATTAGGGAGGTTTGAGGTCATGATTCCATCCTGTGGTGTAATATGGATAATTACCTTCGTTGTGGGCGAAGCATCGTTGAGCTTTAATTAACTTATTTTCATGTTTCTTGATTTTTAAAAACAACTTTCTTGATAGTTTCGCAATATGTCATGATGCAGCACGTCTTTTCCAATGAAGCAGGGAGCTCCCGTAATTATTCTTAGAATTTTATTTTGGATAACTTGGATTTTGTTTCTGTTTGTTTTTGTAGCAAAGCCCCAGATGGGTGCTGCATAAGTCAGGATAGGTCTAAGGCCTTTTTTGTATAAAAGGAATTTGTTTTGCAAATATAAAGTCGAATATTTTCCTATTAATGACTAACTAAGATATAATTTATATAATATAACATTTTCATAAATACAACTTAACGTTTCTTACGTTAGTGCAGGGGTCTGCAACCTGCGGCTCGCGAGCCACATGCGGCTCTTTGGATGTTAAGTTGCGGCTCTTTGGTTTCATACGCAAATATTATTTATTTTATCAAAAAAAAAAAAAAAAAAAAAAAAAAAAAAAAAAAACATTTAAAAATTGGTTAAACATGCATGAACGTAACGCAACAAAAGTGGACAGCTTTAAAAGAAATGTCGCAACTTGAGGCACTTATATTCGACGCATGGAATAGTCTTCCAGATTGCTACAGTGAGGTGAAGAAGTTGACATTTGGAGTGCTGACGGTCTTCGGATCGACATATTCATGCGAGCAAGCGTTCTCTTGCATGAATATAATTAAAAGTAAAGTAAGAAGCCAACTAACAAATGAAAATTTAGAGTCGTGTTTGAAACTTAAAACAACAAGTTATGAGCCAAATTTATCCAAACTTTCTAAAACCATGGCAAAGCCAACGCTCCCATTAAATTTCTTTGCCCAAATGTATGTTATTGAAGTACAAGTTAGTGTTGTAAGTAAATGTTTAATTGTTTTAATTTTTTACTTAAATATTAAGTAATTATCTAATAATGCCATATATATATTATCTAATTTGTTGTGAAAAACACTACTAATATATGAATAAATAGATTTTTTTTTCTTATGAATAAATAGATTAGATTTTTTTATCAAAAAACTTTATTTATGCAAGTACTATTTATTTTTGTCAAGAAAAAAATTCGTGGCTCTTTAAAAACTTTGAAATTTTGTAAATTGTAATTTTTGACTCTTCCGACTCAAAAGGTTGCCGACCCCTGCGTTAGTGGATTACAACAAATAATTACCAATAGATGACAATAAAATTACTATAAATACAACTCAATTACTACTATCGAATGCTGTTCTTAGTTTGTTTTTTAAAACAATAGTAATTTTTTAAAAGGCTTTTAATAGTTTATCTTGTTCTATTATTTGTAATCAGTTGCTTAATGTTCATGTTTTGTGTCAGATCCTCAGTGCCCTGAGGTGTGGTACGGACATCTCATGGGTGGTCTATTCATGGATGGACGGAAAAGGGGCAGCTTCTGTTGTGGTGGAGCACCTGTAGGTAGAAGTCTAACTTAGCTTCGAGTCGCTGAAGAAGGAGGGCAGTGTCTTCGAAAAGGTACTTTTAGAGGGAAATGCCCCGCATTTGCGTATCGTATGGGAGAAAAAACCGCAAAAATTCTCACCAGGTAGTTCGACTCACGAGGAAAGATGCTTAATATCACAAACGCTATCGAGTCTACTCGTTTTTTGAAACAGTGTCTACAACAAAGCCGCCAGCGTAGTGAAACTCAGCCCCAATGCTCACCAGAGGCGTACGTTGACACTGAGCCACGAGTCGGGAAAGAGGGATTTTAATGGCAATAAAAAGAATTGTAATTTTAAATCATTAAAATCATAGATTGCATGATGCTAGATGGAAAAAATTCCGACCAACTATTATACTTTTTTCTTTCAAAGCTGCTTCGCGCAGGGTCTATCTGACTAACACCCCTAGCAAGTCATCGATTCGTCCGTTTCCGTAGTTAAACCGGATGTTTACTATTCCGCACTATCCATAATCGGATTTTAACTAGCTCTCTTTGAATGTAATTACTTATGTAAAAAAAGCACTTATAAAATTTCAATTATTAAAACAAACATTAATTTCTGACGAGGGCCTGATGGCCGAATGGCTAGCGCTCTGGCGTTCGGTACCACAGGTATCGGGTTCAAATCCCGGCTTTGCCCATGGGTGTTGTAGTGGTTCGGAATCCACTTTAAACCGTAGGTCCCGGTCCTAATAGGATCGTAGAGTGTTACTCCGCGTCTGAGGCTTACCATCAAGTTACACGTGCCCCCTGGGTAATGCAAAGTGAGTAACATCGGTGCAGCCCTTATGGCGAAGATCACGGTCTATTTGCCAGCTGCATTAGACGGGGAAAAAAAAAAAAAAACGTTAACTTTTGATAATTTAACAACCTATCAGGCAAGTACCACATGAAAATTTCACCTCAAGTACTCATGCCTTTGATGTTTGAAAATTATGCTGTTATCAAATTATAAAGACAACATTTCAGGTATTCGGCTAATTGGGTTTTTCATTTAAAGGAGTCTGGTTCGAAACCTGACAAATGAAGCCAAATTGAAAGCTCCGAGAGATGGGCATGATACATACGTAGACCAGAAAGTTTTTCTCTGTGCTCCAAGAAAGAGGGAAGAAGTTGCCAACCCTCTCAAGACACAACTCTTATCATGTGACAAATCCAAATAATGATGACAAATTGTGAGTCACCCATCTCGCGTTTTGATGAAGGTGGAATTCCACCAACTTTTGAATCTGTACTTAGTTTTAAATACTTAGGAGCAGGAATTAATTGTCAAAATAATATCATACCTGAACTAAAAAACAGAATTGTGTCTGCCAATAAAGTCTTTTTTGGGTTAAGAAATCTATTTAAATCACAGTTCATAAGCATGAAAACTAAATTGTTATATATAACGCTTATTAGACATATTTTGGACTATGGCTCTGAAACTTGGACTTTGGCAAGACCTGATGAGGCCTATTTGGGTTTATTTGAACTAAAGATTTTAAGGGCTATTCTTGGAGGTGTTAAGGAAAGGGATTGTTGGAGAAGACGATACAACGCAGAAATATATAAATGCTTTAAAGATCCCAGATATTAAAAAATTTATTAAGATCAATAGATTATACTGGGCTGCTCATATATTTAAAAAGACTCGTTTTTTGCAAAAACCACAGGGCCAAAGAGGAAGAGGAAGACCCAGGTTGCAATGGAATAGACGCAGTTGAGAAGGATTCTGCTGTACTGGGAGTTAAGAATTGGACGACCATTGTTCCCCAGAGGAATGCATGGAAATCTCTTCAAAGGAAAGCCTCGGCCCACACTGGGCTGTCGTGCTATTGATGATGGATTTCCACCAGATACTAAAATCTCATACGATAGAACGCCGGCTATCAGAACCCTAGGTGAGCAGGACATCAAATTGGCAATTGGCTTGTGTTCTACGATTTTATTTTATTTTATGATAGTTTAGTTTCTGGTGGAAATCACTTTAATGCTGAATCTGCCATTCTAATTGTGAACGATAATAATAATGATTCAGGTCAAAATCCTTGTCAATGAGGGCCTGAATGGCCGAGTGGCTAGCGCTCTGGCACTCGGTACCACTTGCGGGTTCGAGTCCTGGCGGTGCCATGCATGTTTGTAGTGGTTCGGAATCCACGTTAAACTGTAGGTCCCGGTCTGTTTAGTCTAAAGTGATGACCGCAGAGCGACAAAAAAAAAAAAACCTTTGTCATTGGAAACAACAAAAATGCACTTGGTTTCAATGATGAAAAGGCGAATTTCAGTTGTATCCAATAATAAGACGGCAATTTATGATTTCTATTAAGACCTAGAAAATGTATGATTCCGTAAAAGTATCCAAACTTTTCTCTTCTTCGACGTGACTCACATCAAAGATTCCGCGAAAGAGAAGATTTCTGTTGCTTGTGACCTGATTCACGCACCATTCTGCACGCCAATACAGAGAAAACATATCTGTATCCATAATTTGCAACAGGGGGAAAAAACGCGTTCCTAATAACCCAAAGAAAAAAGTGTTTTTAAATGCGCCTGCAAGAATCGTGAGTCATTCTACCACGTGAGTGACAACAGAATGACGTCACACTCGGCGCGGCTTTTTCGAACGGAGCGCCGACGACGTTAAGTGGTTGTTCGAATGTTCGAACTGCGCGGCGGCGTCTTTGGCGGCGCTCGCTTGTGTTTTTTCTCTCCGCGCGGTCGGCACCTTTGAAGTGGGGTGGGCCGTTAGGGAAGGAGGCCTTCTCATCTTTCCCCAATGATGAAGCACGCATGCGCAACCCCTTTCACCCTAATAATTCTTCCGATATGCAACGTTCTTTTTTTTTTCCCCGACGTAGAATATGTCTTTGACATGTGTCCTCAAACTTTTCGATTCCTCCTAAATAAAATCTGTTACTTGCTATTTTTTATTTAACTTTAAATACTATGATAACTTTACCATGATAAATACCATAATAACTTTATTAGTTTATTTTATGTTTATTTATTAGTTTATCTTTATTAGTTTAAAATATTTGCATAAAAGTCGTTTAAATTCGAATTTCAGTTCATTATGGAAGTCTGCAATAAGAAAAGGAATTACGTTTATATCATTACATGTCATTTAACCATAATGGCATATTATTATAATAATACTCATTATAATATTATAATTTATAATATTACACGATATTATAATTTACTCGGCATTTAACCGATATGACATTTAACCTTTAACCGGTACATGGTGAAATGATAAACTATGACGTGTGGGATCTGTTAGCCGAGTGACTAGCGCTTGATGCCACAGGTCTCGGGTTCTAGTCTCGGCGGTGTCATGGATGTTTGCAGTCACTTTAAACCGAAGATCCCGGTCTAATATGGAATGTTGGGAAAAATCTGGATATGTTCCTCTTGGCAGCTCACGGCCATTGAAGTTCCCAAATCTACACTATTCCGAATTTTGAAAAAAGGAAAATCCATAAAACGAGGAAATCCACATTTATTTTAAGCTCACGTAATAGGGAAGGCAAAACATCGCAGTTAAGGGATCCATCCTACTTAGAAGTTTAAAAGAGTCCTGATGGCCAATTGTCTAGTGCTCTGTCCTTTGGTACCACAGGCTTCAGGTTCGAATACTGGCAGTGGCATGGATGTTTGTGAGTGGTTCGGAATCCGCATTAAACTGTAGGTCCCGGTCTAATTAACCTTAAGGTATGCCAAAATATGAACCGTAGAGCTACGAACCAAACAAGTTTAAAATGCAGTAACGAGATGATTGAAAAATCCAGGAACTATCTCAATACTCAAAATAAAAATTAGGAGTAATATTTTAAATTTTTTGTGTATTTTAATCTAGTTTTTTTTTTATACTAAATGTTGCGTTCTATATTTATTTTCATTTGCTACTATTATTACGGAAGAAATTTAATTCATCAGCTGTTACTATTATTATGCAATGGAGAGAGTATTTACTTTTATTTCCTTCAGCATATAGAATCAATCGTTAAATTAATCAATCAATTAAATTCGTTACATTAATCAATTTAAACTCTAACTAAATTCATTCAAATAGTCAAAGATTTAAAAATCACACACATTTTTATTTATGGAAGTTATAAAACGGATGTTTTATTTTTTTAGAAATTTGTTTGTTTTTTGATTTGAAAATAAGCAAACAAAACAAAACTTTTCCATATAAATACCTGTTTGAGAAAGGAATATTCCATGTTTTTAGACATAAAAATCCGGAGTTCTTTATTAGTAAGGGAATACTTAATGTCTAAAATAATTGAAGTTAACATCCTTTTCAAAACTTCTCTATACTATTTTATTTAATTTTTAATTGTTTTTATTTTATTTTATTTATTTATTTATTTCAACAAAATGTGTTGCATCCGCTTTTCAACAATCTGGAAATTACTGCTCCTGCTTCTTATAAAATGAGGGAGTGAGATGACTTTCTGACACGAAAAAAAGCAACATAATGTCTTGCATTAGTTCGTCTCGTGGCCCAATGACATCATGCAGCTAGAATGCAGAAGGTTCGCATACTCTATGACTTTCTAGGCAGTCACTGCTTTCAGAAACGAGGCGATTCGATGGCGATTGTCGTAGTGCGTGCAAAGCGTCTCGTATCGACAACCAGACTGCTTAAAACGTCGCCATAAAGAAATTCCCCAAGTTTTCTTCATGTGACACGCAAATGTGAGGCAATTATCCCTAAAAGTTCTTCCGGAAGGCAATGTTCTCCTTCCATCGCCACCCGATGGATTGTTCATGGTATGCATAAATAAAACACGAGACCCATTGATGTACGACAAAAATAAAAAATATAATTTATAGATATGGAGAATAGTACCTACTGATGAGAAATAGTGTCGCTGCTTTTCGCTCTCATACATTTGGTATTGATTATTTAATTCATTTTCTACAATGTATTCCATCAAAGATTCCACAAACCTTCTTCTTTTGCAGCCCTTTTGAAAAGAAAGTCCCAACTTTCCTTCTCTTTATACAATTAATTTGATGTTCCAATTAGTTTTGCATAATTATTGAAAGAGAGATATAAATAACCTTTTTAATCAATAAAAATTAGCATATTCTGTTTAATCGAATTGACAAAAATTAATTTCGACGCATTCGTAATTGATTAATTCATTGGAATCTCGATATACACCCGCTTTGGAATAAGTCCGACTTGATATACGTCCTGTATGGGGACGAATCATTTTGTTTAGTATACGACCTTTGTCAGGAATACAACTCACGTGAGTTAAAAAATGCTAAACGGAGGGATCTTGCAGTGAAACATCACTCCAAATTATTGACGATGAAGGTTAGTTGATATTGTTACAACCGTTTAAGTATCGTCATTATTTCTTAGCTAAAAAACAAAGTTGTTCAAAACGTAACAAACTTTATAATTAATTTTTTTTATGTAAGTATTTTGCTTTGTAGAAAGACCCAAGTAAGAAATGCACAGTACAAGATGAAATTATCCATTTCAGGATCAAAAGAAAAAAAAATTTTTTTTTTTACTCATAAAATACATAGGTATTGTTTTGCGGAGAGTGCATTAGCGATGTCCTAGACTACTTTCATAGCTTCTTATTGGTTTATTATTTTTTAAATTTCCTTCACGAGTTAATAATTATATAATTATTAATTTTTTAAATTTTCTTTTCTTTTCGTTTTTGAGTAATTATTAAATAATTTAATGGATTACTTGCATATCGACCCACGGGATTATTTAATAATTTCCCTTTTTTGTACAGTATGTTATGGGTATTGTTTTGGGAAGAAGGTGTTTTCGTGTCCTGGATCAGTTTTTCGTTTACTTGACCACTTTCAACGTTTTTTACTGGTTTATTTATTTTTTATAGAACATTTTTCACGTATTTTTTTTATAAAATTGCTTAGAAATTAAAATTTTTTTTTTCAATTTTTTATTTAATCTGTTTTCAATTTTAAACTATAATTAATGAACAAAATGTATCGTCTGAATATGATTTATTGGTGTTTTTTTCTTTATTCGTATAAGATTGCTACTATGTGTTTCGCACTCACATTAAATTCTGAATTTATGGGCAACCTGTATATTTGACCTGCTGAATTTTTTAATGTCTCTTCCTATTTAGAAAATTTATAACAAAAGCAAATTTTATATATATATGTAGGATTTGTTTGTGTCGTAATCAGCAGGCGGCGGCACCTTACGGTCGCTTGTCTTTGACAGAGCCTGTTTACGATGTGGGGGAGTATTCAACTTTGAACTCTGACCCCTGGAGAAGGGGCAAGATCCCCCGTAGATGAAGAAAGAGAAAACGCTAGCAAGAACGGATGGGGGGCTGCGTCAAGCAGCGAGAGAATGGACGGTGCTGTCCCTTAATTAATTGTTAATGTAAAAAACTCGTTTGGATTATGAATTGCGTGCGTCAATATCATTGCCAAATGGACGGATGTCAAACACTTCGCAGTGAAGCACCATCCCAGTAAAGCGCAAACAATGTCTGAACTGTCCCTTTCCGAAACATTCTGAAGTAATGGCAGAAGATCAAAGTTCTTTGGATCGTATTTTTAGTTAGCGTCAAAATGGGTGAATTTTCATTTATGCGTGCATTTCGTCTAACTGCTTTTGTAAAGTTGTATTTAAATTATTTTCCATAACCCAATCCATGTATGATAAGTCACAAACAATAGCCTGTTTTTTCATGGTTAGCAGGTGAATCATATTGCGTACATGTAAAGACTTTATATTTCAGGTATCCATACAATGAAAAATGACATCGTTTGGAGGCAAGATTGAGCTCCGTCAATTGTGAGGTCTTCTGTCAAATGCTACTTAACACAACAGCTTGGTAACAGAATTTCACATTGTCGTGGCCGCCAAGATAGAGAGGTGTTTAAACCATTTTTTATGATTTTTTGTTATTATTTTTTTCATTTCGGGTTCTGAACCTTAGGTCATTTTTTGAAGTAATTTTATTTTATTTTTTAAAGGAAAAAAAATTTTTTTTTATTACTTTTAATTTTTTGTTGGGAAATATACAGTACATACCAATTTTGCTTAATTGAGACTAAGGATTCACAAAAAAATTAGCTTAAAGGTAAAAACATTTATTTTTTATTCCACTTTACAACGTATCTTTTATAATTTTTCACCCTCTGAAATATTCCATAATTATTTTGAAGCCGGGCCATTTTTTTTTAATTATTTTTTTTTTTTACTTTTAATTTTCTATTTAATTTTGGTTTTTCTATTTTTAATCTCATTATATTTACACTTTAAAAACGTTTTTGTCAAAGAAAAGAGGGGAAAAAAATGTATTGAAGATTTTTCCTCAGTTCAAGCACGCTAGATAGAATTGATGGAATTTATAAACCTATAAAAGTTAAATAGGAAGGTGTTTGATTAAAAAAAAAAAGCATCGATAAAATAAAAAAGAAGAAATTAATAGGGCAGTGTCTGAGAATGAAGAAACTGAGAATTAAAATTTCCTTTTTACTGATTTTGTATTCATGGAATAGATGAAATGAATTGAATCACGTGGTGGTTTCTATGGCGACGCTATTTTGAAGAGTAAACTGAAATAAGCTTGAAATAAGGAAACAATGAAAGGTTTAAATGACGTACACATTTACTGAAACAGAATGGTGTTGCAATATTAAAATATGCACGACGGGCCTTTAGTAGCTGCGGTAGGCTACATAAAGTTTGCCCTGCAAGTAAATGGGGTTTTCGGCAAAGGTGATGCTTCCTAGTGTAGTGGGTTCTTTAGAAGCAATTGATTCTCTTGGACCTCGGACTTGACTACGTTGACTGTCTGCACATAACGTTTGGATTCATCTTGAGTTCCTCTACTTTCTGTTACGTATTTCCTTGTATGTTGCTTCCACCTTTGTTGCAGACATTATAACCCCCCTCCCCAAGATTTCATGTATTTTTGGATTTCACACGTATCAGTTTTATTTCATAGTAACTTTTATTGATATAATTATTTAGATTTCGTCAAGATCTTCCCAATGAGCTCTTGGTCATTTCCGTAGCACGCCTTTATCCAGAGATATAACAGCGGGAACTGAGCATGTGGTGCCGAATTCAAAGCCACATCCCTTTTCTTTTCCCTCTCCCTTCTACATCGCTCTTCCTTCCCCTTGAATGTTTCCTTTACATGATGACATATTTAATTATTCCAAATTATTTATAATTTTGTAGTTATTGACATTTCGAATTGTACATCAAAACATAACTCACGAATCTTGAACCTACACATGCCCACGTGTTTTACAGATGTTGTCACAACAAGAAATTGTGCATAAAGTGAAACACGAAATATAACTGTGTTTCCAAAACGAAAAGAAAAAATCAATAACCGCATAATTCTCGCAGCAAATCGAGGTGTATTGCTGTATTTTTTTTTATTTGATTTTATATTATTTCCTTATTTATTTATTATTTTTTTTTTTTGTCAATTAGTATTTTTTTTTTCCCTTCCCTATAATTTTTATCCCCAAAAAAAAAATCCATTTTCCCTATTGAAGTGCTTTGAAAATGAAGTGATAATACACCGTTGCATCAGTTGACATTTCGAACTGAACATAAAAACATAAGGCACCCAACCTGAACTGGCTACCCATGCCCACCTGTTTTATAGATTTCCACATCACAAAAATTGCGCGTAAAAGGAAACACGAAATATAGCTGTGCTTCTAAAACAAAAAGAAAAAAAAAAAAAAATCAAGAACCTCATAACTCTCGCAGCAAGTCGAGGTATTGCTGTATTTTCTTTCTTTCGAAATACTTGTTTGTTGTCGCCTATTAGTTATTTTATTCCCCCTTCCCAATAATTTTTATCCCCAAAATACCCATTTCCCCCTGTTCAAATGCGTTCAAAACAAAGTGCTAATAGTACACCGTTGCATGGATTGCGCGCAATGAGGCGCCGGTCGCACTTGTCGTCTCCTCCGTGGGTGCGAGGTGAAGGTTCCGGTGGGCGCGAACAGGTGGGCGCACGGAGGGTGGGCGGAGGTTGGGTGGAGAACCTCTGCCCACTGATCCCCACCACCAGGCATTCGGTGGCTTTTAAGAGAAATACAATACGCATGCTTTTAAAGAAAACTTTAAAAAATACATAGAAAAAAAGAAAATTAGCTTATAATATGTTTTTTGCTATTTTTAATTGCAGAGATACTCAGTCACCTGTTTGTTTTTATAAATCCAACTTGGTATACGTCCTGTTTAGGTATACGACCTGTGTTTGGAAGGCGATTCATCTGCGTCAAAATCATTGGATGATGGATGGATGTGAGAAGCTTTGCAGAGAAGCACCAAAGGTCAAACAAGTCGTAATTAGAATTGTTTGGAATGCCACATTTCCCAAATTTCCAAAGGGGGATGGCAGATGTAAAATTTATTGGGACAGAATTCAATGCTCGTGAGAAAAATTTGGAAAATTGCCCCTTTTTCAATTCCTTCTATTAGCTCACACCGTCCCAATATATATCTTGCTGAAATTTTCAATCGTTCATAAAATACTTTTTATTCATCCACTTGAGTTCAAAGACATTTTTTTTGAACTTGTAGGGGATGACACTGGATGTGAATACAGTTTTTCAAATATCAATTTAGTAATTAAATTTAATTCATTCATTTTATTTTTTTTTTTTTAGATTAAGTTGCATTTATCTACCCATAGATGGCGCCAAATTAACTTAAAAAATAACTTTCTGAAAATTTGAATTTAAAAACTTTTTTTTTACATTACTCTCTGATAGATATAAGACCTTCTTAAACTTAAAAGAATGAATGAAAAAAATAGTAGGACTTTCTTACGATATTTAAATTTTTTTTCTCCATAATACTTGTTAATTGCAGAGATACTCAATCACCTCGGTGCATGTTTGTTTTTACGAGTCCAACTTGGTATTGGTCCCACTTAGGTATATGACCTTTGTTTGAAAGTCTATTCGTCTGCGTCAAAATCATTGGATAATGGATGGATATGAAAAGCTTTACAGAGAAGTATCAGACGCTGAACAAGCCTATCTTTAAACAAATAGATATACGCATTCTTAAGAACTATAAATTGTAGAAAAGTAATTGTAGTATTTACCACATTAATTAAAAAAGTAGTTAATCTTTAAACAAAAAAAAGTTAAATTTAAAATAATAATAATAAAACCAAATCCCCCTCCTCCCACTAAAGTGTGCACAAGATGACCGTAGAGCGACAAATTTACTTTACTTCATCATCTATCAAATCGTTTATGTCAACTTCGATTTTACTTCAAATCGTTTACGTCAATTTCAATGTTGTTTTTTCATTCTAATGCAGCTGGCAAACACTTAGACAGCTTGATCTTGGAGGACTTTAAGGCAAGCGCTGCACAGACGTTACTAACTTTGCATGACCCAGCAGGCGCGTGTAACTTGAAGATAAGCCACGGACGCGAAGTAACAATGCCCCTGCAACTCTCTACGATCCTATTAGACCGGGACCTACAGTTTAAAGTGGATTTCGAACCACTACAAACATCCATGGCACCGCCGGGACTCAAATCCGAAACCTGTGGTACCGAGCGCCAGAGCGCTAACCACTCGGCTATTCAGGCCCCATTTCAATGTATATTGAATAAAGAAAACGGCGGCTCAAATCAATACATTCCTGCGCGATAATAAAATTGACACTGATAAGAGAAACACCGATCGATTGACATACTAAATATTTAACAAGGAACAATTGAGCCCAAGTGGGAAGAACTGTTAAATAGAACACTTGCACATATTTCACTTATTTATGAGTTTAGGAGGAAGGGGCTTCAACCCTGCTAGCCAACCTCAGGTTAGGTACCTGTAAATATATAAATATAATATGCTATATTACATTTCGTTATATCATAGTAGTTGGGGTAAAATTTTTAAATATTTTTCTCATAGGGGTACGAGATCCAGAAAGTATAGAGATTTTTGGATCTTTGGATCCTTGAATCCATGGATTTATTACTAGCCAGGATCCTATGGTTCCCTTGGTTGTCCATGGCTAGTGCTAGCAGTTCGTGATCTCAGCCGGGCTGTTTTCATTGACCTCAAATTGAAACTAGAATTTCAGACACGAATGTATGTAATAAATTATAATGGTCATAGTTTTATCGGGAATTATTATTATTTTTTTTTCTCCAATGCAGCTGGCAAACACTTAGACAGCTTGGTCTTGGATGCCTTAAGGCAAGCGCTGTACAGACGTTACTCACTTTGCATTACCCAAGCGGCGCGTGTAACTTGAACATAAGCCACGGACGCGGAGTAACAATGCCCCCGCAACGCTCTAAGATCCTATTAGGACCGGGACCTACGGATTAAAGTGGATTCCGAACCACTACAAACACCCATGTCACAGCCGGGACTCGAACCCGAAACCTGTGGTATCGAGCGCCAGAGCGCTAGCGTTACATTTTTTAATTTCTAATCCACCAGCGAATCCTTGTTAAAAATTTTGAAATTCATAATAACTGAAGTTGATGTTCGTCGAATTATATCTTCCATGGTATTTTAATTACTTTTACATATACTTACGGTTATTTAATTTTTATCAATGGGAAGTTTTCCGCACCCGTTTTTTAAATCATATACACCCCTTTGGGGATCTCGACCCCCACTGTTTCATATTCACTGCCCTTAACCTACAGGTTGTAAGGAAGAACTCGTTCGAAACCCTGCTTTTGTTCATCCCGTGTTTAAGAATGGAAACTTTTATAGGCTGGAAGCTTTTCCTGATAGTGCAAAGGAATTGTGTTGTTTGTTGTTGTTTCTTATCCCACTTGGTTGGCCAAACCCACGAGCCCATACGTACTCATGATTGAAGGGGAAGGAAGCAGCTTCTATTGTGATGGAACACCCGTAGGTAGAAGTCTGACTTTGGCTCCGTGACGCTCTTGCAGTCATAGGAGACCGGGACCTACGGCTTAAAGTGGATTCCGAACCACTACAAACATCCATGGCACCGCCGGGATTCGAACCCGAAACCTGTGGCACCGAGCGCCAGAGCGCTAGACACTCGGCCATTCAGGTCCCAAATTTGTGAATGTCAACGGCACGCGGTGTTCCCAGGTGGTCACCCACCCAAGTACTGACCGCGCCCAATGATGCTTGACTTCGGTGATCTAACGAGAACCGGTATATTCAGCATGGCATGACCGTTGGCTCAAAGGAATTGTTGTTTAGAAATGCCGTCTCGTTTGATTTTCGTAAATCCATCCCTGAAATTACACATACGTAGCAGATTCAACTTTATTCAGTGTGTCGCAGGAAGAAGCTGCCATAATATCTCTATGGAGCTTTATAGATATCTTATGGCAGCTCGTGGATCGGTGTAGGATCGAGCTCCCCGGAGATAAACTCAACATGTTATCCCTCCTTCCTTCGCATTCTCTTCACCGAGTCATTCTTCATCCGGTCTACTGATTTATGGTTGGTCATCTGGGTTTGTCAACCTGGTTTGTCATTCCCTCAACTTAGGTTGGATTTCATTTGCTGTTCCACAAATTGAAAAGGACTGAACCGTTCTCCTCGACATTTTCAACAGTACCCAGCTGAAGAACTTTTCAACACACAAATTTATCGAGTTATTTCAATCCTTGCCATTAAGAGGAGACATTTGACAGCAGAACTTTCGTTTCAGGTACCTCAGTTCTACCTAAGATTCTATATATGCACCCTAGTATAATAGCTTGGAAACCTAGGCAACTCCAGCCCAATTGTACGAATCCTGCCCTGAGGACGCTTCAGAGGTTGTTTGTCCTAAATTGTGGAGGTATATAAACAGGGTGCAGTATAGTAAGTCCTCAATGGACAAATCTGTTACATGTGTACTGCTCCAGTGGCCAAGTATCTGGCATTTGGAAACATTATTAAGCGTAATAATATTTTTTTTCATAAAAATCTAAAGGCCATTTCATCTAAAGGTGGGTGTCACGAGCGTGTTTGTACAGTGACTTTTATTTGTTGATTATTGTTGAAAAAGCTGACGTTGAAAGCGTGATGTTTTTGCAGTTTTATCCGAAGGAATGCCTCCCTATCTGGAAACAAAGTTCAAACAAGGGTTATCTCAGAGGCACGACATAATCGGCAATATTTACCTTTTCGATTAGATATCAGAAATGACACTTTTGCACAATGATGATGTTGTTGTAATACATGTGATCCCGTCCTGTTCCTTGAACACGAAATGACAGAAGTGGCCCCTCAAAATTCGTGTATTTATCTATTGAAATAAGTTCCTTTTTTCACATTTTGGATAGAATAGGAAATATTCTATTCTATATTGTATATTCTATTCTATAATATATATTCTGAATATTCTATTGTATAAGATTTTTTCTTTTATTTATTGATATTCTTCTTCTATAACGAAAACTTTAGAGGAGTATTGGGCCAATTTTTTTTTAAAGATAGTATTGCTCAAAACATGTAAAAGTAAGAATCAATCGATTTTCGATCAAGTTGAAAACATGTTACACTTTGTATAAAATCAGGATAATGGATATTTTGGTTTATCCTGATACATAGAGCAATTTTCCTAATGGTAATGGTGTACAGGTTTAGCATATGATGTTATATATTTTTGGTTCTAGCGAGGAAGTTGTCACGAAACTCCTTGAAAAGTATACAGGAGGAAATGAAGCTTCCCGCTCATCTGTTCCGTACTTTTCAGCTATGAGGGATAAAATCAGAGCCGGAGTAGGTGAAGAAGTCGGTTTAAAAATCCGATTCTAGACACATTCATAAAAATTGTTTTTATTTTTAAAATTCTAGGAATTAATGTTAAGCTGGCCATTCAATTGTATCTTTTAATAATACAACCACTAGGAAAGACAGTTTATACTTTAGCAGCAAACCAAGCAGGTGTTGAGAGACTTTTCTCAGCACTGAGGTTTCTAAAAAGCTGTCTTGAATCCACAATGACAAAAGTTGTTCTATAATTAAGAAGGGAGGGGAAAACAATCTCTCTAGTAAATAAATTTTTTACTTGAATTCAACTATTCTATAATTCTTTGTAATATTTCATTTAATATTGTTACCACTGAATGACAAGTCGGGCAGAACATAGTCTATCATGGAAGAAAATCTGCCAATTCATGGTGACTCTTCATGAAGAATTTCTATAATTTCTACCAATTCAAGGAAAACATTAGTAAGGATTTCATCAGCAGATTCAGACTATCAACAACAAACGCTTATCAACGATATCAATTAGTGTACTAGCTAATTGTTATGATACAAGAGGGACCTATTCTTATGTAGCTCTTAAAATTCACGCAAGAAGTAGCGCTTTTAATAAAAGCGTGAATTTTGGGACTCTCACAGCCTTGGAGGATAAATGATGAGCATATTAATATTTCATATTTCGAATTGTGCTGTTCAGATTGAATGACATAAAGCAAGAGAAAGTGGTGTAGCATTATTTCACAGTACAACTGATAAAACTAACATCGTAAATACAAACAGAGAACTGGATGCTGAGCCAATGGAATCAATTTCCATTGGTGCCTCAACTGCTGGAGAACTGTTTACGGCAGTGAGCACAGCAATTTACGTCTCCGCAAATCGGAATATTCCAAACATTATCGAATCCTTTTACCGCCAGTGGCTAAGTTATACATCAGTAGACGCTACATATGAAGAACTCGACTCGTGGCTCAGTAGCAAGCGTGCGTCGTCGGAGAGCATGAGGGCTGAGATTCCATCCGCTGGCGGCTTTGTTGTAGACACAGTCGGACTACCAGGTGGGAGTTTTCCGAGTTTTCTCCCAAACGATATGCAAATGCGGGGTTATTCTCCCTAAAAGTCCCCCCGGAAAGAACTGCTCTCCTTCTCCAGCGACATGGAGCCAAGTCAGACTTCTACCTACAGGTGCTCCATTACAACAGAAGCTGCCCCCTCCTTCCATGAGAACACCCGGGTTCATGGACTTGGTCTAGATGAGTAGATCCATCCCCTACATCCATGAGTAGATTACTCATTGGATGTCCATCCCGTGCTGCAGGACATTGAAGATTAGACACGCACAATAACAACAACAATTATTAATATGGAGGGGAGAAGTAGATACAAACAAATATCATTTATTATCTACCAGGCAAAGTAATAATGAAGTACCGTATGTTTTTAAACGATTATTTGAACACTCCTCCGTTGCCACGCGTCTAGAGAAAGTTCAAGAAGAACATTTCTGTTTAGTGTCAAGTGACATAAAAGTGAATCTTACATACAGAACTTGGAGAAGAGCTACGTCGAATTCCTTATATTCTACAGGGCAATTTCAGGTTGGTAATTTCAGGTCAACTACAGGTTTTCTTCACGTGGCAAACAATTGATTCAGTTATTTAGAGAAGAAATTATAATTGAAAATGAGTTATTCGCCATTTTCATACTTTAGTTATCATAAGCCGATTATTTATTTTCTGAGCGTTGAAAATAGAGATTCAGCACTTCATACTCTAATATAAAATAGTCTAATAAATTATTTCTATCTCTTCATTAAAAACTGTCGATGAATACCTGCAAATCCACTTTCCACATAAAAATTAACTGCATATTATTCATTTTAAATATTTTTATACCATTTTCTGAATTTCATTAAGATTTAGTTGGCATGCATGTAGTAGTTCATTGTGTTTCAAATTTCTTGAAAGGAAAGGCGGTTGAATGATTTCTGAAGATCTGCATCATTTTTAAGCAAACAATCCTCCTGAGTGGACTGAGTGCGTCTTTCTTCGTACCTACTCATCTCTACAAGTAAGGGGCGGACCACGAATTCTCGTCGCTGTTGAAATGGTTATTTGTGTTTATTTGAAGAAGAGACGCTCTTCCCCTCTGCAATCCCTACTTCCCTATCGATGTCATCACACTACAAATGCCAAGGAGTGGAAGTCAATTGACCGGCGGAAAAGTACAAACGATTGTAATCTGTTCCAGCACGTGCCGTTGACGGACGAGAACAAGGTGTGTCGGGGTGGCCCCATGCCGCCCTTGTTTACCATACAAGATACCCCCCGCGTCGAGTTGGAGGGGGCTCAATCGGTTTTTAACCCTTCGGCACGTCCCCCTGACGACGCAAGCCCTGACTTGAAGAGGGGACAGCGAGATAAGTCAAGTCTTGAAGGAGCGATCTCGCTGGCTTCAAGCCCAATGGTAGAGAGCAACAGAAAATTTGCAAAGAGCACAGATGCGAGGCCAAATGCTGAGATGAATGAAATGAAAAGATTAATTTTTCTAATATAATTTCAGGCGGCCTGATGGCCTATTCTCTATCGCTCTGGCCTTTGCTACCACAGGCTTCAGGTTCGAATCCTGGCGGTGGCATGGATGTTTGTGGATGGTTCGAAATCCACGTTAAACTGTTATAAATATTAATATTTGCATTACATTATATGTGTGTTATTGTATACTGATTTTTACATTGTTATATACTGATTATAAAAAAAAAAAGGAAAATATTTAAAAATTAAAAAAAAATTGTCTCCTGTTAATCCCAAAGTCTCCTTATCCCAAAACTATTTCAAAGACGGGGAAAAAAAAAGTAAATCAATTTTTTCGTTCCGACTCCATTGATGAAAGCGGCCTGATGGCCAACTGACTAGCTCTCTGACCTTCGGTACCACAGGCTTCAGGTTCGAATCCTGGGGGTGGCATTGATGTTTGTGAGGTGATTACGTAGATTAGTTTGGTTTGTCGCTCTACGGTCATCTTGTCCACACGAGGGCTAAACAGACGGGGACCTACAGTTTAAAGTGGATTCAGAACCACTCACAAACATCCATGGTGTCAGAAAATTTAGCTGAGTGCCGCGGTGTAGAGTATAGCAGAAGCAAACACTATTACACTTTAATAAATTTAAGAAAGTAAATTTTATTATACATAAATGTAAAAAGTAAAACTTTACAAAAACCCTACTTTTGGTTTTTAACTTAATTATGATCAAATCATGTTACCTGCTGCCAGCAATACTTGATTTACATATCGATTTATACATCCGTGCCCAACTTCACGACCCATTATATGCTTCAGCATATGACGTCGGACTGGGATGTAAAACGTAATAGAAATATCTGCATGATTCCCAATACTTTGACAACACATGCACAGCCAGGACTTGAGACCAAAACCTGTGGTACGGAGTCCCAGAGCACTAGCCACTTGCCCATCAGGCCCCAAATGACCGTAGACAAACCAAACCAAACCCCCCAAAATTTCAGAACACGAGATTGTTATCAATATAAACAAGAGTGTTATCAATAATTGATGACACCCGTTATTGATAACAGTCTTATTGATTCGTTACGGTACTGTGTCCATCGGAAGGACCCTCCCGCCGTGACAGCACAAAGAAAGCTATTGATGCACCGCCCCTAACCAAAACACCGACGTCTTACCAAGAAACTGGGCATCTCTCAGAAAATGCAGCGCGCACAATTCTCCTTCCGTGAAAAGTTCTTCCTCTCAATACGTGAGTCCTTATTTGAGGAAGTGAATACTTCCGGTCCCGCTAAGATGTCAGCATTATGTTGCACATAGCGGTGCAATTCATGCTGAAATAGTTACAATGTTATTTTTATGTTATTACAAAAACTATGTAGGAAGTTTGCATAAGGCCATTTTGAAAATGTCAAACATACTTGATATATCTAAACTGATATAAATACAAATGATATATCTAAAGGGATACTAATAAAATAATTTTGAAAAAATAATTTAATAAAATAATTTAATTAATAATTAATAAATGTCAAACATACTTGATATATCTAAACTGATATAAATACAAATGATATACCTAAAGTGATATAAATTAATTTTAAAAAAATAATTTAATAAAATAATTTAATTAATAATTAATAAATGTCAAACATACTTGATATATCTAAAGTGATATCAATGAATTTAAAAAAAATAATTTAATAAAATAATTTAATTAAATTTAATAATTAATTTTTAATATATTTTTGATACATAAATGTATCGCGTAATTTTTTTTATGTATTTATTTGAGTTGGTGATTGATGATTGGGGCACAAGTAATAATATATCACGAACGATTATAAACTTTTATTTTTTATTCTTAAAAGTTTTTATTAATTCATTAAAAATTTAAGGGAATGGTGGCCGAGTGGCTCTCGGTACCATTATGCTCGGTGTACTTGGTGTGTACTATATGCCATGTACTCGGTACCATTGTATTTTGTTGGGAAAAAAAACCCTGTGGGTAGTGGTAAGTGAGTAACGTCGGTGCAGCCCTTGCTTGTGGCATAAAAGATGACTGTCTAAGTATTTGTCAGCTGTATTAGTCATTAAAATTTTAAAATTTCATCAAGAGTATTAGAAAATATTTGCAGGTTTCCTTATAAAAATGATTACTATACATTTCGACTTTAAGGGATCTTTATAAATACAATCTTTATATTACGTGGGCCTGAATGGCCGAGTGGCTAGCGCTCTGGCGCTCCGTACCACAGGTTTCGGGTTCGAGTCCCGGAGGTGCCATGAATGTTTGCAGTGGTTCGGAATCCACTTTAAACCGTAGGTCTCGGTCCTAACAGGATCGTAGAGCGTTGCGGGGGCATTGTGACTCCGCGTCCGTGGCTTGTCTTCAAGTGACACGCGTCCCCTGGGCAATGCAAAGTGAGTAACGCCTGTGCAGCGCTTGCCTTAAGGCATCCAAGCTGTCTAAGTGTTTGCCGGCTGCATTAGAAAGAAGAAAAAAATATTACGTATTCTTTAAATAAGCGATGTTAAAATCACTTACTTTGAAATAACTTTTCTCAGAAACTGCTAAACGTTATATTTTTTATGTATTTTAAAATGTTTTCTAAACTAATATGAGATTTAGTTTGTTGCTCTACGATCATTTTGTGCACACTTTAGGCTAATTAGACAGGGACCTACAGTTTAACGTGGATTCCGAACCACTCACAAACATCCATGCCACCGCCAGGATTCGTACCTGAAGCCTATGGTACCAACGGCCAACTAATCGGAGGAGTTGGGAATTATTTGTAGGCTGTATTTTGTTGAACATTGTTAAAAGATATATTGAGGTTGAATATATTGAATTCTTCCCAAGTTTTTAATTAAAAAATATTTTTTAATTAACTGCTTAATTAATTAACCTCAGGTTAAAATATATATGTTTTTTAATACTAATCAAAAAATATTCAATGCTTTATGTCTCGTAGAAAAATATTGGAGATCAGAATAACTCATTTTTAGAAAAAAGTTTTTAAAGATAATGCAGGTGGCCATTTAATCTACTTTTCATTTTCACAAAGAGACATTTAAACGTATTTATCGTTGAAATTTAATAAATGATACATTAAAAGATAGATTAAAAAATCAGGGAATAATATACCACCAAAATCTCAAAATCGAAATCTTTTGTTTATTTCCCAGATTTTTGAGTATAGTTTTTCCTTTGTAAATCTTACCCTGATTGCTGATATTCAAGATTAGATGACACAGTCGAAAATGAAAGTCTTTCTCGGATGTTCTGGAATATATATTTCAGATGAACTGTGTTTGGAGTTTCGGCGTGACTAATAGCGCGTATGCTGATTGTTTTCAATATTCTAAATGCTGCCCATCAAACTACAAATTTCATTAGAACACTTGAGATTTTTGCTTACTTATTTTTGAAAATTCTATTTTATTTAATATCCACTTTTCTATATATCTAATTTAGGGCCTGAATGGCCGAGTGGCTAGCGCTCGGTACCACAGGTTTCGGGTTCGACGGTGCCATGGATGCGTGTAATGGTTCGGAATCCACTTTAAACCGTAGGTCCCGGTCCTAATAGGATCGTAGAGCGTTGCGCGTCCGTGGCTTATCTTCAAGTTACACGCACCCCCTGGATAATGCAAAGTGAGTACGTCTGTGCAGCTCTTGCGTTAAGGCATCCAATACGTCCATGTCTAAGTGTTTGCCAGCTGCATTAGAAAGAAAAAATATATATATAATTTTATGGATAAATACATCTTTCTTCCAATTATTAATTTAAATTCAGCCTGAAAAGACACCATAAATGGTTTTGCCAAGGGCTCTTCGGAATGAATATTTTTAATTGCACTCTATGTATTGAAAGTATATTACTTATTATTACTACCTAAAGTATATTGTGTATTATAATTATTTAAATTAATAAATGTCATTTAGAGAAAGAAGTTTTTAGAAGAGAAAGAGAAGAAGTAGACTTTTTTTTTACTCCCCCTCCGCGACTCCAGTTGTCTGGCGCTCTGTCCTTTGATACCACACGCTTCAGGCTCGAATCGTGGCGGTGGCATGGGTGTTTGTTAGTGGGTAGTTTCTGGTCTTATTAGCCTAATGTTAAAATTAATTAAAAAATGACCGTAGAGTGACAAAACAATTCACCAACAATTGAAGCACCAATGGAAATTGATTAAACTTGTTCAGCATCCAGTTCTCTATTTGGCTTTACGATGTTAGTTCCATCAGCAGTATAGTGTGAGCGGCCTGATGGCCAATTGCCTAGAACTCTGGCCTTTGGTGCTTCAGGTTCGAATCCTGTGGTGGTATGCATATTTGTGAGTGGTTCGAAATCCACATTAAACTGTAGGTTACAATCTAATTACATAATCCAATCTAATCCACAACATGACCGTAGAGCGACTAACCAAACCGAACCAAACACATTTAGAATACAGGTATATCTTTTAAATGAGCCGTCTTCTTCATTGGTTCAACAGCCTCTTGGTGGGTCAAGGCCATCTGTCTACTGGCAGATTACCAGACAGAAGATGTTTTTTTATGATGTGGTAGGGTTGTCAGCCCCTTACGCCTACATTAAACTGTAGGTTCCTGTCTAATAAGCCTAATGTGTGCAAAAAGTGACCGTAGAGTCATAAGTCGTTCAAATGCGGTCGAACGAAATCAAATGTTGAACACTCCCTTTTCAAATTTTAATTCATATGTAATATTATGTACTATATGAACTCTTTGTTATATAAAATAGGTGATCCTCTTTAGACTATCCCCTCCCCCTACTTACATATGTAGGCATATACATATTTAAATATAAATATATGTATGCATATATACATTTATGTGTTTATGTATAACACCTTCCATTTGTTCTTTATGAGATGCATAAGGAATATATACTCGAAAATGAGTCGGGGGGTACTCAAGATGAGGATCATCCGATCGTAGCCGGGAGGGATGCAGCAGATGGCAGGAGGGTGCAGGCGAACAGGTGGCGTCCTTGTGCGGCAGGTGCACGGCGGCCCTGCCCCCCAGGCCCTTGCCCTATAGGCAGGCGCCTATCACCTTCCGAGGGGGCACTCTCCATTGAGGGAAGAGGAAGTCTTCAGAGCAAAGTGACCGGATGTGCAAGGTTGGGATGAGATCATCCAGGAGTGTGAATGAGCTGCTTTTTCAGTATGGGATAAACGGTGGTTTTAGAGGCGTTGAAAGTAAAAATACTCTGTTACATTTTGTTAGGGAGAAAACAATAATGCTCGAATCTGTTAGTTGCGCGTGTTCCAAGGAGTACATTCTGAAACAAAAATAATTGGTGGTAATCTAATATTAAAATGTAACTGAGGAGTCGGGAAGGGGATTTAATGTTGAAATTAAATATAATATTAACGAGGCAACTGAATTGTATCATTCAATTAGATAAGCAGAAGCAAAGACAGTGACTGCTTTAGTAGCATACCAAGTGAGTGTTTGAGAGGCTTTTCTCAACACTGACATTTATCAAAAGCTATCTTAGATAAAAGAAAAAACCTGTAGAAGATAGAAAGCTGAGTTTTAGCTGAGTTTGTTCTTTATAATAGAAAGATTCTAAAAAAAAAAAAAAAATTGACTATTATAAAGAACAAAAAAGATTTAATGTATTTTACAAATAGATTATATTCCTGATTAAAATGTACCATTTTTATTTTCACTTGTCTTTAGCTATTCTGTTATCAATCATTGCTTATTAGATATGTTCTTTTTTTTTTTTTGGTAAGCAAATCTAGAATACAGGTATATCTTTTAAATAAGTCTTTTTCTTCATTGGCTCTAAAGCGCCAAGGTGGGCCAAAGCAGTCTGTCTACTAGCAGATTCAGAGATAGGAAATGTTTTCTTTTTACGGGGTCGAGTTGTCAGCCCTACGATCTACAGTCATGTTAGACTGGGACCTACGGTTTAACCTGGGTCCCTGTTAGACCTGGGTTCCGAAGCATCCATGGTATCCAGACTCAAACCCTGTGGCACGGAGCACCACAGCGCTAGTCACTCGATCATCAGTCCCTTGTAAATGAGTCTATACCTTTAAAATTAAAAAATATATATTTGTTAATGCAAAAATACATCCAATGTAGAAGAGTATCCCTATATCCAATGTACCGATATACGAGTGCAATCAAAGCCATTCAATTTACTTCGCAAATTGTTTTAAATGGGGTCTGAATGGCCGAGTGTCTAGCGCTCTGGCGCTCGGTGCCACAGGGTTCGAGTCCCGGCGGTGCCATGGATGTTTGTAGTGGTTCGGAATCCACTTTAAGTCGTAGGTCCCAGTCTTCTATGACTGTAAGAGCGTCACGGAGACAGAAGTCAAACTTCTACCTACGGGTGCTCCATCAGAACAGAAGCTGCACCCCTTTATCCTCCTTCCATGAGGGACACGACAACAACAACAACAATTGTTTTAAATCCATTTGTAAAGAATAAATGGAAATAATGGAGTAAAATGGAAGTAAATGGAATGAATGAAGATCTTTTAGATCTTCGTGTTTAAAATGTGCAATTTCCTTGTGCTTGTCAGCTATACTCTAATACTTTGTAACCCTTTCATTAGATACTGTAATTTTTATTAGGATGTATGTATTTTTTGTAAGCAAATTGAGAGTACAACTGAGAGTTGATGTTGTAAAAAAAAATTTAACATGCAAAACTGTTTTAATAACTATATGAGTTCATTATATCTTATTGAATTAATTTCACAAATTCTTTTAAATTCATTAGTAAAGATCGTAGCACTTAAATTACAGAAAAGAGTCGAGAGTCGGTATAAAAAAAAACTCGATATAGAAGTCAGAAAGGTTTTTGGCTGACTTCCCATTTCTATTTAAAATGACAGCGAAGGTGAAAAAAATTATTCGTTTCAGACAAAGGGAAAATAAAAAAGTAATAATAATAAGTTTGAAGCGAAATGAATCCTTTGGCATTGCGGTTAGGGAACGCAATCTCAGCCTCCAATCACAAGTGAGAGGAACCACGTGACGCACCCACCGGGAACGCCCCGTTTTTTGACGAAATAATAATCCACGCGGACGAAGATGTTCTTCTGCATCGAATGAGCGATTTACTTTGCAAAAGGAAAAAACAGAAGCTGTAAACAAATTGATAAATTAAATGCCAAAGTAAAGATGAGAACATATAGAAATGATTGGGTATCAAAATTGTTCAAGTTGCTGGTTTTAAAAACTGTGGGAAGCGATGTATTTTGTACATAACAAAAGTCACCTGAAGTCAATTAAAAAACAAGTAATACAAAAAAAAAAAAAAAAAAAAAAAAAAAAAAAAAAAATTTTTAAACTCAATTGCTACTTTTTGTTCACTCGATTGCAGAAAGTCCTTTATAAATAATTTTTATTCATTTTTTCATTTTCATTCTCTCTCACACACTTTCCATCTCTCTCACTCATTTATTCACACGTTTCATTTTCCATTTTGTTCCCTCCTTGACTCGGACTAGAACCCAGAAGAAAAAAAGAAAAAAATTTTCCAGCGAACTACACGCTTCGTCACTGACGGTATTTATTTTAAATTTATATCCTGCCAAATAGCTTATAGAAAAGAAATTTTTTCTCCCATCTGAAACTAAAAATAATGAATTCAATTTAATGAATGAATTAATATTTGGAAAAATTATATTAACATCCAGTGTCCTCCACTACAAGTTAAAAAAATGCATTTGAACTCGAGTGGATGAAGAAAAAATATTTCATGAACGATTGAAAATTGGAACAAGATATGTATAGGGAGAGCGTGAACTAATAGTAGGAATTGAAAAAAAGAAATCAACAAAATATGAAGTTGGTACACTTTCGTGAGGTTTCAAAGTTGTTCCATTATTTGACTAATAACGAAATTACATTTTGAAATGTTTTAGATTTTTACATTATATTCAAACAGGAACAAATATTTTGTAAGATCCCACTTAATACTGAAGATACGTTCCAATAGGTTCTTGCGCTAAGCGAACAGCGTTAAACGAGATCATCTTAGCACCTAAATGAAGGAGATAGGTAAAATAAAAAAGTAAATAAGAAAATTTATAAGCTTTTCTCGTTTTTTCTATTGCAACATTTATTGTTAGATACTTTTATTTTAACATTAATTATAAACTTATTTATGGCTAGCATTAATTTTTATTCGTAAAAAGTTCATAAAAATCCAATAAAAGTTCGAGTAAGGAAGTTATGTTTGTGACGGGAAAAGTTCTTCCTCATTTGACATTTTTTGTGAAGAAGTCATCTAACGTCGATTGCCTTTTCCCGTTTCGTTCAGCAAGTAGTTGTCGACAGCAAATCAATTGGCTGTTCGTCTTGCTTTTGAACTTCTGCAGAAATCAAAATCCTTTTGTATAGCTGATCCATAATTCCCCATATGGCGCTTAAATCGTTGTCAAATCTCTTTTTTTTTAATTTTGAAAAAAAGCTTCTTTTGTTTCACATCTTCATAAATGCTCATGTCGTCGTCTTCGTGCACTTGTCGTTCTACTAATTCTTCAATGTAGGCCTCGGTCTGTTTAGCCCTCGTGTGCACAAGATGACCGTAGAGCGACAAACCAAACCAAACCAAAACCAAGCTACTAATTCTTCAAGATCGTTGTTAGAAAGACTTTCTCATGAACTCTTCAATATCCTTCGCATTTGGGCCTGGAGGGCGGAGTGGCTAGCGCCCTGGCGCACGGTACGACTGGTTTCGGGTTCGCTTCCCGGCGGTGCCATGGATGCGTGGAGTGGTTCGGAATCCACGTGAATCCACCGTCAAACATGACCATAGAGCATTGCCGGGGTAGTGTTACTCCGCGTCCGTAGCTAATCTTCAAACTACACGCACCTCCTTGGTAGTGCTAAGTGAGTAACGTCTGTGCAGCGCTTGCCTTAAGGCATCCAAGACAAGTGTCTAAGTGTTTGCCAGCTGCATTAGGGCAAAAAAATTATTGGTACAGCAAAATTTATTTAAAATTTACGTCTCGCTAATGTTTCGTTATTGATAAGCATGAATATAATAAATACAATTGAAGTTCTACATCCATTCACTTATTCAATTAAAATGACACATATTAAATTGTATGAGATAATTCTTTCTTTTTTTTTTTTTTTCCTTGTTGCTTTTTATATTTTACATTTCCTTGTTGCTTTTTATATTTTATTCCTTCATTTCCTTTATTTTTTTTTCCCACGCAAGAATCTATTATAATAGTATTTCGTTCATTAATGACTTATATGTGGACCTGAATGGCCGAGTGGCTAGCGCTTTGGCGCTTGGTACCACAGGTACCGGGTTCGAATCCCGGCGGTGCCATGGGTGTTTGTAGTGGTTCGGAATCCACTTTAAACAGTAGGTCCCGGTCCTAACAAGATCGTAGAGCGTTGCGAGGGCGTTGTTACTCAGCGTCCGTATCTTCATGTTACACGCGCACCCTGGGTCATGCAAAGTGAGTAACGTCTGTGCCGCTCTTATCTTAAGGCATCCAAGACCAAGCTGTATAAGTGTTTGCCAGCTGCATTGGAACGAAAAAAAAAATGACTTATATGCTATGTCTTGGAAGGGGTTTTATTTATTTTTTTGAACAGTCAAATTCTGGAAAAATCTAATTTTAAATTAAAAAAACAAATAATATAAAAAAAAATTTTTTAAAGCCAATTCCTACTTTTATTTCACTCTATTGCAGAAAAGTCTTTTACAAATAAGGTCGAAATTTTCCTCTTTCATCTGGCGCCATCTATTGGTAGACATATGCAACTCAAATCTAAAAATAAAACTAAAATTAATGAATCAAATTGAATGAATTAATTAATATTTGGAAAAAACTGTATTCCCATCCAGTGTCATCCACTACAAGTTTAAAAAAAATGTATTTGAACTTGTAGTGGGTGAATAAAAAGTATTTTATGAATGATTTGAAATTTGAACAAGATATATATAGGGAGAGGCTGAACTAATAGAAGAAATTGAAAAATAATTTAAAGACAACAGCGCTATCTATTGGATTTCATTCATCCTGCTTTTAAATGAATAAGACGAGATTAATAAATTTAATTTTTTAACAAGAATGATATGCATCAAATAAGTCATTTTATTTCAATATCGATGTTTGTTCATTTTTTGAGTGGAGTTTCATTTTTTGTTCCTGGACGTCACATGAATGATCCTGTCTAGACGTTAGACAGCAGCGTGGCGCTTTTGCTTTAATTTTGAGTTAATGTTATGTGTTAAGTAGCATTATTTGAAATTTGAATATTATAAATAGTTTGCGTTGTTTTGTACTTTTAGTTGTTCAGTAATATCGCTTTAGTATTATATCCATATTGGAGTTTGCAGTTATTTTATTACACTATAATTACAAACACCAATATTGTTTATCAAGTATTGTGACGCATAATATTTACATATGCATTGCTTCGAGTGGCTCTTTATACAGTGCAAGAGTGTTAAAAAATCTGTTTTCATTTGCAAGATAAATCTTGACCTCGATGACCTTGATGATCAAGCACCGTGGATACATGTTTCATTTAAATTATAGATTGTTGGAGACAGTGTTTCAAATGACGAGGCGATTCGATGGCGTTTGGGATGTTCAACTTCTTGCCTCGTGAGTCAGATTACCTGGTGGGAGTTTTCCGGGTTTCCTCCCATACGATACGCAAATGCGAGGTAGTGCCCTCTCAAAGTCATCCAGGACGGCATTGCCCTGCTACTTCAGCGACACGGGGCCAAGTCAGTCTTCTACTTACGCGTGCTCCATCGCAACAGAAGCTGCCTCTTTTTTTCCATCCATGAATAGACTACTCATGGGATGTCCATCCTGCACTACAAGACACTGAGGATTAGACACACACAAACAATATTTACAAAAATCAAGAAAAGAAAGACAAAAAAAATTTGTTAATGGCCGAGTTTCTAGCGCCACAGGTTTCAGATTGAATCCCGGCGGTACTTTTGTTTTGGTTTTTTTTGGATGTTTGTAGTGGTTCGTAGACTCTTTAAGCCTTGGGTACCGCTCTCATATGACCGTAGATTGTCACAAAGCCCAGTCAGACTTCTTCTCACCCACATCATTCCCAAACTGTAAAGGGACAACTTAGCTCTAGGCACAGTGATGTAGTGTGGTCTAGTAAGAGTCATATCAGACCGGGTCCTACTGTTTAAAGTGGATTCTGAACCACTCGAACCAGAAACCTTGGCCACGAGTGCCAGAGGCTTACCTTGGCCATCAAGGCTCCTTCTTAGTTTTTTATTTTTTTTTATGTAAGTTTCTCGGATTTTGTCCCATACGATACGAAAATGGGGAGTAGTTCCCCTAAAAGTCCTCCCGAAAGGCATTGCCCTATTACGTCACTGAGCCAAGTCAGACTTCTACCTTCGGGTCTCTATCACAACAGAAGCTGCCCCTCTCCTTTTCCCCTTCACCAGTGAGACCACACGGGATTTTGAACTTGGTCTAGATGTTGCTGTCGACCAAGTGGGATAAGGAAAAAAAAAAATTATACAGAAATTGGTCTATGACTGCTTGGAAACAACATTGGATAATAAATGACTTATTTTCATTTTACAAGAAAACAAGTGTGATAGATGGACGAAATTTCAACATTTATTAGCAAAACTTAGATAGGATAAAAAGAATGTTTGAATGGAAGGCAAATTAAGCAGTGCTACAAAACTTCTTGAGGATTTTAGAAAACAGAATAGGAAAGAAGAAGGTTAAAAACTATTTATTTACTGATGTTATAATTGAGCAATTGATTTCAAATAAGATTGCGCATTCAAAAAAATCTTGTTCTGTTTGCTAGTTATAATCATCATCATCAATAGCACAACAGTCCCATGGTGGGCCGAGGCCGTCTGCCTACTGGCAGATTTGGAGACAGGTTACAATTTTAATTGCTGTGTAAGGTTGTCAGCCCTACGCCTAACGCTCTACAACCATATTAGACCGGGACCTACGGTTTAAAATGGATTTCGAACCACTACAAACATTCCTCTTTGTTTGCTAGCATCCTTTTAATAAAAGTAACTTTGACAAAAATAACCATACCTCTTTTTAAAGAAAAAGACTGAATTGCTTAAATAACTCGATAATGCATTCATAAATTCTAGTATTTCTGGTCAGATGTGGGACTGAAAATTCTGCTTATGAAACTACGACTGTTTTTATAACATCTATGTTTTCTAAACGTAAAGATATAATTGCATTGAAGGCGGTGAAAATCCAAACTGTTGAGGCATTGTATTAAAAAAAAACCACTTACACTGTTTTGTGTCAGACAGAAATAGAATAAATAGAAACATGTTTACTGAAATGTGTAATGGCAACTTAAAATACTACATTCACAATCCTGTTCGACCAGAAAAACAAACATTATTTTTATTTGAATACCGTGCACTTTATAAAAACATTAGAAATAATTGGATGAAACAAACAACATGAGACCAGATTTATTTCTCCAGTCCAAATGATTTTTCAAAACATTGTTTAACAAGAATTCGAGCTTTGAAAAATATTTATGAATCTGAGAAAAGGAAAGATGTAAAAGTTGGATCTAAATCATCACATTAAGTTCGTTATCCATCTGCGTTTGAGAAACAAAATGTTTTATTTACTTTAAATCTATTTTATGAAACAAACACAAGTGCTTTAAAGAGTGAGCTACTAAAAGTGAAAAAAAGTTGTAGCACAGCGGCATTTCTTGATTTTATACTAAAATGGTGTTAATGGTGTCTATATGTTAAATAATCTTCAGAAAAATTTGAAATTGAATGATTTCTGCAAACCAATAGAAAATATTAGGGATAAAAATGTGTTTATAAAAAGATTTAAATGTTGGCTAACCTGATTCGTGGGTCAGTGACAACGTGCGCTGCTGGTGAGAGGGGTTGTTTTGTCTAGTCAAAAGACTGTGTTAGACACTGTTTCAAAAAACGAGGAGATCCGATGGAGTTTGGGACGTTCAACATCTTGCCTCGTTAATCGAACTACCTGATGGAGGTTTTCTCCCATACTATACACAAATGCGGAGTAGTTAGTCCTCCCGGAAGCCACTGCCCTCCTTCATCTTTAGCGACACAGAGTCAAGTCAATCTTCTACCTACGGGTGCTCCATCGCAACAGAACGCTGTCCCCTTTCCTATCGATTCAATTAATTTCTTTAAAGCGAACAATTGCGACTTCCTCGTAGAAAAGTTTTTTTTTTTTTTTTTTCTTCTAATGCAGCTAGCAAATAGACCGTGATCTTTCGCCATAAGGGCTGCACCGATGGTACTCACTTTGCATTACCCAGGGGGCGCGTGTAACTTGATGGTAAGCCACGGACGCGGAGCAACAATGCCCCCGCAGCGCTCTACGATCCTATTAGGACCGGTACCTACAGCTTAAAGTGGATTCCGAACCACTACAAACACCCATGGCAAAGCCGGGATTTGAACCCGATACCTGTGGTATCGAACGCCAGAGCGCTAGCCATTCGGCCATCAGGCCCTTCGTAGAAAAGGTAAGCTTTACAAAACAGACTCCTTTTGCTCTTCATTTTGCTACGGAATCTTGGATAGAAGTAATAAATTACATTTTTGGAACATATAATAATGTAGATTATATTTTGATAAAGAAAATTTCAAACAGATCCTTTAAAAGCTCAATCTGGACAATGTCGACAGATGTCGGGGGTAATTATACTTTGTTTTGTGAGCAAGTTTTGGGATCCGAAGGTAAATTAAAAAGGAGTGGTATACAACCGTATTCGAAAGAAAAGGTGGATTCAAATTCAAATCATTACAATCTTTTAAACCGCTTAATTTGTCTGGCAAATCTAATATTCCGGACATTTTACATGAAATATTTATTTCGTGTGACGATGCTGAGGAAGCAGTTTTAATTTACATAGGAGGTAAGTTTGTAAGAAAGCTAATTGCAAATCATGCTGCGAGTCATTAGTTTCAAATAAGAATATTAAATGTGAAACAGACATTTACGAAATGAAAGAATTTTCTTTCCTTACCCCATTTGGTAGACAGCAACATCCAGACAAAATCCAGGAACCTATATGGCCTCATGGGCAGAGGGAAAAGCTGCTTCTGTTATACCGAAGCACCCGTAGGTAGAAGTCTGACTTGTCTCCGTGACGCTGAAGAAGAAGGAGGGCAGTGCCTTCCAGGAGGACTTTTAAGGGGAACAAAACAATCCCGCATTTGAGTGTCGTATGGGGAAAAGCCCGGAAAACTCCCTCCAGGTAGTGAACCTTAGCACTAATGCTCACCAGACGGCGCACGTTACCACAGAGCCACGAGTCGGGATGAGCGCTTTCCTAATTGTGTAGAAATAAAGTATCATAATAATAATTACTGTACTTTGTTAAATAATTTGCTGACGCTCAAATAAAAAAATATTTAGGATTCAAATTAATTTTTTCTCTATTAAACTAAATATGTATTATGTGTTTAGTTTAAATGTTATACAATAAAAGATAAAGTTAACATCACACATTAATAAAAATGCAAATAATAATTTGAAAAATATATTTTGTAATTATATATATATATATACAAATTATAAGAACGAGATATTTTTGAATTTTTATGAATAAACTAATTTATTAAAAGAATACGTTTCTACAGCTAAGAAATCTTTGGCAGTTTTTTTATGAATAAAATAGAATCATAAATATTATATATTGAGATATTACCTACTTTATAAACAATATTGGAGGGTAGACAAAAAGTTTTAACTTGTCGATGAAATTTTTAGCAGAGCAGAAAAAAAAAAAAAAATTGGTCTGAAATATATGGAGATGAATCACAGAAGAGAAGATTGAATTAACGCCAAGACCCCGCATGTATAGAACAAGAAATATTCGATGTACATATATTAACACAGACGTTACGCTAATAACAAGAATTGAAATACATTCTGATAAACATTTTGACTACTGTTTTTTTTTCTTCTAATACTTGTAGTATAAATGTATATATGAATTAAAAATCAATGTTGTCTAAATAGGGGCCCGAATGGTGGAGTGGCTAGCGCTCTGCCACTCGGTACCATAGGTTTCGGGTTCGAGTCCCGGCGGTGCCATGGTTGTTTGTAGTGGTTCGGAATCCACTTTAAAAAGTAGGTCCCGGTCAAATAGGATCGTAGAGCGTTGCGGGGGAGTTGTGACTCTGCGTCCGTGGCTTATCTTCAAGTGACACGCGCCAGCTGGGTAAAGCAAAGTGAGTACGTCTGTGCAGCGCTTGCCTTAAGGCGTCCATGTCTGTGTTTGCCAGCTGCATTAGAAAGAAAAAAAAATGCTATCTAATTAGAAAGCTGGATGAAATTAAAATTGAAGGCTGGGGTTGCACGTGGGAAATGAGACTGGTGTTCTATGTCTTGCAATTTTAGCAACGGATAAGATGCAACGCAAATTATATATGACATAGTACATTGTAAACGCCAATATAGTTTATCGAATTGACTTTAAAAAAAAAGCAATACTATACAAAAATATACTTGCGGCAAAATATACTTGATTGAAATTGCTGTATAATTGTAGCAAAAATGTTTTTAAATAATGACAGATATTAATATTTGCCTAATATGGAGGAACTTTTTTTAACACTATTGGTTTTTTATAAAAATAAAAATAATAATTAAAATATTTTGGTACCATTAAAGAGCTAATGTCAGTTACTGCTCGACTTCTGGCTAAACCGTGTAAATCTACTCATGTTGTAGGTTTACAGTCACTGTTTTCAGATACGAGGAGACTCGATGGTGATTGTAATGTCTCGTATAAAGTGCCTTGCATGGATATTCAGGCCAGCTGGTAGAAGTTTTCTGTCATGAGGGGCAATTACCCATAAAAGCCCTCTTTTCATTACATATCAGATAATGAATATGAGGCCTAAAAAATTCTAGTGCATTTGAGTATCGGGGTGAAGCGGGTCGTAGGAGTAACACCATTCTTTTTCTGTTTTAGCTAACGTTTTTCAATTCCTTCTATTAGTTCACACTCTCCCTATCTATATCCTGTTCAAATTTCCAATCGTTCATGAAATACTTTCTATTCATCCACTCACGTTCAAATGCATTTTTTTGAACTTGTATTGTGAAGGACACCGGATGTGAATGCAGTTTTTTTCAAATATTAATTCATTCATTAAATTTGATTCATTAATTTTAGTTTTTTTTTTTTTAGATTTAAGTTGCATGTATCTACCCATAGATGGTGCCCGATAAACTTAAAAAAATGAGTGATAGTTATTTATAAAGGACTTTCTACAATAGAGTGAAAAATAAGTAGGATTTGACTTTAAATTTTTTTTTTTAATATTACCTGTTATTAATGACTATGTTAAGATAAGAAATAATAAAATTACAATCCTAAAAAAGCAAAAAAAAAAAAAAAAAAATTTCATTTTTAACCTCTTAACGATATAACGAAAAATACTTTCTGATCAGTTTGAGATTTTTTTAATGTAATTACGTTTGGCATCAGTTTTGAGTATAATTTCAAATATTGCATAGAAATATATCTATATCTATATATATATATATATTATATCCATGCTTCCTCCTACACATTGGCAAGAGCACCCCCTGTTGCATTCTGGAGAATTGGTCAGTTGGCCTACAGACTCTCACCAGGAGAGGAAATATATTTCCCGCATCCTGCGCTTAGATGAGCTTTGGGTTTTCGACTTAAAAGTCCTTTCCACGAATCTATAATTATCTGTCGTTAAATGTGTTCAAATATTGTATGTCTCTAATTGTATGTGTGTGGTGTTTGGGCGTGAGTCAATAAAACTGTGAATTCTCAAACTGCTGCATCAAGTATCTCAACCCAACCACACCCAGTTACAATCTGATTGCTTAACCTGCACATTCCGATATACACTCAAGAGCCAAAACATTATGACCACCCCTACATTTTGCAATGAACTCGCCTGGATGACGTGGAAGGCACGTGATCATGCGGAAGTGGTATTCAGTGGTGGTATTAATCCAGGCCAAGGCGGGTTGAAGCTGTGTTGCGCGCCAAAGGTGGGTCAACTCGTTATTGACAGGTCATAATGTTTTGGCTCTTGAGTGTGTATATGTATACACATTAACATTGAAAAAGTGAGCTCGCATGTTAAAAGGTTAAGAAAGGATATTTGTTGAAAAGCTTCTAAGTTGCAATGACCGATAATGTGTCACCTCGAAGAAATTCCACTTATTTGACCATTTCTTTCGAAATGAGGTTTACCGCTACGAATGCAGATGTTACGTTTCTCGACATATCATCTGGAAGATAAAGTAGTTAAAACTCGACGGAAGCCGTTGATTCTTGTGGGAAAATTTATTTTGCAATCTGATATTTTCTTTGTAGACAGTTTGCAGAAGATCTGGTTCATTGAAATCGTATTTAAACTAGATTAGGGGTCGCCAAGCTTATTGGACTGTCGGCTTTTGATTGACCCTCCTTCTTTCTATTTTTTTTTTTTTTAATTATATAATTATAACAGGATGTACAAAAATAAAATATGTATGTGAGTTTTTAAATTGACTATTCTATAGTTACAGTATTTATTATATGCATAATACAGTATCAGTTTAACGTCAATGGAAGATTTGTTTAAGATTGTACTTAATCTAATATGTAACAGGTGGGCTGAAACGTTCATAGGTCGACACATAGATGACGCTACTAGTATTAAATTCATATGATTTATAGTTAGCCCTAACCTTCAAAAGACACGTGTATACATTTGACAGCTGTTGCACTATTAGTATGTGAGTTATAGCATTTTTAAGGAAGCAACTTTTGTTAGTATGAAAAAATGGATAAAAAGGAATTTCGTGTGTTAATTAAAGCATTGCTTTTCGGCTAAAAAAAATACTATTGAAGCCATGGCTTGGCTTGATAAACATTATTCGGACTTTGCACCAGGAAAATCAACCGCAGAGAAGTGGTTTGCTAAATTTCAACGAGGCGAAATGAGCACCGAGGACGATGTACGCAGTGGACGCCCCAAAGAGGCTGTTACCGACGAAAACATCAAAAAAGTCCACAAAATAATTTCTGATAACCGTAAAGTGAAGTTGATTGAGATAGCTGAGACCCTAAAGATATCAAAGGAACGTGTTGGACATATCGTGAAGGAATATTTGGATATGCGAAAGCTCTGTTCAAAGTGGGTGCCGTGCGAGCTCGCAATCGACCCAAAACAACAACGAATGGATGATTCTAAGCAGTGTTTGGAGCTGTTCAATCTTAATATACCCGAATTTTTGCGTCGATATGTGACAATGAAACATGAAAAACCTGGATGAAACATGGCTCCATCATGTCACACCGGAGTCCAATCGACAGTCAGCCGAGTGGGCTGCACGTGATGAACTCTACAAATGCTGTAACTCACATACTAACAGTGCAACAGCTGTCAAATTTATACACGTGTCTTTTGAAGATTAGGGCTAACTAAAAATCATATGGATTTAATACTAGTAGCGCCATCTATGTGTCAGCCTATGAACTTTGCATCCCACCTGTTAAGGTATGTCATGTTTCTAGAAGTTTTATTTTGTTTTCCAGCAGGAAAAAGAGAGGAATGACCTCTTCCCTCTCCCTTTCAGAAATGATTTCTAGGAACTTGGAATACCTCACAACAAAAAAAAACCCTTATAAAATATAGAAATTAACTTAAACAAAATACAACAATACTTTAATTTTTCATGTGTAATATACACTGCTTTCCAAAAATTAAGAAAAAATCAGATAACCTTATGATAATGAACCTTTTTTCCTCGGAAATTCAATAAAACTTGGGAAATTTACAAAAAATTAGGCACAAAAGAATACCATAAAAGGGAAATGTAAAAAAAAAAATAATAATAATTTAATACGGATTCAATTCGGATTCAATGTGGTAAGTGATCACCTTTAACAGCTACAAAGTGATATTCCATGCTCAAAGCGGCCTGATGGTCAATTGGCTAGCGCTCTGGCCTTTGGTACTCCCGGTTCGAATCCTGGCGGTGGTTTGGATGTTTGTGAGTCATTCGGAGTTCACTTTAAACTGTAGGTCCCGGTCTGTTCAGCCCTCGTAGAGCGACAGACCAAACCAAATCCATGCTCAAAATAATGATTCATAACTCATTTGCCAGGGAAGCCCATTGTTGGGCCAAGCTGTATTGAAGATCCTGGAGGATTGCAGGGTATTGTAAATAACGCACGACGCCTCCCTAGAAGCATCCCAGACATGTTCAATTTGTTTCAAATCCGGTGAATGTAATTCGTGAGAATAGTTTCCTCGTGAACGTAATTACCCACCATGCGAGCTTTCTGTGGTCTAGCATTATCTTCATGTTGGTGAAGCAATTAGCAACTACGCCTGCGTAGGGACAAACAATCGAATCAAAAATGTTATTTCCATATCATTAAGCAGCAAGGGTTCTTCTGTGGACGACATGAAACTCAGTGTGGCCATCCAAAGATATGCTTGACTACACATATACGTTGCCCAATAGTTTGTCCCTGACTGAGATAATGGCGGATTCGCCAGACGCACAGTCTTCTCGAGTCCCTTTTCAAATAAAATCTGGACTCATCAGTAAAAAGTTAAGACCTCCATTGACTTAGTCTCTGTCACTACGACTATCGGGTTTCTTTCTTTCGGTAGTTCTATTTTTGTAATTAGCCGCAGCTTTCTGATGGTTCGAGAAGTATTGATCAATCCATACAAACATTTATGGAATCTTCATTTATTTACAAGCAATATTTACAGAGATATACAGGGCTGATGACAACAGTTCAAATTAAACAGCTCATCTGGAAGAGAAAAGTTGATGATGATGATGAATGAAGTGGTATATGGTGATGTGAAGCAACAAGGACTATAATCCCCAAATCACTATATATATGAACAGTTAGTTTTTCCTTTTAATATATCACTCTCCACAACACTCTACGATCGTGTTATAGACCGGGACCTACGATTTAAAGTGGATTCCGAACCACTACAAACATCCATGGCACCGCCGGGACTCGAACCCGAAACCTTTTTTACCGAGCACCAGAGCGCTAGCCACTCGGCCATTCAGGCCCAAAGAAAAAAGTTCTTTTTAGAATAAAACAACTGGTTTCCACAGCAACAGCTGGTCTCCACGGCAACAGCCCGTTTCCACAGCAACCAACAGCCCGTTTTCACGGCAACAGCGCAATTCTGAATCGGTTCCAAACGATTTCTATAAAACTACCACGTGACTCTGCGTGGCGCGAACTAAAGTATAAGAATTCCAACATCCTCCAAAGACCTCCAGTTCGGGTTATGAATTAAGTACTCTTTGCTCCTCAGGCCACTCCGGGAAGCTCAGTTTAAAACTTTACGAAACATACCGAATTGAATGTTTTCGTGTCCATGCTGGGAATCATTAGAGAGTTTTTGCATACCGTATTTCGGAAGTCCGTTAGCTTTTTCTCCCTAGCGAGCATGCTCATAGGAAACATTATTGCAGATACGCATGCACAATTTCCTATGAGCATGCGAGCTAGGGAGAAAAAGCTAACGGACGTCCGAAATACGGTATGCAAAAACTCTCTAATATCATCATACTTGACACTATAGGCCGTTACAGCCTCTCTCCCAACACTTTCCTATTGTTCAACTTTTTTTTTTTTCTTCTTTCAGTTGTCTCAGCTTCATTGCTTCCAGATCTTTTCCCACTACTCCTGTTCTAACATAGGTCTTCCAGATTTTTTTTTTTTATACTTTAATATTCCTTTACAATTTTTCTCTTCTGGCGTTCCGGTACCACAGGTATCGGGTTCAAATCCCGGCTTTGCCATGGATGTTTGTAATGGTTCGGAATCCACTTTAAACCATAAGTCCCGCTCTAACAGGATCTTAGAGAGTCACGGAGCCCAATCAGACTTCTTCTCACCCACATCATTCCCAAACTGTAATGGGGCAACCCAGCTCTAGGCACAGTGATGCGGTGTAGTAGTGGTAGATTAAAATATATCATTTTCATTTGTCCTCAACTATTCTATAATCATTCACTGCTTGTTGGTTGAGTGTTGTTATATATATATATATATATATTTGTAAGCAAATTTAGAATACAGGAGCATCTTTTAAATAAGTCTTCTTCTTCATTAGCTCAAGAGCAAATGCGCTCTGGCGCTCGGTACCACAGGTTTCGGGTTCGAGTCCCGGCTTTGCCATGGATGTTTGTAGTGGTTTGGAATCCACTTTAAACCATAGGTCCCGGTCTAATAGGATCGTAGAGGTTGCTGGGGCACTGTTACTCCGTGTCCGGGGCTTATCTTCAAGTTACACGCCCCCCCCCCGGGTAATGCAAAGTGAGTAATGTCTGTGCAGCGCTTGCCTTAGGCATCCAAGACAATTGTCTAAGGGGTTGCAGCTACATTAGAACGAGAAAAAAAATTTTTTTTCTTTGCCCTTCTTTACTTCCCGAAGGCCTAGATCCTAGATTCTTGTAGACTTAATTTTATCTATGGTATCCTTTTCCTTGTACAATAATACTTTGGTATACGTCTGCTTTGGAATAAGTTCAACTTGATATACGTCCTGTTTGGAGGTTCCATGCATCCTGTTTGGACCAAGCCACGTTTTGATGAGTAATTTTGTTTGGAATACGATTCGCACGCTTGAATATTTTTACCAAATGGACGGATGCTAGAAACTTTGTAGAGGAGCACTCCTGTCAACAAAGTCCAATTTCGAAGAATTGTGACAACAATATCTAGCTATTCTAGTCATGGTCATAATTCTGAAACATCCCGATGAAAAGGCAGAAGCAAAGTTCCTAAATACAGATATTTAATAAATACCAAATTTTGTGATTCGCAACCACGAAGAACCAGGGAAAAGAGAAGTTAAAATTTGGTGCATTTTCATTTAATGATGTATTTTAATTTAGCTGTTGTTGTTTCTTATACCACTTGGTCGACAGCAACATCTCAGACGAAGTCCATAAACACGTACGTTCTTATGGAAAGAGGGAATTGTTGCTCTGTTCTGAAGCCGCCGTAGGTAGAAGTCTGAATTACAGGAGGACTTTTAGGGGGAACTGCCCCGAATTTGCGTATCGCATGGGAGAAAACCACCAGGCAGTCCGAACCACGAGGCAAGAGGCTGAACATCAGAAACGCCATCGAGTCTCTTCTTTTTTGGAAACAGTGTCTACAACAATGGAATTTCAGCCCCAATGCTCACCATCAGCGCACGTTGCCACTGGGTCGCGAGTCGGGGTTTAATTTATGTATTTTAGTATTAAACAGTGTTTAAATTATACTATACAACTCCATCCTTATATGATACACCAATGATACTAGGGTGTTTTTATTTATTTATTTATTTTTTTATGAGCGCGAAGTAATAATTTTATTCTTATTTGCTATCGGAAAAATTGAATTTGATACACGTCCTGTTTGGTAGAAGCCCAAGTATCTGGAACTAAATAAGGATATATACCGAGGTACCACTGTATATAATTTGTAATTCATTATTGTTCCAGATCCCCTTCTTCATCCAATTAATGTCTTAATTAATGTTTTATTAAATACTTTCTATATTGCATTTTTTTACCTCCTGCAATAGAATTCATTTTTTCTGTGTCGTAGTCACAGTTGTCCTAGTAATGATTTTGAATATTTTGGAATTAATCTTTTTGGAGTAGTTGCAGATAGGATTATTTATTTTTTGCAGGGAGTATCCCTATGCCACGAATAGCAAAATCTGTAGAGCGGAAAAATCCTTCCGTTGGTGTTGAGGAGTAGGAGGGGGGAGTGTGCACCTATCAGATAGTGTCCTTTGTTCCCAAATTGCGGTAGTACCAAGAGGTCTTACCTTGCGACACATCTTCTTCCATGATCACTCTCATTTAGACGGCATCGTTCATGCAAAGCGCCAACTAAGAAGTATGACAATGAACAAAGGAGCTCTTCATTTACCTCGATTTAATCTTTTATTTCCACGTCTTGCCATTTGAGCCTCTGTCCTTCTGAAGAAATGAATAGTAGCTCGACCAATTAGCGAGCCAAACCAAAACCGATCTCTTATCTTCACCCTCACGTGCCTCATTAAATCTGTAGGCCGAAAAGTCCACCGGTTGGGTTCCTAGAAGGTTCCTTCTAACGAAACCGTAATCGCTAGATAGGGACCTGATGACCGAGTGAATGGCGCTCGGAATTACAGCTTTCGGGTTCGAGTCTCGGTGGTACCATGGATGTCTGTAGTGGTTCGAAATCCACTTTAAGCCGTAGGTCCCGGTTTAATAGGGCTGTACAGCGCTGGGCGTAGTTGCTGACAGCACTACCCCGTAAAAAGGAAAAGCATCTCCTGCCTAGAAATTTGCCAGTAGCCAGATGGCCTTGAAGACCATGACCACGAATCGCTAAATAATTGCAACTAGGACGTTTCGTAACTGCTTGTTATTTGATAAAAAAAAATTTGGAATACTTATAGACGTGTCTCATTTCATTGTTCCTTTAACACTGAAGTTATAATTTCAAACGAACGATAAGGTTCAATCATTGAATAATGCTTCAGTTTCAATGTCAGCAGTCATCACTGAAGTTATTACATTTATTATAGTTGCATTGCTTGACAGTACTGTCAAATACCTTTAAATCATTCTGCTCATAGCAGGAAACCTCGTGATCTGACGCTGCAAGAAAAATCTGTTGCCATCTGTCTTCTGTTTCTCGGTAATAATTATTTTGCAAGTAGGTAAATTGGGGCCTGAATGGTCGAGTGTCTAGCGTTCTGGCGCTCGGTGCCACAGGTTTCGGGTTCGAGTCCAGGTGGTGCCATGGTTGTTTGTAGGGGTTCGGAATCCACTTTAAACCGTAAGTCCCGGTCTCCTAGGGCTGTAAGAGCGTCACGGACCAGAAGTCAGACTTCTACCTACGGGTGCTAAATCAGAACAGGAGCTGCAACCCTCCTCCCATGAGGGACACGACGACAACAACAACAAGTAGGTAAATTTACATAACTAAGTGGACCCGCTTTAAATTGTGTGTTGCTAACAACTAATAATTTTTTCCTACCAGTTTTTAACAGCTGTGAAATGTAGAAGCTTAAAAATCAATGGATAAAACTGAATATTCAGTATTTCATCTGTTTTAATGTGGAGGCCTCTGCACTCTTAAGAATTATGTTCCTGAATTAATGTTATTTTTTTTTAAATGCCGCGGTTTTCCATAATTTAATGGCAGTTATATAGGAGATTCAGCGTTTCTTAGGAGGTCGCTCTCATTGAGATATGACAGTTGAGGAGATGCATCTGGGGGTGTGGGTGGCCTCCACCTCTTCGAGCACAGTTTTGCATCCATGGATTTATGGTTCTCATTTTCTATAGTACGCCCCTCGACTCTTTGCTTGTTGGGTTTCGAACCGAAACTCTGGTGGTTAGCTCTTTTGGGTTTCCGAAACACACCAAGAAAGTGAAAGCCTCCATGCCAAAATCTGTAACCGGAAAGTTTTCGCATAGCTCTCCAGATGAGCTATGTGGGAATAATGTTGCAGTCTCCCATTCCTGATTGCACCCTAATTAACGCTGAATCTTCGGTTCTAATGACTTTCTACCTCAAGTAAAGAGATGGCATTTGAAGACAATGTATGGAATAACAAGAAGAGTTTTTCTTTTACCAGTGAATATGTTTTTAGCTCGAATAACTTCGTAAAATTAGTTTAAAATAAAGTTAAAAAATAAAGTTATTTCTTAAAGTTTCAAATGAAGTATTTTTTATCGTGACATATGCATTTTTCTGCTGAAGTAATATGCTTACTTAAGATCTTAAGCACATTCAGTGTCCACGACAATATTCTGCATAATTCGCTTGAGAAGCAGTCCGGGTTCGAACCCGACAAGGGATGTCGAATCGAAAGTTCCCGTGGTTATGTAGGAGATAGAGGGTGGGCGGAAGATCTACCTCCCCGTGGTGCACCTGGTAACACTTTTCAGTGGCTAAAAGATCTACAACTTGGCATTATTGTTAGATTAATGAACTCTGTCTCAGCATGTTTTGTTGTTGTTGTATGTTTTTTGCTGTAACTGTTCATAATCTGCCATTGGGAAAAAAAAAAAAAAAAAAAATGAAGGAGATAGACCGATAAATCCGCAGGCCATAAAGTATTTCAATTGGGTTCGAGGAGAAGCATGCTCCAGATGCCCCCCAAAGGTGTTCATTCTAAATTATGATGTCATCATGTGATGTAACCTAGGTGACGTTGAATCTACTACACATGTACTGCTCAAGTGGTGAGGCCTATGTGTCCGTCAAAGTAATTTTAAACACGTGTTATTTAATATTTTAATTGCATTTAAAATATAATATACTTGTGTATATATATTTTAATCATAATCGTCAGTGGCGTAGCAACCCTATGGTGGGCCAAGACCGTCTGACTACGGCAGATTACGAGACGACAGATGCTTCTCTTTTTACGGGCTAGGGTTGTCAGCCCTACGCCCAACGTTCTACAGCCATGTTAGACTGGGAACTACGGTTTAAAGTGTATTCCGAACCAATACAAATATTCATGGCATCACCGGGACTCGAACCGGAAACCTGTGGCACCGAGCACTAGTCACTCGGCTATTAGGTCCCATATTTTATTCTTAATGAAATTAAATTTCATTTATACCATTTAATAACATTAAAAACTATTTTTTTTTCTTTCTAATGCAGCTGGCAAACACTTAGACAGCCTGGTCTTGGACGCCTTAAGGCAAGTGCTGCACAGACGTTACTCACTTTGCATTACCCAGGGGACGCGTGTAACTTGAAGATAAGCAACGGACGCGGAGCTCATATTGGACCGGGACTTACGGATATAAAGTGGATTCCGACCCCCTACAAACATCCATGGCACCGCCGGGACTCGAACCCGAAACCTGTGGTACCGAGTGCCAGAGCGCTAGCCACTCGGCCATTCAGGTCCACATTAAAAATTATTATTACAATTCATTTCACTAGTAATAAGAATCGCAGCAGTTTAAAATCAATGCAAAATTTATTGATGTCAGTTATTTTAATGTAAAAGAGAGTAATATGAAAAACCGAATAAGACAGATTTCGAGACCGTAGCTTCTACTATTATATTTTTCAAAAACTTTAAGCCACGTTCTGTTGAAAATGAGCTTTCACAAATATTGTGTATTTAACTTTTATATGCTTAACGGCATTTTTCTCTGAATTTATTTCATTTCCTTTTTCTACACGATGCACGAAAGTTAATTTTTGATGATGTATGTAAAATATGCATTAAAATTAATTTTTGTAACATATCCCTTTCAGTTAAATACCGTTAATCTTGTTCAGTTAAATTTTCTTTAAAAAACAACAATAAACCTTTCCTGAATCTTTTTTTTTTTAGTTATAATACAAAAAAAAAATTTTTTTTTTTTCTAATGCAGCTGACAAACACTTAGACAACTTGGTCTTAGATGCCTTAAGGCAAGCGTTGCACAGACGTTACTCACTTTGCATTACCCAGGGAGCGCGCGTAACTTGAAGATAAGGATGCGGAGTCACAATGCCCCCGCAACGCTCTCCGATCCTGCTAGACCGGGACCTACGGTTTAAAGTGGATTCCGAACCACTACACACATCCATGGCACCGCCGGGACTCGAACCTGAAACCTGTGGTACCGAGCGCCAGAGCGCTAGCAACTCGGCCACTCAGGCCCTATAGTAAAAATATAATTGCTTTAGATTTCTTTTATCTTAAATAGAATTGGGTGAAAATGGCTAAATGAAATTCCACCATTTGTTCAAAATATCTTAAAAGTACATATCTCCCAATTATCTATTGTAAAAGTCAAGTTCATTGCATTAAAAGTCACCATTAAAAAAAATACGAAACATATTCTATGCCCGTTTTAATCATGTGTGAATTGAGTGCCCATCCTCGACATAAAGATGGAAACATTCCATTCGGCTTTGTTTGACTAGTTTCGAACCCAGATCCTTTCTTCTGGTGACATTAAGGATTGGTTTGTCGCTCTACGGTCATTTTGTACACACGAGGGCTAAACAGACCAGGACCTACAGTTTAAAGTGGATTCCGAACCACTCACAAACGTCCTTGCCACTGGGGCTTGTGGGCCGAGTGGCTAGCGCTCGGTACCACATGTTTCGGGTTCGAGTCCCGGCGATGCCAGAGATATTTGTAGTGGTTCGGAATCCACTTTAAACTGTAGGTCCGGTCTGTTTAGCATAAAGTGTGCACAAGATGACCGTAGAGCGACAAACTAAGCCAAACATCCTTGCCACTGGAAGGATTCGAACCTGAAGCCTGGGATACCAAAGGGCAGAGCGCTAGCCGCTTGGCAACCAGAACACTTTAAATTTGTTGAGAAAAAAAAAAATGAAAATATTTGAAGTGAATTATTTTATTTTTAAAGAAGACTTATTTAACAGGTTTGTCGAAATTAGTGTTATATTTCCCATTAAAAAGGATGCTGTAAAAGAATTGAAATTTTAACATTTACTCTCATCATAAATAAAACATTTAAGCACAACAAATCTATAAGTTGGTAAAATCGTGTTACTATAACTGAAATGATACTGTGGTACCAAAGGACAGATGACCATCAGGTCCCTAAATAGTATTAGCAAAGAGCGTTAGATGAAATTCCCCCCATTTGTTCAAAATAGTTGAAAAGTATCTCCCAATATCGTTAACGTCAGCGTTACATTAAAAGTCACCATTTAAAAACGTATTCTATGCCTATTTTGATAAAATGTGAATCTCCATCTTTATTTTAAATACAAAAAAGAATCAACCACTTGTGGGTTGGAAGCGCATCATTAATTATCTATCGTTAAGGTCAAGTTCATTACATTAAAAGTCACCATTAAAAATATATAAAACGTATTCTATGCCTGTTTTGGTAAAGTGTGAATTTTGATCTTACTTTTAAATATATAAAAATTCAATCACTTGTGAGTCGGAGGGCCATCGTTAATTATCTATCGTTAAAGTCAAGTTCATTACGTTAAAAGTCATCATTAAAAAATTCGAAACGTATTCTATGCCTTTTTCAATCATGTGTGAATTTTGATCTTACTTTTAAATATATAAAACGATAAAAATTTAACCACTTGTGAGTCGTAAGGCCATAGTAATGATCTATCGTTAAAGTATAGCTCATTACATTAAAAATCACCATTAAAAAAATTTAAAACGTATTCTATGCCTGTTTTGATAGTGTGTGAATTTCGATCTTATTTTTAAAAAGATAAATAGATAAAAATTCAGCCACTAGTGAGTCGGAGGGCCATCGTTGATTATTTATCGTTAAAGTCAAGTTCATTACATTAAAAGTCACCATTAAAAAAATACGAAACATATTCTATGCCTTTTTTAATCATGTGTGAATTTTGATTTTTTTAAAAATTTTTTTAATGTATAAAAAGATATTCAGCCACTTGTGGGTCGGAGGCGCATCTGTCAATGGCGCAGAGCAAACAAAAAACCGTTAAAAAACTCATCAACAAACGCCAAAAAGTAGTTTCGAACCCAGATCCTTTCTTCTGGAGACATTAAGGATTGGTGTGTCTCTCTACGGTCATTTTGCACACACGAAGGCTAAACCGATCGGGACCTACAGTTTAACGTGGATACGAAACGTATTCTATGCCTGTTTTAATCATGCGTGATTTTCGATCTTACTTTTAAATATAAAAGTGATTCAACCACTTATGGTTTGGAAGCGCATCGTTAATTATCTCTCGTTAAAGTCAAGTTCATTACATTAAAAGCCATCGTTAAAAAAATACGAAACATATTCTATGCCTGTTTTGATAAAGTCTGAATTTTGATCTTACTTTTAAATACATAAAATAGATTCAACCACTTGTGGGTCGGAAGCGCATCGTTAATTATCTATCGTTAAAAGTTAAGTTCATTACATTAAAAGTCCCCATTTAAAAAACGTATTCTATGCCTGTTTTGATAATGTGTGAATTTTGAATCTTACTTTTGAATATAAAAAGAAAATTAGCGATAAGTGTTAGATGAAATTCCACCATTCGCTCAAAATATCTCCCAATTATCTATCGATAACGTCAAGTTCATTACGTTAAAAGTCACCATTTAAAAAATAAGAAACGTATTCTATGCCTGTTTTGATAAAGTGTGAATTTCGATTTTATTTTTTAATATAACAAGATATAACAGAGATTCAAAGCACTTGTGGGTAGGAGTCGCATCTGTCGATGGCGCAGAGCAAACAAAAAACCGTTAAAAAACTCATCAACAAATGCCAAAACAAAATGAAAAAGAAAAAAAAACCTAATAACGAGCGATCGGTTTATCAAGAAGCGATTGCATAACCGAGACTTAACCGTCTCGGCAAGAATCTTAACGGACGCTTTCGAATCCAATCTGAGCATGACGTCATCTCTCCTCCCCGCACTGCCTGGGCTCCGCCAATCGCAGGAGAGCAGGGCTCAGCCTCCGCGCGCGCCCATTGGCCGATATAAATAGACGCTCTGCCCGGGGCTCGGGAGCAGCTAGAAGCTCGAAAACAAAGCAGGGTAGCCACATTAAAACTTTCATCGCCCACTTGGCAAACTTTAGAAATTAAAATTTTTTTCCTCCAAAGTAGTACACAAATGGCGCAAGGAAAATTTCTATTTAGTATTGTCATTGAAATGGTGATTTTTTAAATTAAAATCTACTGAAATATTAAAAGGAATCTAGTTTACTTTCGAAATGGGTTCGTTATTTATTAAGTATTCATCAATTATTTTTTAAATTTTTTTCTCAGTTGTTAAAAAATATTTAAAAATTCTTTTTAAAAAAATGGCGATTTAATAACTGGTGATCATTGTGGTTTGATGTTGCAATCACTTTAAATATGATTCGATGGATGCCATAAAATGTGAAGTCTGTTGAATCCTGTCCACAGTTTCCATATTTTAAATTCCACTTTTTTTTTAATTCACATTTTATTTGACGTTTTTTTTGTTTTTCAATAAGCTTTGAAACCAAATTAAAAAAAAAAATCGTTTCAGTTCTAATACGATTTTGCCAACTTATGGATTTTTCCTTCTTAAATGTTTTATTTAAAAGTGAAAGTGAATGTTTAAAAATTTTAAACTTTTGAATTTTATTAATAATGGGAAATATACACTAATTTTGACCAAAACTCTCATTAATTCTGTTAAATTAGTTAGTTGAATCCTGCCCATAGTTTGCATTAATTTTTTCAGAGTTTCCATCTTAAATATGCTATTTTAAAATTCGATTTTTTTTAATTCACTTTTTATTGAAAGATATTTGTTTTTCAGTAAACTTTATAAACCAAATTTAAAAAAAAATAATAATTTCAGGCCCAACACGATTTTGCCAACTTAAGGATTTTTCATGCTTAAATGTTTTTATTTATGATGAAAGTGAATGTTAAAATTTTAATTCATTTGCAGCATCATTTTTAATAGGAAATATAACACTAATTTCGACCAAAACTCACATTAATTCTGCAAATTAGTCTATTTTAAAATTAAAATAAGTCACTTTAAAAGTTTTCATTTTTTCATAGTTTTCATCTTAAATATGCTATTTTAAAATTCGATTTTTTTCAAATTTACGCGTTACTGAAAGATATTTACTTCTCAGTAAACTTTTGAGATCAAATTTAAAATAAAAAATCCTTTCAGGTCAACACGATTTTGCCAACTTATGGATTTTTCGTGCTTACATATTTTATTTATGATGAAAGAGAATGTTGAAAATGCCTTTGCGTCATTATTCTTACTGAGAAAATTAACGCTAATTTCGATCTGTTAAATTAGTCTTCTTTAAAATTTAAATAATTCACTTAAAAAGTTTTCATTTTTTCTCACCAAATTTAAAATACTATAGTATCAAATACAATTCAACTTATTATTTTTATATTTAATTTTACAGTATTTTTTTATCATCTTCTAACATTAAAATGTACTTTTTTTACTGTTTGAATTTATTAAGATGAATATATTTGACAATACAAAGCTCAAATTTAAAGAAAATACTGAAAATTAGGAAAAATATGAATTGTTTATAAAATTTTAAAAAAAATAATAATAATTTCCTAAGATTCCTTCTATAGTATTAATAAGGCTAGTATTATATTAAAATAATATTAATGTGATTCACATTAAAAATCTAAATTGAAATTTTCTATAAGAACTACAAATAAAATTTATTGACATTTAGTTTCGCTGTTTCCTTGAATGAAAAGAAATTTTATTATTTAGTAAATAAAATAAAGTTAAACAAAAGAATTTAATTGTTTAAAATTAAAATTAAAATTTTTTAATTAAAATATAATTGACTTTCAAAATTAAATTTCATTAATTTTTAAATGAATAAAAGTAAATAAAATGTTATCATTTATCGCTCTTACCAAACATATGTCGTTCAGATATTAAAAAAAATGTGACATTAATTTCTACTGTAACTAAAAATTCAATTAAATGGCTTTTTTTACTTTTCAAATTGCATCATAGTAAAATTGAAAAGAATTGATAAAAATAAAAATTAAAAATTTAGAAAGGGTCAAATTTGATGAAGCCTACTTTAGAATGGGCTAGAGTAGATTCATCTGAGACTCATGGCACACAAATTAATAAAGTAATAATTAAATAAGCAAAATAAAATAAAAATGCAACTTGAATTTAACTGGTGTGCCCTCGAAATGCTGGCATCTTTAAATATAGTTGACACCACTTCCGTGTGTCAACGTCAACGCCTGAAATTTATAAGTATTGTAAGGTAAATTGTAATAACTTTTAAGTGTAGAAAACTCAGTAGCCTTTTCGTGTTAGCCATTCACTCATGCTGTTAATAGTCTCCACCGAATCTACGTGTTTTCACCCTCTCAGTTCTATGACAGTAGCATAATTGCCCCCTTCATCTCGCACGTGCACATTACGCTGGAAATGTGTTCAACTTAATAAATAAAGTAAATCTAATTTGTTTATTAATTCACATTATGAAAATTTATTACAAATTTGTATGTCACATTATTAGAAAATAATAAGGGGAACAAATGTTATCTTTTTATCAGTATTCAAATTTACATTCTTGTTCATATTATATATAATATGATCTATATTATGTATAATCTATAATCTATATATATATTATAATAAAATATATTCTGATATAATTTAAAAATAAAAATAAATTCTACTGAAACAATTGAAAGAATATTTAAGAATAAGATTATTACGCAAATACTCAATTTTCAATACCATTTTAAGAGGTTTGATTTAATACCGCTTAATACAGCTAAATATTAACAATTTTTGACCCGACTCGTGGCTCAGCGGTAACGTGCGCCACTGGTGAGCACGAGGGCTGAGGTTCCATCCGCTCGTGGCATTGTTGTAGAAACTGTTTGAAAAAGAACGAGAAAACTCGAGATGCTCAGCTGCTTGGGATGTTCTTGCCTCGTGTGTCGGACTACCTGGTGGTTCTCCTCTACGAAATGCAAACGTGGGTTAGTTCCGCCTAAAAGTTCCCCAGCAAGGCACTGGCCTCATTCTTCAGCATCACGGAGTCAAGTCAGACATCTACCTACAGCTGCTCCCTCACAACAGAAATTGCCTCCCTTCCTCCTTCCACAGGTTCACGGATTTGGTCTGGATATTTAATTTGCTGTCTACCAAGTGGGATACGGGGAACAAAAATTGAGTCACACTATAAACATTTATTAGAAAATAACAGGGGAATAAGTGCTGACTTTTATCGGTATTGAAATGAACATTTTTATCCAGAATAACTATCGTGGTTTAATATAATTTAAGTATCAAAGGAAGTTCTGCTGTAATTGAAGGAATATCTAAAAATAAAATTATCATGCAAATACTCGATTTCCCTTACGCGTAAAAGAGCTTAATTTTTCAGAGAACCATTGTTTGATTCCTAGAATTACTTTTTAAGTTATTAAACCAACGATTTGCACGTGTTTGAAATGAGTTATACTAGTAGCTTAAATCGGATTATAAGCGGACATTTAAGAATGCAAATTCAAAATGAAGTGCTCACCAGTGGCGCACGTTACCGCTGAGCCACGAGTCGGGTCAAAAATTGTTAATATTTAGCTGTATTAAGCGGTATTAAATCAAACCTCTTAAAATGGTATTGAAAATTGAGTATTTGCGTAATAATCTTATTCTTAAATATTCTTTCAATTGTTTCAGTAGAATTTATTTTTATTTTTAAATTATATCAGAATATATTTTATTATAATATATATATAGATTATAGATTATACATAATATAGATCATATTATATATAATATGAACAAGAATGTAAATTTGAATACTGATAATTATTTCGATAACAAAGGAGGGAAAAAAAATTCTCTTTCGATGAATCCATTACAACTACTAAATAAGCAACTCTCTTTCCATAATAAAATGTACAGTTTTAAATCCACTAAAAAAAATGAGCTAATTCATGATTTTTGGTTGCTTTTCACATAAAATTAAATTAAAAAGGAATTGTATTCAATGAAAATAATAAAAATCATAAATATTTTTAATTTATTCATTTTTGGCAACACACTTTTGCGTAAAATTCCCCATCACTGTACCTACGTGTTGCTGTCGATTTTTTTTTTATCTGAGAAGTGGAACAGCACTTAAGTAACAAATTCAGCGTTACCCAGTGGCGCAAAAAGGCGTCTGTTAAACTGCACCGATATTGTGCCACTACAAAGTGACTCAAACACCCCCACCTCATTTGTGACAATCCTTCTAATTTAGGCCTACGTACATATCTTGGCTCGGCTTCTCTTCTGGAGTTTCGAAACCAGTTTTATAACACCCAACGCATAATGAATCTACCAGGCGGCTTCCGACATGTAAAACATATTCTACGCTTAAAAAGTTCATATCATTACAATGAATGCATTACGAACTCGTGTTTATATCTCATTTTTTTATATGAATATTTCGTATAGAAATAAGAAAGATAATAAGAGATAATTTAAATTTTAAATAATGATACAGCATATCATTAAGGGACACTCGAACAAGCCGAAAATTATTTAACACAATAATAAATAAGCTGCAGAAGTAAATTTTTCATTAAAACTTTTTTTGATTCATTCAATTCTGAACCGTTCATTTCTGAATTTTGAATCATTCGTTTTCAGTTTCAATGAATGCGCAATGCTGCTTTGTGTATCTGAGATGAATATTTAAAACGAAAACTAAGTCCGTAATGAATACATTATCAGAAAAATAATTACTGGGAATGCAGTTAGTTTTCAGATAATCTTTTAATTAAATCGTCTGAAAAACAAAACTCATATCTTTTTTTTAATAAAATAAATAAATAAAGGCATATATTGAAGTTTTAAATTTATCAGAATGTTTAAAAATAAATTTGCGCTGGTTTAAGTTTTTTTATTTTTTCATTTAATAATGAGGTTATTGCAAAGGATTATTAATATTTTTAACCTATTAAATGTTTTTAACCTAGGGTCCTATTAAATATTTTTTTAAAAAGGCAAGCGGAGCAAAAACTTTTGATAAAGATACGTTATACAGCAGTTATAGTGCACTCACAGATTATTGGAAAGGTAAACATCAGGTTTAAAAGCGGAAGTGGATGAATCTATTACTTGTTAGGGGTGCTAATCGGTCATACGCAGAGCAAAGCAATTTTGTAAATATATATACTATATATATATATGTGATGTAACCGTGGTTCCACCTACGCAATCATGTTCCTCCTATGCATTGCAAGTGCGCCAAATAGGCTTACAGAAGAAATCGTTAGTTGGCATAGAGTTCCCCCCCCCCGAAGGACGCACGGCGCAACTGGCACTGAATTACAATATCTCATCCCGAGAGCTAGAAGTGGAATCCTACCACAACTGTTTAATTAGTGGGCCTGAATGGCCGAGTGGCTAGCGCTCTGGCGCTCGGTACCACAGGTTTCGGGTTCGAGTCCCGGCGGTGCCATGGCTATTTGTATTGGTTCGAAATCCACTTTAAAAAGTAGGTCCCGGTCTTAATATAATCGTAGAGCGTTGCGGGGGCATTGTTACTCCGCGTCCGTGGCTTATCTTCAAGTGACACGCGCCCCCTGGGTAATGCAAAGTGAGTACGTCTGTGCAGCACTTGCCTTAAGGCATCCAAAGACCAAGCTGTCTGTGTTTGCCAGCTGCATTAAAAAGAAAAAAAACTGTTTAATTAGTTTGCAACTTCAGGGATGTTTAGTTTACAGTCTCTCACCAGAGAGAAGATCTAGTTGGCACCATCCTATGTATAAAATGGCCTACAGACTCTCGTCTTTTAAGGCGAGGAAGAGCAAGTATATTTCATTATCCAGCGTGTACCTGAGTAACGAGTAACCACTTAAATATAAGTATGTGACTTTAAATATCTGTTATATATGAATCTTTGTAGTGTGTTGTGCTCGTGCTTGTAATTAAAGTGATGTGCTTTTAAATGTGTTATTGGACTGGTGACTCGATTTCACCACACCCAGATTTCCTTTCTCCCCTATTACATCGCAGCCTAAATTAACCACTTGCCAATTTTCCTTATGTCTTCCTGGAACCAATCAAAATTACTTTCCGGCCTACAGATGTGGAACTTTGTATTCGAAACTTATTGTTTGCCTTTAAATAGTGGTAACTCCAAGAGGCTTTATGCCCACAATTTTTTTCCTCTCTTCTTTATTAGTTGAAGAAATTATTCCAAATGAGTATTAGTTTTTCCATCAATATTTATTTTGAAAGCGGAAGACATCAAATGAAGCCACCTCATAAGATGCCACCAAATAAAATTCAATTACACAAACGACTCGTTTTCAATAACTTAATTATTCCATCAAACCCAAAAGCACGAAACAATGCCATTACAACAATTGCTAATACAACTATTTAACAATGCCTGAGGAAAAAGAAAAAAAAAATTCCGTACCCATATAAATGACTCCCTAAACTGTATATTTTTTTATTGTTTCTTTCGAGAAGGGGGAATTTCTTTTTTGCTGATTAAATCTTTCATTGCATTTTTCTTTTGTTGCCACCGCGCGCCATATTTATTCTCACTTCTTTTCAAGGGACGGAGAGACATGAGAAAGATTATTTTTCTCCCCCCTCCGACACAGAAAACATCAATTTAAAACGTGGAATGTTTAGAGAAAAATCAGAATTACACTCACCAATCCCGAGGGACATTGGTAAATCTAGAGGGGGTCCAGGTTAATGAGAATATGCGTAGGGTCGCCGACAGATTAATTGAACGGACTCCTCGTAGGGTGGGAATCCTTGACCCCCTCCCAGAACTACTGCCCTGCGTAACGGTATCCTTAGGGGGCTCTCACGAGGGTTTATTTTAAGATGAAAATTGAAAATCTTTTTTATACTCCAAAAACACTTTATGCATGCCAAAGACGGACAGAAGAATTTTTTTTGTTGTTGTTGTTCTTTTGCTGGCAAACACTTAGACAATTGTCTTGGATGCCTTAAGATAGGCGCTGCGCAGACGTTACTCACTTGGCACTACCCAGTAGGGGCAATGAGCTTGGAGATAAGCTACGGATGCAGAGAAACAATACCTGCGCAACACTCTACGGTCATGTAACACCGGGACCTACAGTCCGAACCACTACAAACATCCATGGCACCGCTAGGACTCGAACCCGAAACCTGTGGTACGGAGCGCTAGCCTCTTGGCATTTAGGCCCCTCTGTCAGAAGAACTTTCTGGGACGATTTTCAGAGACTACAGTTCCTTATACAGCCTGGTGGCCAATTTGCTATCGCTCTCGCCTTTGGTGGCCCAGGCTTCAAGTTCGAATCCTGGCGGTGGCATGGATGTTTGTGAGTGGTTCGGAATCCATTTTAAACTGTAGGTCCTGGTCTAATTAGCCCAAAGTGGGCACAAAATGACAGTAGAGCGACAAACCAATCCAAACTGACGATGCTAATGATTTGTGTATAACACTGGATTTCAACTGTAAACTAAAAAAAAAATTCAGAATTGAAACTGTTGAATTGGATTCTTTGGATTAACAAAATGCCTCGTAACATCGAATTTCATGAGAAGAAAAAGAAAAGCTTTAGTTCTACGCTGAGTTTGAATGTGAAAAAAATGAAATACTTAATCAATATAAATTTACTATTCACAATGTTTTGAGAAAATAAATAAATAAATGAAAGTAAAAAATAACTGTATGAAAAGTAAAAAGGTATCTAGCTACAAAAAGGAGTTATGAGTTTTCTATAATACGCGAACATAACAGTTTCATCTTAAAATAGCACAACAGAAAAGTGTCTCATGCGATGATGCTGATGAATGTTAATAGCAAGCAATCTTTAGAAACTTAAATCACAACTATTTAAACATCATAAAGAAACACGTCTGAAGTGGACGAAGACCGACATACAGGGTAACTAAAAAATCTTCAGGATCACTTTTGATGATAACTGTTCATTATAAGTTTAAATGTTTTTAAGCAGTGTAGGCAAACATATTGACAGTTAGTTTTAGTGACTTTTGTTTGAATCAAAATCAGGATGGTTTTCAACTCCTTTTTGACTGAGTTGAAATGGCTGTTTCCACAAAATGCTGTTTCCAATCGTGCATCTAAATCGACAAACATAATGGTTTAAAAGGGAGAAGATTAATGCTTGGACAAGCACTAGCCTTTGCTCACATTCTGTAAAAAAAACCTATGAGGTTATTTGTATCGCCAAATATAGGAAAACGACAATAATATCATTTCGTATATGAATTGAAAATCTCCATTATGAAGAAATGGAACAATATTTCGTATTCTTCCCTTAAAAATATAATTAAAACGATTCCAAGTCATGTATTTCAAATTATTAAAAACTGTGATGGAGTAGCAACTTGGCTAAAAGGATCATTTTCCGCATATGGTCTTATGATTTCATAAAAGGTGTCACTTTTTTGTTACATTCTTCTTATTTTTTTTTTCAAAATCTATCTATAATTAATAAGATGCTAAATTTTATTCAAAACTGCATATAGTTGTCGTTTTGATTTTAATTAAAATATTTTATTAATTACGTAAATAACAAGAAGTCTCGTGGTTTTATACTTTTGTAATGGCCATAAGAAGAGGAGCCAAAGTGACGAGTCAGTGTGAGTGTCTTGCATTAGAAGTCGAACCTGGTGTGAGTAGTCTTTCTTTCTTCCAATATGACATTTAAAGTGCCTTATTCGTTAAACTTCCGATATGATATAGATTACTTATCCATCAATAATATCCCGAATGGGTTTAGTTTGTTATTCTGTTTTTTTTTTTTTTTTTTTTTTAGAACAAGTTAGGTAGTCGACTCGTGGCTCAATGGCAACGCGCGACACTGGTGAGCATTAGGGCTGATGTTCAGTCTGCTGGCGGCTTTGTTTCAGGTACTGTTTCAAAAAAAGAGATGACTCGATGGCGTTTGGGATGTTCAGCCTCTTGTTCCGTTACTCGGACTACCTAAGGGATTTTTCCGGATTTTCTCCCATACGATACACAAATGCGGGGTAATTATACATGTGGGGTAGTTCCCACTTAACACTCTGTCGGAAGGCACTGTCCTCCTTCTTCAGCGACTCACAGCCAGGTCAGACTTTTACCTATGAATGCTCCCTCACAACAGAATCTGCTCCTTTCCCTCCTTCCATGAGTAGAATAATCATGGGACGTTCGTCCCGCAGTGCAGGACACTGAGGATTAGACACGGCAAAAAAATTGGCATATCAAAGTGGTGTTTTCTATCATAAAGAGTGTAACAATTTCATGATGGGTGAAGATTTTATGAATTTGGCCATTTCTTCAAATCTATTAAGATGATGTTGAAGTAACGTCCACATTTGAATAAGCCACTTGCTCTCAATCAAATCCGTTCAAATCCATTGACTTCTTCGCCTATCCCCAAAGTCCAGCGGGGTTAGACTAGGTCCATGAATCCAAATACCCGAAGAAAGTCCAAAACCATCAACGGACTGTCAAGGAGATCGCGACATCTGAGCCAAGATCTGAGATGGTGAAACCTGCTCAGAGGAGCACTTGGTGCAAGCGTCGAAAGCTTTCAAACCATCTGAGAAAGTCATAGTTTTGAGGTGTCCACTGAGCAAACGGGTGATAGTTCAAATCCACCGATAGTTTTTTACCGAAGTCCGTTTGACTTCGGTAAAAAACAAAGTCTGAAAGTTATAAATTTGATGCTTCGTCAAAACACATATTCCCCGAGAAATGGCAAACGTTTTTTGTCGCTACTGAAATAAACCGCAAACTACTCTCGCGGCCCACATGCATTTAAATTAAGATGCACTTTATCAGACACAGAAAGTGTGGGGAGATCGTAGCTCGAAGGGCCCACTCATCATTCGGAATGACTAAATTCATAAAAGCAAGCCAGTATAAGACTAACAACACATCATCAGCAGAGGTAGGTCATTATCTCTGACTTCATTTTAACCTGTCCTGTCCTTTTTCAAAAATGAGAAAAATGGATACTCTACAATAATAATAATAATAATAATAATAAATAAATAATAATTTGGTAAGGTTGTCAATAAGCAGTACTATCATATTCGGATTTAAATGGACACGACATCAGTAATCATCATCCTGTTTCGTGTCTCTATATTTTGTTCTAAAACAAAACATCTTAAATGATGCACTGGGGAACTATAGACGCTCGGCCCCACTTACCTTACGTTGTTGCGGGGAGCTGAAAAAAACCTGCCGATGCGTGCCCGAGACAAAGCATTCGCCCACCCCTTCTTTTTTTCCTTCTTGCAGCCCGAGTGGGCAGTGCTTTCCCTTTTTGGGAAGTCAACACATCTTCAGCAGTCATTTGGCACTGCTGAGAAAGGGGGTGGGGGCAGAATCACAAAATGAGCTACTTTGGCAAAGGCGCGTGGCAGTGAATGATGACGTGCATACTACGTCACCAGGGTTGGTCTCATTTGCTGTGGTAATTCAAGGTTCCCAAAGAAAAAAAAAAAATTTTCTCTCTCTCCTCTTTGTTATCTTTAAAGCATGGCTCCTGAGGGAGAACGCGTTGTACTACTATGATCAAAAAGTAAGACCAATTATTATTTTTTTTTTTTCAAAAACGCTTTATTTATTCTTCCAAATTTATTTCATCGCCTTCAAAGTAGTCCCCCTCCAGCAATGCACTTAAGCCAACTTTTTTTTTCCAATCCTCCATGCATGCTAAACAGTCATCGGCAGGGTTGGCCTTCAAAGCGTTCGGCTATTCACGTTGAATCTCTTCAATCGACTCGAAACGGTGTCCCCGGAGTGGTCTTTTGTATTTAGGGAATAGCCAGTAGTCGCACGGTGTGAATACGGTGATTGTGGAACGATGTGGGCTTCATTTTTAGCGAAAAAGTCACGAAGAATCCATGCAGTGTGAGCTGGCGCTTCAGTGTTTTCGGTACCCATCGAGATTTATCGCGTTTGAGGGCCGAAATGGAATTTATCGATCCTTTTGAAATTCCAAAATCATGAGGTCTCTAATTGTAAATCGACGATTTGTAAGCATCAAATCTTTAATTTTTTGGACGTGAGCTTCGTCGGTTGATGTTGAGGGTCGACCAGAGGGCTCTTCGTCTTCAACGCGTTCTCAGCCTTCTTTGAACTGTTTATACCTTCTAAACTTTTCTTTCCGATTCTTTCTTTCTAGGAATGTTCACTGAATGCCTTCTGCAACATTCTATACTCTTTCGCAAACAAAATTGAATGAAAGTTCTTTGCTCCATGAATTCAGGCATTTCAAGAATCGCCGGAATCCGTTGTGTATCACAAAGCCAAGCGTAACTCAAACGCTAAAGAATATTTTGACGTCAAATTTCACACGGATGTCAAAGACAGTGCCGGCAACCTAAAAAAAAAAAAAAAAAAAAAATTGAAATTCCATATGCCGCAGGAATTTTAAATTGAAAATGGGTCTCACTTTTTGGATACAGTAGTATTTCTAAACGTTGGCCAGCTTTGTTCAAATCCAAAAGTCCCGTATCAATCAATGGTGGGGCAGGATAAATCCATAAGCCTGATCAACCTTGACTTGAAGAAGAGGGTGCATATTTCACAGATTTCACCTTAGGCGATATTCGTCCATAATTAGGGTAGTAAAAAATATGCCGCAGTTATGATTAATGATTTGTTTTGGATAGCATATGCAAAAATAATTGTATGTCTTGAAATGCATTACTATATGATATTTCTGATAATTATCCTATCTATAATTAATAAAAGTATGTAAGGTTGTATTTTTAAGTGTCTTGTCTTCAATCTATCATTATTAAATTTTAACCGTTTATTATTTACTTCACAATCATTGTTTAAACGTCGGAAAAAAAAGTTCTTTTTTTTAATTAAATAAAATTGTAAGCCAGCATAGCAGCATGTCTCCGATATGTGGATTTTACTTTGTTAACTTTCCTGTGATTGGCCAAAAGCAAGGCACTTTCTTTACAGTCTTAACTGTCCTGTTATTGGTCAATGGTTATTATTTGCACCAAAAGTGTTTTTTTTGTTATCGCAATCACGAAAAAAAGTTTTTTTTTTAATTAAAAAATGACGTCATGATATATTTATTATGCATATCTACAGTAGGATTGTCTATGCTTTTGAAAAAGAAAAACGATCTTTAGTTTTGAAAGTTGAATGTTGAAACTCTCTCGTAATTTTTTACCTGTTTAGTTACGCCTAAAAAAGAATTATTGTTAACACTTTTCAAAAAATGTCACCGAAAAAAAAATCTATTGAAAGCAAAATTGCAACAAATGATTAGCACCAGCACAACGATTGAAAATTAGCAATAAAATAAAAATAAATGTAAAATTTTAATATTTAAAAAAAAAAGGTTTTCTTTTTTTTTCTCTTTTAAAATTTCCCAAATTAAATGAGTATTGTTTTCTGTAGCTTTACATGCACAATGCTAGTATTACATATTACGTTAAAGGTTAAGTCACGGTCTAATTAGCCTAGAGTGTGCACAAAATGACCGTAGAGCGACAAACCAAACCTAGTTATTGTTAGATCCAAATGGCTTTCAAACGTGTTACTCTTTTTAACTCTTCCCAAGGTCATTCTTGGTCAGAGTTCAAGGTCGTTCTTCGTCAATTAAGCCATCTGTAACGAGACTCTACAAGCTTGTAACGAACTGTGTTACCTGTAATGAAATTGAACTATCAAGTAACGAGACTGCCAGCTTGCAATGAAACTATACTACCTGTAATGAAATTGAACCACCCTGTAACGAAACTCTACCAGCTTGCAAAAATACTATGCTACCTGTAATGAAATTGAACAATCAGGGAACGGAACTTTACCGATTTGCAATGAAACTGTACATGAAATTAAATTTTTTGCAATGAAACTGAAATACGTTACATGATTGTTCAATTTCATTACATGTAATTGAACAATCATCTAACGAGACTCTACCAGCTTGCAATGAAACTGTACTGGCTGTAATGAAATTGAAAGATCCTGTAACGAAACTCTACCGGCTTGTAACGAACCTGTACTACCTTTAATGTAACTGCACCATGCTGTAACGAAACCCTTATCCCTCTCTGTTACGAAACGTAACCATACTGTAACAAATTAAATAATACAACTTTATTACGGGTTTTATGCATAACAGAATGTAATTGGAGAAGAGATAACTTTATTACGGATAAAAAATGTGTATTTATTAGTGGTTTTATGCATAAAAAGAAATGGTAAGGGGAGAAGAAGATCGCGTGCGTGCTACAAGGGTGGGGGGGGTGGAAGGGGAGAGACGCGGACCGCAAGGAGTCGCCCCGCCGCATACGAGATGACGCCGGGGGATGCAGACGATCCTCGGCTGATGTCGTCTGCGGTTTGGCGGCGTGGGCGAGGGTGGAAAGGTAGGCGAGCGGCGTGGGAACACTCTCTCTCTCTCTTCTGTTTTGGAAACACGGGGATTCAGAAAAGCATGGCTCATTTTCCCGAGTTTGAAAGAATGGAATTTCTCAATATAGAAATCCCGGAAAGTCTGTTTAATAATTCTCTCATAAAAGAAAGTATATTCTGCACTGCTGTGTTTTGAAATACATTTCATCTGTTAGTTTTTTAATTACAATAAATTTTTAATTTTGGAAATTAGAGCTTAGAGATGTTCCATGTTATACGATTATGCTAGATGCTCAACGATTATGAGGCCCTTTGAGGGGTGGTAAACGACTTACTAAAATATAATCTTGGCAAAGAAATGCAAAGTCGGAAGTGACATGCTGAAGAACTAACCTACTTTCAAACCTATTTCCAGTGTCTCCAATTGATATCCGTCACATGACGATTTTCATGTCCTCAGGTTGGCAACCCTGATGCGCACTCTATTTTATTCTTACACTGTGTTTTCATTTACGAGATTCCATTTGACTCAGTGGATGACCTCTTTGCTCGACTATCAATTGCTGCTGCAAAATGCCTGGCTTTCATAATTCGCCAATCACTCCTTCGTTTCTGCCAAGTATGTATTACTGTCGGTGTCGCCATTTTGAGTATTCATTGTAAACAATGAATCAAAGAAGCACTTTGCAATGATTTTGTGAATAAACAATGTGCCTCAATGTTTCACTTCGAATTGTACATTCCCATATAAAAAAAATTTATCTTTTAGTATCTTTATTCCCTTAATGTTTATTCCATGACCGTCGAATTCCCTTGCATAAGCTAAATTAAACAAGACATGAAGGGCTTAACGGCCGAGTGTTTGGCGCTCGGTGCCCCAGGTTTTGGGTTCGAATCCCAGAAGTGCCATGGATGTTTGTAGTGGCTCAGAATCCACTTTGAGCCGCAGTTACCGGCCTAATATGACTGTTCGGCATAAGGCTGATGACCCCAACCCGCAAAAAATCAGCGTCAAGGAGCCAAGTCAGATTTCTACCTACGGGTGCTCCATCACAACAGAAGTTGCTGTCTACCAAGTGAAATAAGAAACAACAACAACAAACAAGACATGAGTATGCATAAAGCATTCAATAAACATTGTAGTGTGTACTGATGTTGGGTATAAGGGCTACACCGTAGAGGAATTAGCAGAATTGAATGAATTTCGTTGCCCATATAAGTAGTGATTACACAGAAATGACAGAATTAAGTCATCAATGCATAATAAAATGCCTATGAGAATCGCTCACCTCTGATACGAATCAAACTCGAATCGAACTTTTTTTAACTTTTAGAAAAAGTTATTTTTAATACAGGACATTTAACCTTCAGTCCTGTTCTGTGTATTTAACCTGTTCTGTGGGTGTATATCAAGAAAAGATGTACTGTAAATCCGTAGATCGGAAAGTCCTCGAGGAAGAGGTGAAATAAGTAATTTGTTCGTACACTAAATAAGCCAGTTTGAAAATCGTTAAGTTATTTATATTATTTATGTTATAACGCGCCTCACTACTAATCAGGAAATTCCAGGTTCGAATCCTGGCTGGCTCGACAAATTCACTTTAAGCTTTTGTTTTAGGTGCCTGATAGCCGAGTGTCTAGCGCTTGGTGCCATAGGCTTCGGGTTCGAATCCCGGCCATGCCAGGGATATTTGTATCGGTTCGTAATCTACTTCAAACCATGTCACGGATTAATCGGACTGATGGGCGTAGGGCTGATAATCCTATCCCATAAAAAAGAAAACATCTCCTGTCTTGAAAGCTAGGAGTAGGCAGACGGCCTTGGCCCATATTGGGGCTGTTGCGCCACTGATGATGATGATGATTTTAATTAAAATTTATGCATTTGTACATGTGTAACAAAGCAATAAGATTGTGTACATGTTACAGAAATCATTAGCGGCCAAGTGCTCTAGTCTTTGATATCACAGGCTTTAGGCTCGAATCCTGGCGGTGGCATGGATGTTTCTTAGTGGTTTGAAATCCCCGTTAAACTATAGGACGAGGAGAGAGAGGTCTAATCCTCGTGTGCACAAGATGACCATAGAGCGACAAACCAAACCAATCCTTAAGCTGGGTGGCCATTTCATTAAGCAGAAGAAATAGGGTGTGAACTACCCGGATAGGGTAATTCGCTCCCTATTTCCTTTTAGGGTTACTACGTTAAGGGTTTACATTTTTTTTTACTTTATAGTTACTCATTCTAAACTATGTCAAGAACACTTGTTTCTTGACACCACTACGATGGTGTCAAGAAATCCAACCTCAGTTGAGACAATAATGATGATCAGTCAGACACCTCGATGAGTCAGACTCAATTCAAGTTCATCATCATACTGATAACGGAATTTTAAATTTTGATGTGCACTTTTGTTGGGCTTTATACCTATATCTGTGTTATTGGCAGAATTTAATGTAAACATAAAAAATTAAATCTAGTATAAATAGAAACATTTACTTGATATTTAATTTATTCATTGGCTGTTAATTTTAACTCTTTGTCTATGCACCCATTATCAAACTTTTTTATATTAAAGCGATGTTATAAAACCCAAACAGTTTTATATTGAGGTGTAGAAAGTTATCACACTGAATCTAAACTTGTAAATGAAGCCCAAATTTCAAACATGTTTTATTTTAGTTCGCTGTTTCTTTACTAGATGGCACTATGCAATATTATTAATATATTGAAAAAGAATCCCCTACGTAGGTGATATTTTTGCATCACATTAATAGTTAATTTAATTCAAGTATTTTAGATATATAAAAATTCCACGCATTAAATAAATTGGTTTATTTTGATTAATTTTTGCAAAATTTATAAAAGTATTTTGTGCTACAACTTTTTCTATAATTAGAATTTGATTTATTTTACGAAAATATTTGTTTCGATATATTTGTATTGTCAAGGTCGGAAATACTTGTACGACTTTGAAAAAAATAAATAAGTACATGCTTTAAAAAAACAAGTACATAGTATATAGGGTTGAAAAAATATATTTCATTTAACATATGCATATATATATTTCAAAATATATGTGGAGTATATAGGTGAAGCTTTCATGAAAAGAAACAAACCATTTATAGTTGTTAAAAAAAAATATCCTTTTCAAAAAAATTGCTTAACATTAATCATTTAAGATCATTCAAATATTAGTAAGTAACCGAGAAATAAATTTGGTGTGTAAATTGCGTAAATCGCGCCAAGAACGACTTACTTGGCGAGATTTGATTTCGACGCCAAGTACAACCCTAGAACAGGAGCTTCGAAATCAAAATATCACCAAAAGCTGAAACGGGGAGGAAGAAAAAAAAATAATAATAGTAAAATAAAAAAATAAAAAAAACTGCTACGACGCGGAGAGGAGAGAGACTTTTTGAAAATCATTTTCTCTCTCGCTATTCGTCGGTTGGGACTCGCAGAGTGAGCAGCGTGCTCGGAAAAATCGTCTGCTCGTTTCGAACGCAGCAAGCAGCAGCGATCGTTTGGTTTTTACTCGCGTCGTTTGGAATTTCCCCTGATAAATCGTCTGACATTTTACTTGGTGCTTTTGCGGTCGAATTAATTATTGTTATTTATTCAATTTTTTTCCTTCGCTTCAATCTGGGGTGTCGTGCGAAGATGTGCACGGTGCAAGTGTTGCTGTTCGCCGACGGCATGGGACGCCCCGGCGAGTCGCAGGGCGGCGTCCGTGCGGGGGTGTGCCGGCGACTGTTCGCCGAAGATCCCTCGACGGACCCCTCCTCTCTACTGCGGAGCATGGAGGAGCAGCTGCGGAACAGGGACAAGGAACGGTGGAACTTCGATTTCCAGACGGGGACGCCCTTGCCGGGGCGCTACCAGTGGGTGGCCGTGGGGAAGGCCAGCCACGCGACGAAGAGGACCGAGGAGAGGGTGGTCGCGGAAGCGGTGCGCCCCCAAACGACCAAGACTTCTTCAACTTCGGTGCAGGCATCGAAGGGCAAGAAAAACAGAGCCTCTTCTTCCACTCAGTCCAAAATCACAGGTGAGGAATTGTTTTTGTGTCTTATTTAGATTATCTACTAAAATTTTAAAAAATTCTTCAATTCAAAAACCTTTTTATTTGAACAAAAATCTTATAAAAATTGAAATATTTTGAAAATCTTTTTTAAAAAAATCCAGGACCGATCTTTAAAAAAAAAAAAAAAAAAAAAAATTTTTTTTTTCGATTAAAGTTTTCACTAAATATTATATTTTGAGCTAGATCGAACTTTAAAAAAAATATAATATTTATTTAAAAAATATATTTCTTAAATCATTATTTAGTTAAAATCTCCACTAAATGTTATATTTTGAGCTAAATCAAAGTTTTAAAAAAATTATATTTATTTAAAAAATATTTTTGTAACTCATTTCGGTTAAATTTTCTACTAAATATTATATTTTGAGCTAGATCGAACTTTTAAAAAAATATGTAATATTTCTAAAAAAAAAAATTTTTTTTTAATCATTTGGTTTAAAATACCCAATAAACATTATATTTTGAGCTGGATCGAATTTTTAAAAAATATATATATTTATTTAAAAAATATTTTTTTAAAATCATCTGGTTAAAGTTTCTACTAAATATTATATTTTGAGCTAGATCAAACTTTAAAAGAAATATGTATTATATATAAAAAAAAAAATTTTTTTTTAATCATTTGGGTAAATTTTCCACTAAATATTATATTTTTAGCTGCATCGAACTTTTAAAGAATATATATATATAATATTTATAAAATAAAATATTTTTCTAATCATTTGGTTAAAATGTCCCCTAAATATTATATTTTTAGCTGGATCCAAGTTTTTAAAGACAATTTTATGCATCACTATTTACTTGAATCATTCTAATCTTAAACGAAAAATGATTTTCGGATTTAAATTAACAAATATTAATATTCAAATCTTGCACTTAAGTTCGTATTTTATTTAACTGAATAATTACCTTACCATTGTGTGATGATAATTCGATGCCAATCGTGTTAAATTGTTCAAATAATTTAATCCTTTTTTTTTAAATGAGTTTACTAAATATCGAAATGAGTCATTTTGGGTTTAAGTTTTTCGAAAAGCGAAAATGGTGCTAATATTACATTTATAAAAAAATTTTATTTACGAAAAAATGTATAAATAAAAATATTTAAATTTAGGCCAATGTTACATATATGTTTTAGCGAACACACATCTCAAAGTATCAAGCCAAGCCGAGTATATATTTATCGAAACTAAAATGATTCGTATGACAATTTTATAGTTTGCAATGTATGCAAATCAAAAAAAAATGATCAAAGTTTACAAAAAATTATATTCCTGACGAAATTAATACATTCATTTGAATTCTTACATTAAAAAAAAAATCTTTGTGCTAACCATTGTAAAACTAAGCAATGTATGTTATTAAACCTGAAAATTTACGTGAATCTTGAATTAAAAAGTTACTAAATTCTAATTTCTTAGAATTTTTTTTCTCACATTCCCTTAAAATAGTTCGTTTTAAGTAGTCTAATCTGAACATGACAATTATAATCTATGTAATTATGATCTATTATAATCTATATAATTATAATCTATTATAAAAAATCTAATTCAATTTTTGTGATTCATTCAGAAAAGGAAAATTCGAAATAACTTTTATTTGATAAAATTAATCAATCTGGACAAAAAGGAACTAAAAATTAATTTCCTGCGTTAATAATATCTATAATTACGGAAATATTTACATTAAATGTGTATAAAAATAAATTAATCTTAAGAAATAGTTCTGATTTACTTTAAAGAAAATTCCTGCTCGTATTAGAGATAACAATTTGCTAAAACTAGATTTAGATAAACACTATTGCGTGTTATTTTTTCGGAAATTGTAGTTGTATCAATAGTTGAAATGATTAGTTTGAATTATAATGAAATTTTGCGATTTATTTGTAAAAATAAATTAAACTACTAAAAAAAAAAAAAAAAAAAAAAAAAAAGAATTTTTAAAAAAACTATTCGGTTCAATTATTTTATATGAATCAGTGTTCACTGAATATATTTGAATTAGATTTAGCTTTAATTTTAATCATTATTTACAAAATTGTACTATTGTGAAATTTGAAAGATTAGTGCAGAATCTATTATACCAACATTTTTTGTTATTCTAGTTTTCAAATTTAAAAAAAAATATTTCTCAATGTTAAAAATGTTCCTTTATTCTGAAAATCTCTAATTAACAAACAAGCTAACTAGTATTTCACTAAAGAAAAATTTTTTTTGTTGAATATAAATATATATTAATCAAGAAACTTTTTACTTAATTGCGCTAGGTCGTTATTATTCGAATTTCTACTTTTTTGGTTGAACATGTAGAAATATTGCTACTTTTGTCCAAATATAGTGAAGTTTATTTTAGCAATCTTAACTACTAAGTGTTTATTTAAATAACCCTAAAGAAAAATCCTTCACATAAATACATAGAACGTCGACAGTATTGTAAATTAAATAAAAAATATTTAATGAATTGCCAAATGTCTTGCAATAAAGAGCTAAAAAAAAAAAAAGTTTCCGTTCACTTTCATCATTTTAATAAACTATCAGAAAGAAAAAAGCTAATGCAAAATGACGAATTCGCAAATCTTATGCTTGGAAAGATATTTTCTAGTCTTAAAAATTGATTATTAAACATTTCACGTAATTACATTCGTAAATAAGTTTGAAATGATTTTCTAAATTAATTATTTTTATTTAAAAAAATGCAATTTAATGAAATACTTCAGTTCTGAAAAATTGTAGGTTTTCCTTTAACAGTTTAGAAAAAAAAATCTGAATAAATCACACTTATATTAGAAAAATTGTTCTGTTTTTAATAACATAGTGATTTATTTTATTTTTCTCAAAACTTTCAAATACACCTTCACAAATTTCTTCACCTTTCAGTTTAAAAATTACTCCCCCGCCCTTTTTTTCCCCATAAGCTTTAGTTCGTTTAAAAATTAAAAAAAAAACTTTAACTATTGAGCTAGAAATGTAATAAATAATCGATATAGTACCATAATAATTGATAATATAATAATAATGATAGAATAATCTCGTAATCTCGTATCGTTCTCGTAACATTTTAAAGAGACTAGCATTGATATCGATGAAAATTCGTATTTTAGAAAAGTATAATGTAAAACAAAACAAAATAAATTCAAATAATATCCATAAATGAGTTTTTTTTAACTTCAAATATTTAATCGTTTAAGTTTTACGAGAATTTATAATTTTTCTTAAAAGAATAAGTATTGCTGAATTGTTACAGCACTACATTTCGCCATTTTACATCTTGATGTTCGAGGGAAAAAATAGGCTTATGTAATGTTAAAAAATCGAATAGGAAGCGAATGCTGATATTTTTCAATTTCTTTTTCTTTGAAACTAACAGCCCTCCAATAATCTAACTGTTAAATCAACACCAAATTAAATCTTTGCAACTTATCTACTGTTTGATTTACATATCACAGAATTAGAATGTAATCTATGATTTCTGTGAAGTGAAAATAGGTGTGTGATTCTAGTGTTCGTCTTGAACAAGGAATTTTCTCATTATTACAGAGATATGAGAATTTTCACTGCAATTAAGGACACATGGAACGGTTTTTCTCTTTGCAGTCATTTGTTGCATGTCCTTGATTCCAGTGTCCGTTGAGAATTCCTTAATTCAACATGCTGAACGCTATTTGAACAAACGTGCTCCATTCTAGACATACATTTTAACAACTGAACAAACTTTGCCTTTGTGTGATTAGACGGAGGAAAATATTTTGCTGATTTCGACACACATTTTTAATCGTGGGCTCATTTTTTTTCTTCTTTTTTTTTTTTGCTTTTTACCCTCAGCAAGAGATTTGGTAGGATCAAGCCGAAAAAAGACAATAACATAATGAATTTACTCAAATTAGTTTGTATTTAGTTATTAGATAAATGTGATGACTTGTGTTAAAAAAAAAAAAGTGTACATTTTTAAAAAAAAATGTATTGCATTATTTTTCCAGAATAGTCTTAAAAATTATTATATTATATTCACTTTAAAGTCGAATATAATTTAGAATAATCGTTATACAAATCTAAAGAAAATTTTATCTAATTTAATATCTACTTTTTTTTCAACATATTGGGACATCACTTTTAACAATATTTAAGAAAAAGTGTTAAGATTTCAATAATAATTTGAAATCTTAATGACAATATTAACATTGACATTTATACATTATTCATACATTTTTTTATAGCTTAATTCACATTGAATCTTAACATTATTTAATTGTTTCAGAAACAAAAAAAATCATAATTTTTAATTATTTTTTATTAAATAATTTTTGTTAAAATGTGCTATCATAAGATTTTAAATTAAAATGTAACTTTAATTAAAATTAAAACTTTAATATAAATGTATCATCATAAGATGATCATTCTTATGTATGATAAAACAATCACGAGAATGTTCTGTTTATTATTTTTTTAAAAATTATATATCTAGTTAATTATGCTATTTTCAGTAATAATAATAACCAATCATTTAAATTATATCTTAACTATTCTTTAAATACAATATTTTCAGAATTATTTCAACTTAATTATTTTCTAACATTATATGCACTCGGTTAGTTAATTCATAATTCGATATTCATTCACAAAAACAAGGAAGGTTTTCAAGAAATAATTTAAAGTTAATATTATCCAGAAATAATATATCTATTTTTTCCATGTAGTCTTGTAGGATCTATTTACAATGCCATGCTGCGTTTTCATGCTAATCCTCAGGCACGAGCTACGATTGTGAATGAAGAGTATGCGTAAAAGATGTGAAAAGGGGGGAGGGAGGCAGGAGATGGAACGTCAGTTTTTATCGTCTGCAACCAGGGTCGTGCGCAAACAAGTGGAATGTTAGATCAGGCGTTGGGGTTTTGGCGGGAACTAGGGCTTTCGTCACTGTTCGCAAACGATTTTTATTGCCTTCACTCTCCAAAGCTGAAGCCTGATTTGACACATTTAATAGCTCATTGAAATTGCCGTGAATTATTTCGTAACATTTAAATCATTCCAGATCATGAATTAGTCTTGAAAAGTATCAAATGGCTCAATGCTGCTACACTGTGTTGTATAAATCATGCTTTTTTTTTTATTGCAATTAATATTCATTTGCAACTTAGGGCACAATTGATCGTGCCAGTTTGACTTGAGATAATAAATGTTTGTTTTATCTGCTTTGATATTTTTACACAACCTAAATTGGACAAAGACCTTGGTACGACCTTGAAATTTATTTCAGTGCATGTCAAATAAAACAAAATGAAAAAAATGGTTAAAACCTTATCTTTTGTTTTAAAAATAGTTGCTGAAAAAAAAATCTTGCAAGAAGCATTAAAAATATTTAAAATTTGTTGAGAATATTCTTAAAACAGAAGATCATGAAAGTTTTGTTCGAAATGAAAATTCTAAAATACTGTGAAACAAATTTATATTTATCAAAATTTATATAAATTTTTTTTTGCGAACTAGTACATAATTGAACTATATATTTATTTATTTCATTTCTTTATTTGTGATAAAATCAAATATTGATTAATTAAAAATCTTGATCTAATACGATATATACGCTTAAATGATAATAATAATAATAAAAAAATTGAATAAAGTGACAGTAAGTTACTTTAGAAAATTGTTTTTTACCCTTATATGGCATGGCATTTCTTTAAACTCTGTGAAAATGCTGTTTTATGAGGGGATTTTACCTACTTCTTAACGTGTGTTAGGAAGAAACCGTTTTATAGGAATCTATATAATATGGAGGATAATAATAATCTATATATAATATAATATATCTATAATATAATAATCTATATATATATACCGTTCTTAAATCAACCTGTATTTTTTTAATCGCTTTTTAAATATTTTTTATTTCTCCACTTATTTATTTTTAATGCAAACGAACTCACTCTATTCTAGTAATTTTAGCTTAGTGAGCTAATATTAAAGTTCCCACGAACAATTGGGGATAATAGTTGTCAATACTGGAAAGCATTAAGATAAGATTTTCTTTAAAGACATAATCTTTTCGTTTAACCGAACACATCCATTAACACACTGTTTCCATTACATATTTTTGATTTGCAATTGGATCTTAATAATTGGACTGTTTGGAGATAAAACTCGAATCCAACCATCTGTGAAAAAATTGTTCTCTACCAATTTCTGTTTCTATTCTATATATTTATTTATTTGTGCAATATTTCAGAAACAACAAAAGAATTTTTTCAATGTTATTTTTTTCATTTCTGTATGCCATTTAACCTGTAACCACCGTTAAGACAATGTTATGTAGCGAGTTAATCCAAATTTGTTATATGCAGCAGCATTATAAAGAAATCTCATCTGCAAAGAGTTTTTTAAATAATCGATAGAAAATCTTGATATCGATTGAATAGGTTTCGTACAAGAGATCTCAAACACTCGGATGCTCCAATAACTGCTGAAGTTAAATCGCGCAGCAGAACGGCTGACGCAACTCTCTGCCAAACGATTCTGCCCCTAATCTGTGCGTGGCGAGGGATGGGCGACCCCGGGTAATTGCTCCTCGCGCACACGTCCACCCTCGGGCTGTTTTCTTTTGGAGCGAAACACCTGTTCTCCTTTGGGAAGCCTCGCGTCTCTCTGTTCTGTTGTTGCGTTGTCACAACACAGACTCCTCGCATGGAAAGGCAAGCTGTTCTTTTATCGATAACAAAAAAAAGGATTCTGATTTGAGAAAAAATCCCTAAAATATTCCAATTCCAACTCTATATTATTTATTTTTTAAACCATAGAACGAGTACTTTTGTCTTAGCATCTGGTTGATAATAAATTTTTGCAAACTGGCAATTGTTATCCATTTTTTTTTTTGGTGTAGATTTTTTTTTAAAGGTTTTGTGTTACTTTGCATACTTTTTTTGTTTTGTTATAAAATTAATATTAATTTTCCCTTCGATTTTCTTTTATTTTCCTTTTAAAAAATCTAAACTTTGTTAAAAATAGGTGCCCTTGTTATTATTTAATGGCAATTAAAGATTTTTGAGATTGGAACGTTGCAACAATGCTCGAACTCAATGTTGTACTGGTTAACGTTGTTACTTTTTTTTTACAATGTTATCTGTTCAAAATAAAAATAAAAAAATTAGTCAAACTGCCGACTCTGATGTTACACCTACTGCGCACGTTTCGTTTATTTATTTATTTATTTTTCCTCAAATCAAGTGAATGAAATACATTGGAACCATGATATGCTGAGTGTTTCAAAGTGAACCATGATATGATGACACTCTACAATATTGTCTCTCAAAAATGAAAGTAAAATACATGCTATCCAAAATACAATGATTCTCTAAAGCACACACTTAAACTATTGAGGCTGATAAAGCAAAGGACTATTATTAAAAATAACTATATGTTTAATTTAATTAATTTATAAATATTTGTCGATATTATTATTTTTTTTAAATGTGAATTCTACCAGCCTGATAAAGAGTCTTCTCATTGGCCATTTGCTACTATCTCCTTGGTGGAATGGCAGAATAATCGACAATATTGTAATTATTGTAGAATATCTCTCAGAAATGAAAGTAAAAGGCATACTATCCAAATATATAATGATTCTCTAAAGCACACACTCAGACTATTCAGGTTGCTAAAGCAAAAGGCTGTTATTAAAAATAAATAACTATATATTTAATTTAATTAATTTTTAAGTATTATTCGATATTATTATTATTATTTTTAAAATGTGAGTTCTACCAGCCTAATAAGAATCTCCTCTTTGGTCATTTGCCACCATTTCCTTGGTGGGATGGTTAAAGGCCATCCATCCCTTGATTACAGGGGGCAACAAAGGTTCCTCCGGAGGTAATGAAGCAGCTCCTATAATGGAAGGAGAGGCTTCCCCAAGCGTGAATGAGTCACCTTGGACAAACAGTTTTGTTTTCGGGTTCATCACAAAGCAGTGGGCCGAATCTCTTCTTACCTCTCAGAGGAAAAGAAAAATACTTTTACCATTCCTTACTCGTGGGCTTTTCTTTTTCTCACTTTTTTCTTTTTTTAATTGTCTGTTAAGACAGGATGGGCTCACTCGGCTGGTGTCGAAGTCAAATTTTAATTTTCACGTAATCGCTGTTCTTCTTTTTTTTTTTTTTTTTTTTCTTTTCTTTTTTTTTTTTTTTTTTTATAAATGCTTGTTCTTGTTCTAACAGAATGTCCATCGTCGAGTGGGGAGGAGGTGGTACCTTCTGGGAGGACTTTTAAGAGTAACTGGCCCTGCGACAACAACCATCAGATCTTCTGTGTTTAAAAGTAGCGATCGCAAAGTAATTCACAAATAAGTTTGAACCTGCTAGGCATTTTTAACCTAATTTCTGGATTATCAAGAGTTAGACATGTTGTTGTTGTTACTAATCCCCGTGGTGCAGGAAAGCCTACACCAGGTCCAAAAGACCCCGTCGTAGGTGACTGGTCCATGGCTAAGGGTAATACACATCTTCACTTTTAGCGACGGCTGAAGACTGACTAAACCTGAAGACAACGCTCTACGATCCTATTAGACTGGGAACCACTGTTTAAAGTGGATTCCGAACCACTACAAACATCAATGGCACCGCCGGGACTCGATCCCGAAGCCTGTGGCTTCAGAGCGCTAGACACTCAACCATTCAGGCTCAGAGTTAGGCATGCAATCATTATTTTTTTATGGTCAATTTAATAACTACAATTTTTAACATGACGTGCTGGAAAAGCCACTAATATATATTGCTTTTACCACATTAATAGTAAATGAGTCAAAATATTATCATTAAATAAAATAAAACAATATCATTAAATTTATTTTCATTATTTTTTTAATTATTTTTCAATATTATCAATTTATATTATTATCATTAAATAAAATAAAACAAGCATATGAATGTAAAAGAACTTTAAAGCAGAAATGTTTAAACTAAATATTATTTTGAATATTATCGTTTAGTCTGCCTCTACAATATTTTTTTTTAATATGGGGTTGAAATGCGTGCCAATCAGGGTTTGAGTGAAAAAAAAAATTGAATGGCCAAATGAAAATTATTAACACCCTATATTTCCAACTGTCTCGTTGCAAGTGTCATTTAATCTGAACGAAAGAAGCCAATGTTTGTTTATTTTTTTTCCTTATCAATTTTTAACTAGAAATGGTTAAATAAACCGAAAAGAAACTATTCAAGACGCTTACAGAATCCATTGAACAAAAGAAAAAAAAATATGATTCTTTTTTTAACCTTTTTTACTTTTATTTTTCCATCAGAAAGGGGAGGAGGGGGAAAAAAGGAAAAGGAAAAAAAAAAAAAAAAAAAAACATGGGCCGATGTTCTAATGCAACGGCTTTACCCGGGGACTAGGTCTTCTTCCACCCTCCAATGACGTCACCGAGTCACGTGTCCGTTCCCCTTTCTCCCTCTTTTCGCGGGGCCGTGACCCGGGAGGCCCCGTCGGGGAACGATTGTTGCATCCACTGGTGAAAGCTGCACTGATTTTTTTTTCTTTCTTCTTTCTTTTGACCCGCGAACTAATCAGGGGACACAATCCCCCAGCCACTCTTTTTCACTGGTTCATCTCCTTTACAGCATGTTTCTGTGCTGATGTGTATACGTTTGACTCATACCAAACTGGACGTATACTAAACTAATATTTCCCCATAAGAAATAAAAGGGAAAATGATTCATCCATTCCCACAAAAATATTTAAAAAAAAAAAAAAAGTCTTAACTGCTATTGGCATGTTATGCATTGGTGAAGTTTGTATAAAATGATTTAATTACTGCTTAATACCTGACTTCCTAAGTACAAAAACATTCTGATGAAATATGTACATGAATGAAAATTTATGAATTTTCCCTTTTCTACTTCTTTTTTTTTTTCAATTTCAAGAAATAATTACAAATAAGAATAACAAATTTTGCCAATGATTAAAAATCTGTACCAATCAACTTGTCTTTTTTGATCAATCGAGCGAATATTCTGACAAAGGTGATAAGTCGCTCAAAAATCAAGATCATGTTGACTGCTTTCTTCGATCACCGTGGTGTGGTACATTATGAATTCCTTCCGCCGGGTCAAACTGTCAACAAGGGATATTTGAGTGTTATATGCCGTTTGGTGAGGCTGTTCACAAAAAGAGGTCACAGAACTCTTGGTTTTTGCATCACGATAACTCGTCAGCTCACACTGCATCGATTCTCCGTGACTTTTCTGCCAAAAGTGAAACCCACATCGTTCCACAACCACCGTATTCATGCTTCTGGCCATTCCCTAAACTCAAAAGACCACTCTGGGGGCACCGTTTTGAGCCGATTGAAGAGATTCAACGTGAATCGGCGTACACTTTGAAAGCCATTCCGGCCAAGCATGCATTGAGGTTAGAAAAAACATTGGCATAAGTGCATTGTGTCCAGATGGGGGGTTACTTTGAAGGCGATGAGATAAATTTTGAAGAATAAATAAGGAGTTTTTGAAAAAAAAAAAATTGGTCTTACTTTTTGGGCACAGTAGTACAAAGATTTTGATAGCTATCCATTTAGCACACATTTTGAAGCACGCGAGTCGTATTCAAAACAAAGGCCGTACACCAAAGAAAAATATTTCATTCTCAAAACGGGACCTATATCGAGTTGGACGTATTCCATTGCGGGACGTATACCTAGATATCTGTATAAATAACAAGTAATATAAAAAAAAAAAAATTTAAGTCAATTCCTACTTTTTTTCACTCTATTGCAGAAAGTCCTTTATAAATAATTTTCATTCATTTTTTTAAGTCTATTGGTAGATTTTCCATCTATTGGTAGATAGATGTAACTTAAATCTAAAAAAAAAAAAAAAAAAAAAAAATTTAATTTAATGAATGAATGAATATTTGAAAAAACTATATTCACATCCCCTACAAGTTAAAAAAAAATGCATTTGAACTCGAGTGGATTAATAGAAAGTATTTTATGAACGATTGAAAATTTGAAAAAGATATGTATAGGGAGAGTGTGAGCGGATAGAAGGAATTGAATATTTAGGATCTAGGAGTGTATAAATAATTCCAAAATAATCAAATTGCGTTTGATTTATCTACAGAGCTTCTTAGGCAGTTTACCTTTATAAAAACAACAACAACAACAAAAAATTACAAAGATGGTGAGGTCAGATAAAATTGTCAATCAGTCACAGATAAATAACTTTCAGTGAAGCGTTCGAAAAGGGGGGTACTTTTATCTGATGCTTTTTCATTCGACGATTACTCGCAAATAAAGTGAGTCAGTTTCGATAAGCGGCCAGATTTGTATGCGGGTTGCTTCGTGATTCAGCTTGCAGACGACGACACGCGTTGCCATGGAGACGGGGTGATGTCACCGCAAAGCTTATTTTTCCCGGTACGCTGGAAATGTGTCACGGGGTCTCGGGACTTAGAGGAAGGATGCTTACTAGAACAGGGAAAAATGGGCTACAAGCAATTTTTTTTTCCCCTGAGCAGTGACGGATTTCATGATTTTATAGGGTTTTTTTTTTTTTTTTTTTTTTTTTCCCCGCCTCAATTCTTACTATTAGCTCGAATAGATTTTTTTTTAAACTTGCAGTGGATGACACGTGATATTAATACAGTTTTTTCAAATATTAATTCATTCATTAAATTTAATTAATTAATTTTAGTATTTTTTTAGATTTAACTTGCATATATCTACCAATAGATGGCGCCAGATAAACTTTCATTCATTTTTAATTTTCATTCATTTTTTTAAAGGACTGTCTGCAATAGAGTGAAAAAAAGGAATTGACTTTAAAATTTTTTTTTATATTACTTGTTTTGGTTTTGGTTGAATCCTATTTTTGGAAATACACCTTCATCGATGTATTATGTATTCAAGAGTAATAATATTATATTTGTAGAAGTAGTTATTGTAAAGGAGCCTGATGGCCGAGTTACTAGCTCTCTGTGCCACAGGTTTCGGGTTCGAGTCCCATCGGTGCTATGGATGCTTGTAGTGATTTGAAATCCCACTTTAAACCGTAGTCTAGATTTCATATGACTGTAGAGAGTCACAGAGCCCAATCAGATTTCTTCTCACTGAAATTATTCCCAAATTGTATAGGGGCAACTCAGCTCTAGGCACAGTGAAGTGATGTGGTGGTAGTAGTAGTAGTAGTAGTAGTAGTAAATAGAATCGAAGTGTTGTTTTTATGAAGTACTTGCCTAAGTAATAGAAAAAAAAACAAAGTGTAATCATGAGATTTAAATTTTTCCTTCTCCAATTTTCATAAGTCACCGAACCAGTTTATATATTTGTGGCAACGGTTATTGCTGATTTTGAGTTATTTTTGAATAGGTTATTACGGTATTTTTTTATTTAATTTGAATGATTTTTGGTGAGGCCGTTTAACATATTTCCTTTTAGGTATTGGGTAGTTGATATTGGTGATTAAAATTTTGACCACGCCTGCCCCTATCCACACAGTGGGGAATTAAGTACAGGAACCTTAATTCAGAAAATGAACAATTTAACAGGCTCTGATATTTTTTTCATAAATTTATTTTATTTATTTATTTTTTGAGTGTGCAGTTTTGTTGTTGGTAAGGTGAATTGCAGAAACGCTTGCTGCAGAGGTGACCTTAGTCGGACACAGCTGACCTGATGTCCTGAGCGGCGGTGTAAGGGACGGAAACTCCACCCTCCCACTCACAATGGACAAAACGAGCGAGAAGCGAAGTGAAACGCATCACGCGCCGAAAATGTGGGATGAAACCTTTTCACTGAACCGAAAAAAGTCTTTTCACGTCCTTTTTTTCTTTTTCTTTTTTTGTGAATGGAAAAATTTCCAAAAGTGTTATTGTCAGAAAGTGAAAGGGAGATTCAATGCCAGCTGAAACGGTCTGTTTCACTTTTTGGCATTGCCATTTTTTTCTCTTTTTTTCAAGTTGCAAAGCAAAAATAAATGTATCTTAATGATTTAGGATTCATTTAAAAGATGAGCCACTAATAAGCTGAATGTAGGGGTAAAAAAATGATGTGCTGAATTTCACAGTTGCTGAAACGCTGCATGTTGCTACCAATATTGATATCAAGATTTTTGGGGCCCTATTGATTTACAAGAAAGCACTTTCGGTTTCTACCATGTGTTAAAATGGTGAAAACCGCAATTACTTTTTTGCCAATCCAATATTTCTACTGAATATAATCACCAGAACCTTTTGGCTCGATTTCTCTCGTAAGGTTTTGGACCGATCTCAATCAGTACCCGAAATCAAACATGCTATCCTCTCCAATCTTCAAATGGCGGTGTGATGGCCAATAGGCTAGCAATTTGGCATTTAGTACCACAGGCAGCAGGTTCCAATCCTGGCGGTGCCATGGATGTTTGTGAGGGGTTCGGAATCCACGTTAAAGTATAGGTCCCGGTCTTATTAACCTAAAGTGTGCAAAAGATGACCATAGAGCGGCAAACCAAACAAAACCAGCAGATTTATCACGCCCGTCTTCGACATAACGATGGAAACATTTCATTTGGCTTTGCTTGTCTAATTTCGAACCCAGATCCTTTCTTCTGGAGACATTTTGGATTGGTTTGGTTTGGCGCTCTATGGTCATTTTGTGTACAGTTTAAAGTGGATTCCGAACTACTCCAAAATGTTCCAAAAATGCCTGTAGAGTGACAAACCAAACCAATATTCGAATGAATATGCCAAACAAACTTCAAGCTGTTCTTCTGACAAAGTTTCATCTGCGCAAATTGTTTAAAAAGGGAACAAAGACAATCAGCGGTTCCAAATGATCTACCGTTCCTCTAAATCATCTTGGCCAACAGTCTTTTTCCCCTTCCAATTCAAATGCAATTTTTTCCCAAGATGGAGGAAAATGAAAAATAAATGCCCAACGAATTATTCGCTGTCGCAAGCCAAAAACACAATGGGCAAACCCCTTTCGTCACAAGTGCCCATACATAACCTCTGCCAAATCGCGTGCCATAAAGTGGACGAAAAGTACACCCACAATGGTCGACCCTTGCCCAATTCTCCTCTCATTAAGTATTCTGTGCTAACCGCCATTGCTCAATGCTGGTTTTGCAGCATTGTTTTCCTTTGTCATTAAACCCATCCGATTGCAATCTGGGCTGACCTTTCGCCGGACAATAAAAAGGGACCTTGAAATCCACCAAATGACCGGTGACGGTCAGTCCTGCCGGTCCATAAGTTATGGATGGTTGTTAAAGGAATTACGTCTTACTTGAGTAATTTCGTTTTTATCTTCCTTTCTTTTTTACGTGTTAAGGGTGGTTTGGTCAATTGTTGTGATGTTATCGGATTTTCAGATTTGGACAGGTTCCACTCACTACTTACTTGTTCGCTTCGAAATTATTTTCCCCTCCATCCCCCTTTTTAAAGGAAAGTTTGCTTTTTTCTTTTAATTAAGTATCATTTCATTGTTTTTCGGAAGTACCATTGTAAAAATGATTTATATTTATTTATTTATTTTTTTTTTTTTTTGTATGACCCTTATGACTCTGGGTCCTGATGGTCGAGTGACTACCGCTTGGTGCCACAGGTTTCGTGTTCGAGTCCCGATGGCTGTTTGTAGTGGTTTGGAATTCACTTTAAATTGTAGGACCTGGCCTCATATGATCGCCCAATCAAATTTCTCACCCAAATCATTCCGAAACTGTAAAGGGGCAACTCAGTTCTAGGCACAGTGATGTTTTGTGGTGTAGTAGTAATGAAAATAACACTCAAACAGCAGGTCCCTGTCTAATATGGATGTTGAGCGTAGGGCTGACAGCTTAACCCCGTAAAAAGAAAACATGTTATGTCTCGAAATCTGCCAGTAGGCAGAGGACCTTGGCCCACCATGGGGCTGTTACGCCAATGATGAAGATGTCTTGTGACTCTACAGGGAGACAATTCTCCTGTTAATTGATTAAAATTATATCAGATTTTTATTATATCAGATTTATGTCTTGCATCAAAAAAGTTATGCTACTATTTAATCAATCCTACACTTTTATTTTCACTAGTATTGAATTACTTGTTTGTCATAGTTTGGATATTTTTATTTACTTCTTTTTTTAGTAGAAGAATAATATTTAAAAAAACAAACAAACAAACAAATAAACAAAAACCCTTGATGTCTGTCAGTGCGAAAAGAATCAAAGGGGGTTGAGTTTGAGGTTGTTTATTTCAACCGAGGAACCAAACCGTGAATTCAGACGCAACACGAATTTAATCAGCAGTTGTGGTGTCTGAAAAAGTCGTGTTTTGACGCAAATTCACTCAGACACGTTTTGTTATTTTGATGCCGTCTTCTCATATTTCTTTACTTTTTTTTTTCTTTTAAATCCTTTAGATAACTGTGTACATGCGCACACTAGTATTAGGCCTGTTTTTCGATAAAAAAGCGACGCGACTCCATGAAAACAAACGCATTTTGTTTAGGTAATCAGTCTGGCAGAAAAAAAAGTATCACCTACCCCCCTTTCGTTCTGTCAAACAAACACGCCATGTCGCGCCTCTGTTGTGCAATTGATGATTCTGCGCTTAATTTAAGAGAGGTGTTGGGCCATGCTCTTTTATCCCAAACAAACTTTTGATAGTTGTAAATATTTCTTTATCGGTTTGCTGACTTGCTTTTACGTATTGAATGACTTTTTTCGGTTCAACGAAAAATACGTATATCCCATGTGTCCCATGGACAGTGTCCATCAAAAGGGAAAGTGACGCCATTCAGGAGTCATTAATTATTCCTTATATGTGTTCTGGAGTAAGTACTCCTTATAGATCGTTTGGTTTGTCACTCTACTGTCATCTTGTGCACATTTTTGGGCTAAACAGACCGGGACCTACAGTTTAAAGTGGATTCCGAACCACTCACAAACATCCATGCCTGAAGCTTGTGGCCATAGGCCATAGCGCTATCCAATTGGCCACCAGGCCGTCAACCAACCATAGAGATAAAAATTGTCTGGAATGGCCAGAATGTCACATTTCCGAACAATCCCGAGGTGAAGGCTAAAACTAAGTTCTTTGGGACAAATTTATAGCCAAATCGGGTAATCCTGAACCATGTGTTAGTAGGAAAAAGTGAAAATCAAATTTCGTTCATTTTCATTTATGCTTTTGTATGTATATAGTTTAGCATTACGCAATGTTTAAATTATTTAATACAACACCATCAATATATAATAGCTCAATAACAATGGAATTTTTTTTCATCTAAACGGTTAAATCTTTCCTCCTTTATTTCTTATGGGAAAAAGTGCGTGTGGTATATGGCTTGTTTGATGTCAATACAAGAATCTGAAACAGACTCGGGTCGTATACTGAGGTACCACTGTACTCCAATAACGATGAACTCTCCTGAACTTGTATTGAGACCCATTTAAAATCATTTCACCTTTATTTCTTATGGGAAAAGTGCGTTTGGTATGAATCCATGAATTTGGAGGTTTGGTTTGTCGCTGTACGGTCATCTTGTGAGCACGAGGACTAAACAGACGGGGACCTACAGTTTAACGTGGATTCCGAACCGCTCACAAACATCCATGCCCCAGCCAAGAATCAAACCTGAATCCTGGGATACCAAAGGCCAGGGCCCTAGCCACCAGGCCGACCCATGAATATGGAACAGACTCGGGTCGTATACTGAGGTACCACTGTACTCCAATAAGAATGAACTCTCCTGAACTTAATCGAGGAAATAGATGTCACATTAATTCTACTTGTGAGCTGATTTCAAGCGAGTCGATGGTTGATCTTTGATTTGGGGTGACATCCCAGCACAGAGTGTGCGACACTTTTCCAAGTGGCCACTTAATGAAGTAACTGCTTGAATGAGACAAGAGATAGCGATTTGAATGGAAACACGCATTTCTCTTTTCTTCCGGGAACTTTCGCTGTGTATCGCAAGTGCAATCGGCGGAGTAAAAGCTGTGCGTGCGCGCTAATTGTAATTGCAACCGTGGGCGTCATAAATTGTTCTTCTGGATTCATAAACAAGGTGCTTATTTTCGATGAGGGCTGTCTTTTTGTTTCTTGTTTTCTGGTTTGTCATCGGAGAAATGAATTTCTAAAGGTCATCAACGACTATTTTTGCAAAAAATTAATTAAATATTTTGAATTTAATGGGCTTGTGGCTGAGTGGATAGCACACTGATATTATAGGTTTCGAGTTCGATTCCCGGTGGTGCCATGGATGTTTGTGAATGGTTCGGTATCCACTTTAAACAGTACGGTATCCACTTTGGTCGGATTAGCCCTCGTGTGCTCAAGATAACCGCAGAGCAACAAAATTCAAACCAAAATTCCTCTAGAAGAAAGGATCTGGGTTCGAAACTAGACAAGGAAAGCCGAATAGAATGTTTTCATGAGGAAGAGAGCGATACATCTGCCGGTTTTGTTCGGTTTGTCACTCTACGGTCATTTTTTACACACTTTAAGCTAGTTAGAGCGGGACCTACAATTTAATGTAAATTTTGAACCACTCACAGACATCCATGCCACCGCCAGAATTTGAACCTGTAGCCTGTGATACCAAAGACCAAAACGCTAGTCAATTGGCCATGAGGTCTCTGCCTGCCTGTTAGAAAGCTCGGTTGGAATCGAAGAAAAGGGTGCAGACTTTCTTGCCACACCTGGAAACGTTTGTTGCAAATTTTTTATATCTCATTCTGGGTGTGATGTTGCTGATGCGTTGCACCCTGGAAAACGCTGAATCTGCAATATCATTGCAGGGACGAAAAATTACAAGCCAAATACTGATATTTAAAAAAAAAAACATTTTAAACTGCCATAACATATTGTTTAAAGAGAATAAAAAAATTTAAATACGACATTTAAGAATCACCGAAAACGTCATCACTCTTTGGACTTGCAGTTTTTACTTTCCCGATTCCAGTGAAACGAAAGAGCTGGAGGGGGTGGAGAGAAGGGGTGCGGGTGTGTGAAGAGCCCCAAAACAATGATAAGGTCGAACACAATGGAAGGCTGCTCGAAGCCCCATTCTCTCTGATAATTGCTGTAGAAAAGAAGGAAAAAAAGGCTCGAGTGATTGATAAAGCTCAGCAGCTCTCGCACAAAAGCCCTTCAGGAAGAAAAAAAAAAAGAGTGTTTGTTTGGTTGACGAGATCTTTTCCCATGCAAACATGTACACCGTGTTGTGCAATTTCAGAAATGGCGCGCTTTTCGTTCTATTCAGATAACACGCGGTGAGTAATCGTCGAGATTTTCATCATGTTACATCAATTATTGTAATCCTTTTTTTTTGTTTTTTGTATTTGCCTCCAAAAGGTATTTTTTAAAAAATATATATATATCATGTTAAACATTCGAAAAGGGTGGTATTTTTTTTTTTTTTTTTTTTTTTTTTATCTGTGAAATAAATACGTTTAAAAATATGTATACGACTAGATAAATTTTACATTGCAGTTTTTCTGAAAAGACGTGAAAAGATTAATTTTTTTTCATACAATTTCACGCAGCCTGAAAGCCAAATGGTCTTAGATATCATAGGTTTCGAGTTCGAATCCTAGAGGTGGCACGGATGTTTGTGAGTAGTTCTGAATCGGATTAAAGTGTAGGCATCGATCTCATTAGCCCAAAGTGCTCACAAAATGACCATAGTGCGACAAATAAAATCATACAATTTCATTCGACCTGATGACCAATTGGTTAGCTCTCTGGCCTTAGATACCTCAGGCCTCAGGTTCGAATCCTGGCGGTGGCAGGGATGTCTGTTAGTAATTCTGAATCCACGTTAAGTTGTAGGTCCACGTCTGATTAGCCCAAAGTGTGCACAAAATTACTGTAGTGCGACAAACCAAACCATACAATTTCAGGCGACCTGATGATCAATTGGCTAGCGCGCTGGCCTTTGGTACCACAGGCTACAAGTTCGAATCCTGGAGATGGCTGGGATGTTTGTGAAAAGTTCTGAATACTCGTTAAATTGTAGGTCCCGGTCTAATTAGCCTAAAGTGTGCACAAGATGACCATAGAGTGACAAACCAAACCATACAATTTCAGGCGACCTGATGGCCAATTGTCTAGCGCTCTGGCCTTTGATACCACAGGTTCGAATCCTGGCGGGGACATGGATGTTTGTGAGTGGTTCGAAATTCACATTAAACTGTAGGTCCCGGTCTAATGAGCCTAAAGTGTGCACAAAATGACCATAGAGCGACAAACCAAATTTTCCTACAATTTCAGAAAAAAGGATATGCAGTTCCCAAAATTTCAATGCTAACCACAAATCACCTTTGTAATACGTTTAAATGATTCTATTTTTCAAAGATAGAGAAACGAGATAAGATTTCTCCCACAAAAAAGAATAAAATAAAGGTGTGGGGGTCATTTCTTTTCTGACCCATGTCCATTGTTCCCGTAGATCGACTGAATGAATAACAAAAAGAAAGGAATTTGGCTACCAGGAAACAATGGGACAACTTAATCGATTACAGCTTTGAGAACAATCGTTTGTGATAAAGGACTTAAAAAATTAAAAACCTAGATGAAAAATCGATGAGAAATTATGCTATAATCTTCCACTGGACAAGCTCGTTGATCCCATGAGCATGTGTTCATGCAATGTGTAAAACAACCATTGTCCACATATTAAAGACTCATTATGATAGGACTGGAAAAGTTTAAAACTGAATCTTCAAAGACATGTATACCCACAGAAATCTAGGGGTCGAGTGTCTAGATGAACCGCTCTGGCGCTCGATGAGACAGGTTTCATGGATGTATTGGTTCGGAATCCACTTTAAACTGTAGGTCCCGGACTAATATGACTGTTGGAGCGTCCGGAGCCAAGAAGCTGCCTCTTTTCCCTTCAACCATGAGTCCGGACTAGTTCATGGGTTTGGTCTAGATGACTACCAAGTGGGATGAGTAACAATAACAGTAAATCTAGGGGCTGTTATGCATGGTTCAATATTTTTTAAAGCCTAACTTTTGAAAAGTGTGTTTTTCTGAAGGTTTCATTCGTATTTTCGCTTAGAACTTTCTATTCATCTAAAACTAAAAAAAATTGAAAGTATAATCTAAAAATAATAACAATAATGATGACGACCTTCTTTATTGTCTTCAACATGCCATCATCATTATGAATGATCGCGTCACATTCTTTCATGTTTTCTTTAATTTAAATCACTTACCTAACTTTTAATTTGTAGTTTGTTTTTTTATTTTGTATCCCGACAGCATGCATTAAAAATGGCCTTGATGACTAAAGAATTTTAAGTACAGTTTTCGATTCCAATCCTTAGAATCTCCGTTGCTTATTTAAAAACATTCTTTTTTCTTTTTCTTCTTTACATACACAATGGGCCCCATGGAATTTCCGTTCGAAATTCCAGCAAGGACTCGTTCCGATATCAGTCTCCACCATCAAGTGATTGTTCCGATTCTTTTAAGTGGCCGCAATTTGCCATCCGGTCATTCAAAAAAGTGATTCTTTTTCTCGAAAAAAAGGAAAATAAAAAAAGAAGAATTAAAAATTTTTGTTCCCTGATAGATATCACTCCATTGTCCCTATCTCGCCCAACTCCTTTGTTTTGACAACGATTGGTATATATCTACCCGAAGAATGCCTGAATTATTGTGGCTATTAACATGTAACTGCCAATCTTACAGGGCGGTCGCAGTTAAGCAGGTTTTCCTTAGAGCACTGATGTCATTCTTATCCGTTATCGAGAAATTTCTTTCAAAATTTTTTTTCTTAATTTGCAGTTAACGTATTCTTTAACATTCTTTAACGAGCTTAGACATAGTGATTAACGCGTCGATTCGAAACACAGCAATCACTATTGAGCAATTCCCATTATTTATAGTCAAGTATAAATAATGGGAATTGCTCGATAATGGAAAGCTAGAAAATACCTCCGTAGAGGGTGAACTTTTTTTCTTTCCAAAATACCATCTCTGAATTTTTCATTTCCGTATGATAACACCAGTGAAAAGCGTAGACCTACATCCATGGAAATTGAATTGGACAAAATTAGTAGCAAATTTAATGGATTCATGGACCCAACCTGAAGGAGCGTAAGCTTTGCATATCACCCCTCCATAGTTGGAAGTATTTTTTATCCGATTTCGATTACACTTTTGATATTGCAACAATTCTTTGCAGTAGATGTTTTTTTCTTGCAATAGATTGTACCTTTTTTCCCGTGGCACGTGGCAACCTGTCTAATTATATGTACTGCTTTCATGATACTAGTTTTGATGAACCTCTCATCTATTGGAAAAGGCAAAGTATGGTTTGGGTAACATGATGCAAACATGCATTAAGATGTTTAACTAATGCATTATTTATATTTATGCGCGGTCGAGCCACATTTTTGTTTATTGCTCATTTTGATCACTCGATGGGGCTCAACACACCACACAATTTTCTTTATATTCTAACATTCCGAATATATTCATTTTTTGCATCATATTCTGAACTTGAAAAGTAACTTTTATGATATGCTTGCACTAAATTTTATATTTACATATTTTACAATAATCAATAAACTGATGAAGACATGAAATATACCATGGTTTCTAGCGCGAGTTATTTGTTTGTGTACTAGTGCATGGAATAAAAAAATATTTTCTCCAGATGGCGGTAGCATGTACTAAAAGATTTCGGTCTTTTGTAGATTTCTTGACGAAGAGAAAGCGCTCTTCGGTTCCAGAGGACGGAGCTTCCCACAAACTGAAGGTCCGCCGGCTCACCAACAGCAGCAGCAGCAGCCGGTCAGCCGTGCGGATGCCCAGGTAGGAGGACGTGGATCGTCCCCCCTCTCCAAGGCCGCTCGACCGAAGTTGCTGGATACGACAGAAGTAAGACTCTCTCTCTCTTCTGCACTTTTTTACTACCGCGTCCAAAAAGTAAGACCAATTATTATTATTTTTTTTTTTTTTTTTTTTGAAAACCTCTTTATTTATCCTTCAGAATTTATTTCATCGCCTTCAAAGTAATCCCCTCCGGACACAACGCACTTATGAAAACTTTTTTTCCAAACCTCAGCGCATGCTAAAAAGTCATCGGCAGAGATAGCCTTAAAGCCTATTCACGTTGAATCTCTTCAATCGACTCAAAACGGTGCCCCCGGAGTGGTCTTTTGAAGTTAGGGAATAGCCAGAAGTCGCACGGTGTGAATACGGTGGTTATGGAAAGATGTGGGTTTCACTTTTGGCGAAATCAATGCAGTGTGAGCAGGCGCATTTAGTGTTTTCGTTACCAATCGAGATTTGACGCGTTTGAGGCCCAAAATGGAATGGACCGTTTGAAATTCAAGCGTCATCAGAAAGGTCTCTAATTGTAAATCGACGGTTTGCAAGCACCAAATCTTTAATTTTTTGGACGTGAGTTTCTTCGGTTGAGGTTGAGGGTCGACCAGAGGGCTCTTCGTCTTCAACGCGTTCTCTGCCTTCTTTGAACTGTTTATACCAATTCTAAACATTTCTTTCCGAAATAGGAATGCTCACCGAAGGCCTTCTGCAACATTCTATACTTTTCCGCAAACAAAATTTATTGCAAGTTCTTTGCTCAATTTTTTCAGACATTTGAAAATTCTCCAGAATCACTTTTAGCGTCTCACAAAGCCAAGCGTAACTAAAACACTAATGAATATTTTGATGTCAAATTTTACACAGATGTCTAGGACAGTGCCAGCAACCTAAAAAAGAAAAAAAATTGAAATTGCATAAGCCCAGGGAATTTAAAATTTAAAATGGGTCTTTCCTTTTGCACACAGTAGTACCTTGTATTTTTCTTTTCTTTTGTTATAATTTGTTTGTTATTATATATCACTACAATGTTTGTGTAAAATTTGCTAGTGGATCGGGAAATACAAAGCACCCTGATGCCTACGAAGAATTACTATTTTTAGAAATCCTTACGCTACAATAAATTGTTGTCAAGGTCACTTATGAAAACATACTTTGGTAAAAAAAAAAAAAAGGTATTTTTTTTGTAGCTGCATTAATTTTAATTTTAATTTCTTCTGCAATGACATTTATACGTAAGCACAGACTTCTATAACGTTTTTGTTCCCTAATTTGTATTCATTTAATTTTTTGAATAAATGAGAGGGGGGGGGGAATCGATTATGAGACTTTTCTTTTTTGTAATTTTTGCCCGGTTTGTTGTTGACCATCACTACAATGTTCGTACAAAATTTGTTAGTGGATAGTGAAATACAAAGCACCCTGATGTCTACGAACAATTACTATTTTTAGAAATCCTTACAATGCAATAAATTGTTGTCAAGGCCATTTATGAAAACATACTTTAAAAAACAGATTCATTTTTTTTTGTAGTTGCATTAATTTTAATTTCTTCCATTCTACAATGACAGTTATACGTAAGCACAGACTTCTATAACGTTTTCGTTCCCTAATTTGTATTCATTTAATTTTCTGAATAGCAGGGGGGGAAAATCGATTATGAGATTTTTTTTTTGTCTGCATTAATTGAATTTCGTTCGAGAGCTTCTTCACCTGATAGAAAATTCCTTTTTCGAGAATTCGAGAAAGTGGAATGTCGCCTTGATGTGTTCCAACATCTTCCAGACGGCAGGGGCAGGTGGAATTTTTGCAGCTGCCGATGCCACACAGAAACTCTTTAATTTCGCAGTGGGGCAGACGATTCACCTGTCTTGCGCCTGCGTATCTCGCTTATTATTAAGGGCATTCTTTTCCCTTCGCCCCCACAATGATCCCTAAGGGCGTGTTTTTTTCCCTTTCGATGTTCTGTGCAAAACAATTCAATTTTTAAGTCTTCCCACCTGCTTATTGTTTTGCTTCAAAACAGAAAGTTCAAGAAGAGGAGGTATTGGGAAAATTACTATCATTGGCTGTGAGCATAGCATTGAGGAATGTTTTCGTCTTCTTTAACAGGGTTGGGGATTGAATCATATATATAATAAGCCTTATTTATTTTTAAAAAAAGGGCTTTTAGATTTATTTGTTGGTGTAGCTTTGTACGTTCCAATGAATTGGGAAAATGACTATCTTCTGGTTTGATTATGAAATTGAGGAATGCTTTCGTCTTCTAGAACAGGGCAGGTTAGAATCCTGGCAGTGGCATGGATGTTTGTGAGTGGTTCGGAATCCACTTTAAACTGTAGGTCCCGGTCTGTTTAGCCCTCGTGTGCACAAGATGACCGTAGAGCTACAAATCAAATCAAACCAAACCAAATGTAGAACATGGTTTAGCTTTGAACCATTAAAAAATATACAGATAAAAAAAGCCTTATTTATTTTTAAAAAAAATGATTTTGGATTTATTTGTTGGAGTAGCTTCGTACGTTCCAATGAATTTGAAAAATGACTATCATCTGGTGTCATTATAGCATTGAAGAATATTTTCTTCTAGAACAGGGCAGGTTCGAATCCTGACGGTGGCACAGATGTTTGTGAGTGGTTCGGAAATCACTTTAAACTGTAGGTCCCGGTCTGTTTAACCCCTCTGTGCACAAGATGACCGTAGAGCGACAAACCAAACGAAATCTAGAACAGGGTTGAGCTTTGAACCATTAAAAAATATATAGATAAAATTAGCCTTACTTATTTTAAAAAAATGATTATGGATTTATTTGTTGGAGTAGCTTTGTACGTTCCAATGAATTGGGAAATTAGTGATTTTCCCAGTTCATTGGAACGTATCTGGAACCCATTGGGACCAGATACCCATTGGAACCCATCTGGTGTCATTCTAGCATTGAGGAATGTTTTCGTCTTCTGGAACAGGGTTGAACTTTGAACCAATAAAAAAAATATATGAAATAAGCCTTACTTATTCAACAAATAAATCCAAAATCATTTTTTTAGAGTAGCTTTGTAGATTGCAATGAATGCAAACAGAGCTGATGGAAGAAAAAAAAAATCAGCTTTATGGTGCGATACACTATTGTAGCTCAAATGCAGCTCACCTTTTTTGGGGGGCCTTAAATTGCCTGACATTCCTGGGCTTGGAATATCGCGAATCTTTTCAAATCTTTGAAGGTGACTGTCACCCACACCTTCTGTTCGCCCCCTATTCTGGAATCCACCCATTATTTGCCCGATCACTCCCTCCTCGGGAACCTTTTTTTTTGCACATGTATAAACATAGAAAGTCACAAATCCTCTTCCCCACATTCAAGTCCTTCGATCAAAGAATGAAAGAAAGAAAAAGCGAAAAGAGTGATCTCGCATTCCGAACTTTTTTTGGGTGGACATTCATCTAATAAAAGAAGCCAAGAAGCAAAAAAAGCGCGCCAAAAATCCGTCTTTTTATGCGCCCCATTCGTGTATTGTATCGATTTTCAAGTGCCGCGCAAAACGCTGGCTTTGTTTTGTTTAGGGACCCGTTACTACAGAAGGGCAGAATTCTTTAGCTGTGACCATCTCTGCTGAATGTGCCTGTGTTTATTATTATTTTTTTGAGTGGCATCCACTGCATTGTTCGAAAATGGTGGGCTTCTTGAAAAGCTTCTTTGGGGATCCAGATAAAAATTGGCGCTTTGGAAGTTAGATGTTAGTTGTATTTCGATATAGATCCAAGACCATTGGTGTTCAAGTGATTGTAAATTCAAACGAATGATTATTGTGTTTTTTAATTATATTTTAATTTATCAAACCATCCTTAATATGATTTTGGTAGGTTTAGATAATGGCATCAAAGAAATTGAACGCCTAATTAACATTGTGAGAGACATCAAATCGCAAAGAGGGAAACATCACTTAAAAGGATTATGTTATGTAAATGGTTCAACAATAGGAAGACCAAGGGAAAGATGAATGGATAGTGGTGAATTATTAATTGCAAGAGATTGGCATTGGAGCTAGAGAGATGGAGAGCTGTTTGTCGGAGGCTGTACAAGGCTGTTACGCCAGTAAAGAAAAAGAGAAGATAATAGCAAAGCTTAGTGACGAATTTCTGAATCATTTCAGTTTAATAGAATAGAAAAATCCTAACGGGAATGGTAAAACGCCTTTAAATAAAGGCATCGTCTCTCTTTTGCGTACAACATAAGGTACGAATATTATTTCTGCTACTTAAATATATCTTTTAGTTAATCTATCAGTATTTTTTTCTTTCTTCTAATGCAGATGGCAGACAGCTTGGTCTTGGATGCCTTAAGGCAAGCTCTGCACAAACGTTACTCACTTTGCATTACCCAGGGGGCGCGTGTCACTTGAAGATAAGCCACGGACGCGGAGTCACAATGTCCCCGCAACACTCTACGATCCTATTCGATCGGGACCTACTGTTTAAAGTGGATTCCGAACCACTACAACATCCATGGCACCGCCGGGACTCGAACCCGAAACCTGTAGTACCGAGCGCCAGAGCGCTAGCCACTCGGCCATTCAGGCCCCTAATCTATCAGTATAGATTTACAATTAATTGCTTTTTTGAAAGAAACCCAATGTTCTTTCTTCTTTCAGTGGCCCGATAGTGGACCAAGACCCTTTGCCTTTTGGCAAATTTCGAAACAGTAGATGCTTTCTTTTTACGGGATAGGGTTGTCAGTCCTACACCCAATGCTATACGGTCACATTAGACCGGTACCTACTGTTTAAAGTGTATTAATAGTCTTTCTAGTGATTGAAAATATATAGAAGTTGTTACTTTATCGCTAAAACTATGTTTACAATATTGATCTTCAGGAGTTGCATCATTTTCATGAAGGAAAAAAATTATTTTTATTTTATTAAAATTAAACACTTTAATTTTGGTCATCATCAACAAAAGTCACTTTATACTAAATTTTTTTTTTTTTGTTGCAAAAATTAGGTCATTGGTTTTCCAAATTAATAGAGGCCATTGACTTATTTTAAAATAATCGCCTCTTTATTTTTGATTCAAAAAAATATTTAAGAAAAAAAAAATGTATTGTGCATAAGTCGTGTCTTTTAAATAACATCAACATAATTTTAAACATGTGTTCAACATTTGAATACAAGGCATCCTCAATTTTTCTGCAAATCCAAATTTGGAAGCCCCTCGCCGTGATTTTTGAGCCACCCCGGTGTTGTTGGAGCGACTCGTGCTCTTACGACTCGACCCCTGACCCCCTCATTCATTTGTCATTCATTCCCGAATAATAGCAGGGATGGAGAAGAAAAAAAAATCGGCTGCACACCTCCCTCGCTGGATTACTTTTTGTTACTTAGGGGGTTGACAGTGAAGGTTGAGCTTCTATGGTTGCATCATAGTTTTTGTTACTGTTTATCTATTTTTTTTTCTTTCCATTTTCTATTTTTTTAAAAAGTACTTTTTACTTTACGTTGAGAATATTGCATTTGTTTTCGTAATTAATTCTCAAAAAAGTTTTTCATTTCGTTTTTTCAATATTTTAAGTATATCGATACATTTTTCTATTTTTAAAAAAAAATAATTCTGAAATCAATTTCGTGCGCCATTTTATGGAAAATAGAACAAGCAGAAGAAAAACTATTCACATTAAATTTAACCAAATCAATGCCACCCAATAAACATCTGATTTCTTCAAAACAAATTTAAAAAAAGTTTCATATATTTCCTCCTACTTCAAATATTTTAATATTCCTCTTTAAAAAAAAAAGTTTTACTTTTTTTTAATCTTTTAAAAAAAATACCACAACCTTAAAAATAAGACAAAGCCTTATTTTTGATTGCATTGCCATATGTATATGATTGTATTACCGTATATGCATATATAGCATATTGCCGTATATGCATGTCATATTGCATTGCCATATACCTACAACATAGAATACCAATATTATTTCTGCTACTCAAAACTTTATTTAAAATAGCTTTTTTTTTTTTTTTTTTTTTATTCCTTTAAAAAAAATAAGTAAATGAATAAATAAATAAATATCGTCACCCAAAAATATTTAAAAAATACTTAATTTGAACTAGTTTCTGCCAACTAAAGATGCCAGTTGCTTGAGGTTTTTGTGTGGAAGTGGTCATATTTCCACACCTGTCGTTCGGAAGTTGGTGCTGCAGATGGGCATCACCTGCCAGATCCGGTGCTGCTGCAGCAAGTTGGGCATTCCTCCGCAACGTTAGGTGCCGGAATTCTTACTCATTTTTGTAACAACTCGTCCATGCGCAACTCGTAACCGTATCGCTGCAGTCACGGCGAAAAAGCATTCAGCTTATAGTTTGCTATATTTTCTTATTACATACTGTATGAAATACAGAAGAATAGAAGAGTATTTAATTTAATTAAAAAAAAAAATAATGCAAAAGATATAGTAACCGTAACAATAACAGATATATTAGAGAGTTTTTGCAAACCGTACGTTAGTTACCGTAGGACGTCCGTTAGCTTTTTCTCCCTAGCGCGCCTGCTCATAGGAAACATTATTACAGATACGCATGTGCAGTTTCCTATGAGCATGCGCGCTAGGGAGAAAAAGCTAACGGACGTCCTGCGGTAACTAACGTACGGTATGCAAAAACTCTCTAGTATCTGTTAAGAATTACCTATATGATATATCATAAGTACTTCTACATCTTATAGAATTAAATTCTTAAAAGGTAATTCCTTAAAATCTGAAATGATCATAACATTAGAGTTTTGGTTCTGTTTGTCGCTCTACGGTCATCTTGAGCACACGAGGGCTAAACAGACCGGGACCTACAGTTTAAGGTGGATTCCGAACTACTCACAAACATGCATGGTACCGTCGGGACTCGAACCCGAAACCTGTGGTACCGAGCGCCAGAGCGTAACATTAGATTGAAAAAAAAAAAAAGAGAATAAAATACTGATCATATAGAGAGTTAAAAATGAATTTAAAATAAAAAAAACAATATTTAAAAATTTAAGAGATTGCAGTTTTCTTGGATTACGATTGATTAGGAAAATGCAAAAATTTTAAGCGACTTATAAAAATAATAATAATAGTGTTTAAAAGAAAAGAAATAAAGGTACTTACGTATTAACGGTACCTTGGCGACAGACTTGGCGGTTTTTAAGTGTCGCCAATCTAACAGCTACTAAGGTTATCAAACCAAAAAAATAGATTGGTACCACTTAAAAACCGCCAAATCTGTTGGCGCGTGTGCTCTTTATTGACGCAACTGTCTCCAAGGTACCGTTAATACGTAAGTACCGAAATAAATTAAATATAATTATTATTGAATTTAAACAGCCATGATATAGCCACGCATCGGATATTTAATATATATATAAAAAAGTAAAATAGAAAAATATATCACTTTTTAACATAACATAACAGCTCACATAACACGGGTTTGTAAAAAGTATGATAAATAAATAAATAAAAACGTTTTTCAAACCCTTTTGATTAGCAATTAAAAACGTGATATAATTAAATTAATTAACTTTTAATAAAACTAATTTTAATCCATTAATAAATCCTTTTTTTTATATTTCGACTTGAATTAATTTAATCATTAATTATATAGCTTTCCATTTTCTATTTATTTATTATTAATAATAATAACATTAATTAAACTTACTAAGATTATTTTCAAAAATTTCTATTTCCTACTTCCTCCCAAAACGATATATTTTTTTTTTATATGAATCGATCATAACAATAACCTTTTTCAATTTCGAACTGTTGCCTACGATACGAACCAATTAATTGACAGGCAGGAGAAAACCCACAGGTCAAGCGGCCTGCGCGAGGAACAGCTGCAACGTTTCTTATCGTCTGCGGCAACAGCACCTGCCACGAGCGTTCGCTCTCCTCCCCCCAAAAACTCAATCACCCGCACGTCTGCTCCATTTTGGAAAATCGTCTTTCTGTAGCCCCACCCCCCAAGGGTCTTTCGCTTTTTGGAGGAGTTCCTTCATTCGCGGGTGTTTATTAGTTATTTTTCGAAGGCGGTTTTGTGTTGCCATAAAATTAGAAATCGTTTGCTATAAATAATGTTGCCAAAATCTTCCCAATTTATTAATAAAATTTAGTTAAAAATTAAATTAAAATGTTTATTAAAACTAAGTTAAATTAAAAATTAAATTAAGTTAATTTAGAGTAGTAATTTTTAATTTAAGATTGTTTTTGTTTGATATAAAAATAATATAAATATATTAATAAATATTTGGAAGAAAATTTTTATTATATATAAACTTTGTTTAAGTACTAATGATACTTAAACAATGATTTTAATAATCAATTAGATTTATAAATGTATACAATTATTCAAATATTTAACAAAGTGTTTTTTTGTTTTTCATTTATTACTTTTCTTTATTGATGATTATGGTATGGAAAAAAACATTAAAAAAATAGTTTTAAGTGTAACACAATCCAAATTGCAAATTATATGAACAGAAAATTCTGTGCTTAAAAAAAAAAAAAAATAAATAAATAAATGAATAAATAAAAATAATAATAATAATAATTCGTATTTTATAATTTGAAATAATACTCAATCAATTTTATCTTGAAAACCTAATAATTAAGAAATATATTAAGTTCTTAACAAGAAATACTTACATTAAAAATGTAATTATATTACATCTTTAAACTAATATTCTGAATATAAAATCTTTTCAATCACGTTATAAATAACAGCAACAACCTGTTTTATTCCAGAATGGAAATATTTTTTTTAAATTGATAAATAATAAAAATTTCGATGTTTTGATATGTAATCTCATCTTACTTCATCTAAGCGGCCTGGTGGCCAATAGGCTGGCGGCCTTTGGTACCATAGACTTCAGATTCGAATCTCGGAATCTACGTTAAACTGTAGGTCCCGGTCTAATGAGCCCAAAGTATGTACAAAATGACCGTATAGCGACAAACCAAACGATCGTTCATCTAATAGTTCCTTGTTCTTTGGAATTTTATAAATAATTCTTTCATTATGAAGTTACTGAGTATAAGAGTGCTTACTAATCATAAAATTATAGCATTCTGTAAATGTCAATGTAGATCTTATATATATATATATATATGTGTGTGTTGCATATCGTTATTAACAATGATTTTATTAACTTAAGTAAAGCAAATAATTGCATTGGCACTAAGTATTCACAAATATGAATAATCGAATACTCACCAAGAAACTTTTCATATTCCATTTTCGTTCTTTGTATATTCCAATCTTCTATAGAAACGTCTTTCAACTTCTTCAAGAGTGCTGTTTTTCCTGAAGGTTTTTAGTGGACAGGTGAAAAGTATCTGCTAGAACTCCATATGGCACATGCAGACATAATCATCTTTGTTGCAATCCACGCTTCGGGGTATTTTCTTCTTCAGGGGGGCCCTGAAAAGGGGCCGATCTCATTATAGTTGTCGCGTGGCTCTCTTTTCTTGGACCTCCAAGGTCTCGTGGCCAACAGCTTTCACCTGTTCCTCTTTCCGAAGGGCCTGTTTTTGGGGTGGCAGATGTTCGGGGGTCAGCGCGTGCTGCCGGTTTTCTTTTCCTACCACTTGATCCGGGTACTCTGGACACCACCTGTCCTATTTTTTTTTCATTTATTTTTATTCTTTCGGGGCCTAGCAAGTTGTTGACACGCTTCCCTTCTGCAACATGGCGCACTTACTATACCAACGTTGTTATTAATAGATAATACTGGATATTTTTCGTTAATCCCTTCCATGTTTCCTGTGGATTTGTTTTTAAAGTTTGAACCATTTTTTTTATGTGTTGATAGTTTTTAAATAGGATATAAAAAAATTTTTAACAAAGAAATTCGTGAAGTTATTTGTTCTTTCATGGTGAGAATTGAATATTTTGTATTTTATGATTAAACTGATTCGTTATGTTTTTATTTTAACTAATTCAATTATTTGTTTTTACTAAAAAAAAAATTATGTTTTTAATAATCTTTCTTTTGTTAAATTGAATAATATAAATCAGATGGGCACAAAAAATTTACAGGGCACAAAAAATAGCAAATTATTTACCATTATACATAATAATAATAACATTTTGTATCTTTAGAAAATAAATTTTTTTGGAATTTTATAATTATTACTATTATTATTCATTATTATTAATAATAAGCATATAAATATGCTTATTATTAATTGTTTTTTAATTTTACCTATGATTATTTATGTAAGCATACTTTTGATTGAATTTCTCCTCATAACAAGCAGCCTGGTGGCCAAGTGGCTAGCGCACCGACCTTTGTTACCACAGGTTTCAGATTCGAATCCTGGCTGTGGCATGGGTGTTTGTCAATGGTTAGGAATCTACGTTAAACTGTAGATCTAGGTCTAATTAGCATAAATTGTGCAACAAACCAAACCAAACCCTTTATCAAAAATATTTTCTTTTAAATATGTTGTTTTACACTTTTGCTTTCCCTTTAATTTAAACATTCTATAACTTAGTGTACCACCTTTCTGGAAATATAACCGTTTCATTAACACGTCTTACTGTATAATTTTTAAATTAAATTTTATATTCGGTTTCAATTCAAATATTTTGAAATAGGCTTAACTCATCACTGTTATTGTTTAACCCATTTTACTGCATAAAAGCGTCATATCATTTAAAAAAAAAAATGTGTGAAAATATTTGGCTTGAAAACCGAAACCCCCAAAAAGGATCGCGTGTTCGAAACCCAAGACTTCGGAAGTTCGAGATCCGGATCAGAATCGGGGGGTGGAAGGAAGTGCGTGCAGAAATGCGCCTCGCTTTTCCATAGTGTTCCTCTGCTAATTGCCAGAGTTCGCGTCTGTGTTCTGGAAGCGGTGACAAGCTCTAGTGCGTCTCGCCCTTTCCTGTGGGGGTGGGCCCTTTCTTAATGGAGCAAGGTCATGGTCTGCGGCGCTGCTCATTAGAACGTGTCTCTTCATCTCACGGTAGAGCACCGCTCTTCTTAACTGTGACCTTCACCTGCAATTAATATCTGCAGCAGCTTTTCTCTGCCGCCATTTTGTTTCAACAGTTCTTCATAAAATCGACTATCTTTTGAATTCGAAATAGAAACTTGAAAGATCGAATAGAAATTTAAAAATCTTTTTTTTTTCTATTGATATAAAAGTAACATTTTTGCATAAGTGTATAATTATTAGTAGAGAATATTTTGCTGAGTTTTCATTTCATTATAGTATATATTTTGTGCTGTGAATCCAGGGAATTAAATCAGATTGCAAATTTGGAGAATGTGAGAGAAATCAGAAATTTTATATGTCAAGTGTAATTGTTTGTTGAAACTAAAATTTTAGAAAAATAAACAATACACGAAAAATTTACTGCATTTAATACCACAACGAATATTTCATCGCGAGCGTTTTTCATATGAATACATTAATGCTAATTTAGAATATTCATTTTTATCAAAATATTCTGTAGAATAGTGCTCTAGCTCTAAGATACAAAAACTGTATTTCCAGCAAGTAATCATTCCCCCCTTCCCCCCAAAAAAAAAAAAAAAAACTACTGGAGGTAAAAACAAATATGCTTAGAAAGAATTTATATAGATACGTTTTTGTATTTGTGATTTAAAAAATTGTTTATTTAGAGTTCCACGAAAAATTGACATTTGAAATATTAATAATTATAAAAATATTGATATTAGCTCTGATTGGTAATTGTAAACATTATTGTTGCTCAGTTATAGTTCCAGAAAACTATGAATAATTTGTTTTGAAAAGAAAAACAAAATATCCGTACGAAATAAGCAAGATAAGTATAATTTCATTGCATAGATAAATCTTTTATTGCATTTATCTTTTTCATGTTGACTTGTAGTGAGTGATAAGTGACGAACTGATTTTAAGTTTTCAAAAATCATGCACTTCTTTCTAAACTTATACTGTAATTTCATGGAGCGCCATCTATAGTGGAAAATTAGTGTTAATTTCCAATGGCGGATTTGAATGTAATTGAACATAAAAATCGCTGTTGATATTTAATAAAAAAAAATATGCAGAAAAATTTTAATTATTATGAAAATTTTTTTTAATATCTGGAAATAGCAATACATTTTATAAATACCGTTTAAATAAGTATTAATTATATTTAGAAAAAAAAAAAAAAAAGAGTATTTTAAAAACAAGAATATAGAATATCGTGCTGCCATCTATCATTACATATTAAAACTATAGATTTAACTTGGATTAATCAAATTTAGAATTTTTAGTTTGGAAATGAAAATATTAAAACCATAATTTACAAAGATAAATAAACATGAAATACTAGTAGTTTTCTCTTTTCAAAAAACAGTATATGAAAATTTGCTTTTACTTTACGTTCATTAAATGAAATTCTTTTTTTTTTTTAATAAGATAATATTTGCATTTCGAATTCAGGTATGGATATTTATTAACCGATTTTAGAATTGCATTTTAAAACAAACAAAAAAATGTATTTAATATCGTGCTGCCATCTATCATTACATATTAAAACTATAGATTTAATCTGGATTAATCAAGTTTAAATTTTTAATTTCTAAATTATTGTTTATTTATATTCATTTACAAAGATAAATATACATTAAATACTAGTAATTTTCTGTTTTCAACAATAGTTCTACCTCACCAAAACAATCCTCCAAAATAAAACTAGAAAGGTTCATATAAACTTTTTCTTACCATTCCAGTTCTAGGATTATTGAAGAGAGATATCCAAAGAGGCGGGCTGCAGACAATTCATTCCAATGTTCTTATTTAAATACTTTATTTCAGCATATTAATGACGAGAAGATACAAAAATTTACAGACAGAGAAAGCGCATCTTAGCGCGGCTAACTACTAACAAGGAAGTACAGTTCTTAAACCGATGTACGGTTGGTTACAGTTAAGAGAGGAAAAGTGTTCACGTTCAAATCAAAAGTTCTAGTTCGACATCATTTTCGACAAATAGTATATAAATACTTGCTTTCACATTACGTTCATTGAATTAAATTCTTGTTTCTTTAATTAGATATTTGAACAGAGATTTGCATCTAGAAGCCATTTATGGATATTTATTAACCAATTTTAGAATTTTTTTTTTTTAAAGTTGTATGATACATCGATAAATAAATAAATTAAAAATTATTTATTTATTTATTGTTTTGGAAATGAATATATAATCAATAATAATTTACAAAGATAAATAAACATGAAATACTAGTAGTTTTCTCTTTTCAAAAATAGTATATAGATACTTGCTTTCACTTTACGTTCATTAAATTAAATTCTTTTTTTTAATAAGATATTATTTGAACAGAGATCTGCCTTTAGACGTAAGCTATGGATATTTGTCTACCAATTCTAGACGTAACGTATGGATATCTATCAACCAATTTTACACGTAAGGTATGGATATTTTTGAATCGATTTTAGGCGTGAGGTATGGATATTTATTAACCTATTTTAGACGTAAGGCATGGATATTTATTAACCGATTTTAGAATTGCATTTTTTTTTTTTTTTTTTTAAAGTTTCATTGTATAGCAATAAATATTCGAATGATGTTAGAAAAAGAGAGGACGGAGGGAAGAAAAAAAAGAGAAAGAAACCGAAAATGCTGAAGGGGTTGGCGGTGGGAGGGTCGGAAGAATGTTCGGCGATGCCTGTTTCCAGCAAGAGCAGGAAACTGTGACATTTCTGAAGCGGATATTGTCCGTCCTGGCAGGTGGAACGTTTCCTTTCGCTTTCGACGGTCCGCTGATCCGAGAAATACCGGACCGGAAAGGTTTGAGGCTTCCAACCCCCACTGAACCGTACCAATAAGTTACAAAAAAATAAAATAAATAAAAAATAAAATTTCGTTCAACAGCAAACAATTACGAAATCTGCTGTGAAATAAATTATAATCACCCTGTATATCTAAAGAATTTAAGTCCCACTTTCAAAAGGCTGTAAAAAAAAAAAAAAAAAATAACCACTAAATTGGATACATAAATCTCAAAAAATTACTAAGATGCATTACACAAAACTAGAGACGACTTTTTTATGAATGGGAACAAGCATATTAATGAATGCTGTTAGAATCTTCCATTTAGTTAATTATTTATGCTTCAATTTCTTAATCTTTCATTTGATGAAATTCCACCAGGGAATTGTAAATAAAGTCCCACTTTCAAAATCCGTAAAAAAAAAATTAAAAAAAAAGAAACACTCGTCACAATGAGTTTGAATTTGAACTGAAGATACTTGAAGATGGGGGAAACGGTATGGCATCAAAAAAAAAAAAAAAAAAAAAAAAAAAAATCCACCTATTTTTCCCATCCAATCTGGTATGACCTTGTCGTGGTGAATGAGCTTTCCACTAACAGTGTCACAACTGTTGAATGACTTGGAAGCCATTTTTTGCCGTCAAAAAAATAAATAAATAAATAAATAAAAAAAAAAATCGAAACAATCAAGCTTATTGAACACTATAGTTGGTTTAATGTGCAACTCATGCCAAATACGTTGACATTTCGATTCAAAATATCACTGGTAGCCGAATTAACTTTATTTAGGCGCTTACCATGCTATCTATTAATACATTTCGGAACTTTTTTTCATGCCGTATCATTTCCCCTTTTCTTCAAGTACCTTTAGTTCAAATCTGAACTCATTGTGACGAGTAGTTCTTTTTTTGACGGCTTTTTGAAAGTGGGACTTGAATTATAATCATCGTGTATATAGCAGTGGTAGAATTTTGGTCAAATGAAAGATAGGAAATTGAAGCATAAATAATTAAATAAATGGAAGATTCTATCAGCATTCATTAACATGTTTGTTGCCATTCATACAAAAGTCGTTTCTATTTCTGTATAATGTATATTAGTAATTTTTTAGATTTAGGTATTAAATTTAATAATTAATTTCATTACTTAAATTAATCAATATCTGTGCCAAAATGAAATAATTAGTTATTGACAAATATTTAATTTATCGTTTGCAAAATTAGTGGGATTTACAAATCATAAATTATTGTTCTAAATGCAATTTAATTACACCAACATAGTACTTTAACTGACAAATATTGTCTTATTATTTATTTTTGTAAAATTCCCCAATATATTTTTAAAATAAAGTTTTTGCGATACAAAATACTTTTTTAAGAACATATGTTTGAAGCAAAAAAAAGGAGGTTTAAGTTTTCTTGAGCTTCTTGTTCCTTTATCGTCTTCTCTCCCTCAAGGGGAAGAGGAGGGAAGGAAAGTTCGACCTAGAATAGATTAGTCCATCCCGGGAATCGAACCCACTTCCGTTTTTCCCACAGGTGCTACCTTGCCGATCGTCTGCTTCTTCCGTTCCTTTGTTTGCGTAGGTGGGAAGCAAGTTCTTCACTTCACTTTGAATTGTGTGCCCAAAAGCAGTTCCACTTTAATCGTTTGTCCTTAAAAAAATTTTTCCACTAGAATAAAGTCTTTCAAACTTCTGAACAAGATTCTAAGCTGTGTGAATGTGTCGTTGCCACAATTCGAGAAGTAGTTTTAAAATTTGGAATAACACAGGGCATAGTTATAAATCGTTTGCATCTAATTACGCTTGCAAAAAGAATTAACCACATGTTAAAGAAAATGGCGAGATGTGGAATATTGCCACTATAATTTTTAAATTGGCTTTTACGAATAATTTTTAAATTTTTATAATAATTAAGTAATAATAATTTAATTAATTTAATAATTTAAAATCGGTATCATAATTTTTAAATCAGCTTCATTTTTTTAATCTCCATTCCATAATTCGACAAGCAGCATTAAAATATGGAATAACACACAGTATATTTATAAATCGTTTGCATCTAACTTCGCTTCCAGAAAGAGTTAACCGCATACATATTAAAGAAAACCCAAGAAGTGGAATATTGCCACCATAATTTTTAAATTGGCTTTATTAATATTAATAATATTTTTTTTAAATCGGTCAAGATTTTTTGACCATTCAGTATATACTTTTAAACTATCAGCACTTATTCCAATATAGAGGAATCTTATTCGATTTTTTTAAAGTTTAACAACACTTGATTTTTAATTCTTATAAGGCTAAATTGATTAGTGTAATGTATTAATCGGCAAAAATGTACAAATCGGCTTTATTAATATTAATAATATATGAATAATATTTTTTTTTAAAATTGGTTAAGATTTTTTTATCATTCTGTATATATATTTAGACTATCAGCACTTATTCCAATATACAGGAACTTTATTCGATTTTTTAAAGGTTTAATAACACTTGTGTTTTATTTCTTATAAGGCTAGGTTGATTGGTGGCAACGGAGATTTATTTTTATTTTTTTAACTGTTTACATCCCACCAGTCTCGTTGTCATAACAACGGACGTGCAACTCACCTGATATCCTACATCCGGCACTCGCAACTGTGACATTGTACCTGAATTCGAAAATTGTTTAACCAGGCAGTTACGTTGTTGCTTTTTGAACAATAGAACGATGATGCCATAACAAGGAAAGAAAACAAAAAGAACTAGCAGGGGTGTTCGAATAAAAGGGAAAAAAATGTGTTTGTCTGATGGCTTTGTTTGAAATATGTCATCTGCTTTAAACCAAATATAGTTATATCGTTGCCTTTTGTCTGGCTGTTATTGTATTTGGTGAATGTCTCATTTTCATTGGATAATGCAATACTCTGAAATTAAGAAGGAAAAATGATGTATGTACAGACAAAATTAAACTCACTAGATCAATTTAGAAAATGTCTAAAAAATAAATGAATAGAATTTTTTATTTTTTTTTATTTTAAAGATAAGGATAAAATAAGTTTTAATGATAAGGAATTTCAAAATCACTAATAAATAATTGCTCTTTTCCTGAAGGGTAAAACTTTGCTTTTTCTGATTATTTTTAAAACCATCTATTGACCATTAATCAGATATTTAAAAACTGAAACAAGACGACATTATTTTTATAAAGAAAGTCTGAAACGGTTAGCATGAAATTAAATTTTTAATGGAATTTCTTTTACCTAATTTATATTATTTTCAACATTTTCTTTATTAAGATTTAAAAAAGGGTTTGTTGGCGTACCCATTATTATTTTAATGCTTTTTATTTTTAAAATATTAAATATTCATTGTAATTTCATTTCAATACGTACTCAATAAATTTTAGCAAAATTAACATTCTGAATACATTAGAATAAAAAAAATACGCTATTTTGAAATTGATAAAATAAAATTTAAGTGAATAAAACGTTTATATGTTTAATTCAATTAATTTTATTAATGACATTGTATGACATTAATAAAATTAATGACATTGTATGTCTTTTATAACATTATAGATACCTCAACCGCTTTCATCCTTAAAAGATAAGTTTCGATCTGCATTGGTCTGTCTATCTAAATCATAATTCTTGAGGATTGCCGTGTTTCCGAAATCGTTTGACGCCAAACGAGAAAAAGGACAGATACTGAACTCGCGGGGCGGGCGGTTGGTCGGTCGCGCGCGTTCCCACGATTCGAGAGGCGCTCCTCCTCGTTCGAAACCGGAAGAAGGCACTTTCCTGCTCTCTTCCCTTTTTGGAACAAAGCTCTGCTTTGCCCGAAGGCCGGAACCAAACGATTTAGGCCCGCACCTATCCTCCCACACCCCGCATTGATTAAGTGCTTTTTGTGGAAATCAGCGACCATGGAAAATGATTGAGAACTCTTCTCATTCTAACAATGGAAAAGGTTTTTTTGGCGCTACACTAGTTTTAAATAATTCATCGGAAATTCTAAACAATCAGCCAACGAATTTAGACACACTTATTTAGTTCATTTTAACATTCCCTAGAGCGAATAATTGTTAAGTAGTGAAAAAAAAAAAAAAAAAAAACATTTTTTTTTCTCTGTCGAAATGAAAATGAAATTCATTTATGAAAATATTTTTATTTAGAATTCTTTTTAATAGCTTCTTCTACTAATAATATTTTAGAGCTTTTTTTTTTCCCCTCCTGCCATGACACATGAAAATGGACTCAATATATGTTATTTTATTATTATTATTATTACTATTTACAGTATCCATGTAAATAAAATGGTGCCTGTTTTATAAGTTGCTAAGATAAATTTATGAATTTATTTTATTTATAAAATTAAAGTATTAAAAAAAAAATTGCACCCTCTACTCTTGGAATTTTTTTTTTTTTTTTTTGTAATATAGAAATCTTAATCCCATTTCAATGAAAACCAATTCAATTAAAATGTTCCAAATAAAGTTTTAATAAATTGTGAGCACTAACATTTATTAAAAAAATTTTGTAGTTTTTATTTAAACGCTAAATGCAGAGCAAAATAATGATTAAGAGGTATTGCTAATTAAGGAAACCCATCTACATCCAACCGAACCTTATTCAATCCAATCCAGAGTGCATGAAAATCATCTTTGCTAAAAACCTGAGAGAAATAAACCAGCAAAGATATGTTGCTGTGCTTGTAACAACAAACATAATTTTTTAATTTACAACAATCTTAATTTTTTTAATATTTTTTACAAACATAATTAAAAATTTTATTGTTATTATTTTTTTTTTTTACACTTGTGAGAGAATTAAAATTCTCAGATACATTTCAATTAAACTTTATTTCAAGATGACACTTTCGAATATTTTTTTGTGACTCGTGCTTAAAGTTTAAATTTTCTTTCACACATAAAGGTGTGAAAAAAATAATAATACAGTTGTGTATATGCTTAATTCTTTCAGATTCTGATGAATGTTGAACTTAATTCTTATACCACCTGTATGGGTGCATAAATCTCCAAATTTCCTTAAGCGACCTGATGGCCAAGTGGCTAGCGCTGTAGCTTTTGGTATCACAGGCTTCAGGTTCGAATCCTGGCGATAGCATGGATGTTTGTGAGTGATTCGGAATCCACGTTAAACTATAGGTCTCGGTCTTAATTAGCCCAAAGTGTGCACAAAATTACCGTAGAGTGACAAACCAACCCAAAATGCAGGTTGTTCAAGTTATCTTTGCTGAAACTTGAAAGAAATAAAACAGCAAAGATATGTTGCTGTGCTCGATAAATAGATAAAAAAGTTGCAAACATTTTTTTAAATTTATTTATTGAGATAGTTATACATTTCAGTATACACACATCGGTATACACTCTCAGATACATTTCAATTAAACTTTATTTCAGGATTTTTGTGACTCGTACTTAAAGTTTAAATTTTCTATTATAAATAAAGGTAAAAAATAATAATAATAATAATACAACAGTAATGCTTAATTCTTTCAGATTCCATTTAATGTTGAAATGTTGAACTTAATTCGTATATATCCTGTATATACCATACAGGGGCGTTCACATAAATCTCCTTAATTTCAGGGCTGCCCTATGCAAATGCAATCGGCTTTCTTAATGTAGAGGTATAGTAAAATCAGAGAAGGTGTAACCATGGGAACAATATGAAAGAGAGTGTCTCAACTGCAATGAGAAGGGCAACTGAAGGTTACGAAAAGGGGGGGGATGGGAACCGTGAGTGAATGTATGAGTGCGTTACTACCACTACTCTACTACGACTGCTACTACTACTATGATTGTAGTAACGTATATGGGGATTCGTAGTAGTTTCTGTTTTGCTGGTGTTTTCTTTGAAAAAGCAGGAAACGGGGTTGAAATCAGGTGAGAAGCCCGATTTTTACGCTCACACGATGCCCCCTGTACCTTTCACCCCCCGTGTGTAGAAGAACAGACGATTTTCTCATAGCAGGTGTATTTTTCAAAAAAAAAGAGCGAGAGAAAGAGAGTGGAGAAAAAAAAAAAAAGATTGATGTATTATGTTATAAACATTCGATAAAAAAAAAATATACGTTTCGAGGAGTTTTCCGAATTTGAATCTGGGTCTAGGGTTTGTGAATTGGGTTTTATTTGTTTTTGTTTTTTTGGACAATATTGTCGATTGAATAAACCAAAGACTCAATTTTTCGTCATGTCTTTATGAGTATGGTAATATGAACTAGAGTTATAGAACCCTTAATTCTTTTTGTAGGATATATCGCTAGAACAAGGAATATTTCAAAATGTATAATATTGTAATATTTCTTGATATTTATTGTAATAGATTTGTAAATTAAAAAAAAAAAAAAAAAAAAACTCTTAATTTGCATCTAATGAAAGTTTAATGCATTGTGGCTCAACTGAACATGTTCTTAAAGTGCTGATTGATTCATTTTAAAATTATTTTAATCTAAAGAAATAATCTTTGGTTGTTTGTGTGATAACAAACTAAGTTATATATTAAGATTTAAGGTCTGACAAATGTCAGACCTAAGCAAATATTATTTATTAAAAATAAAATTATTATTTAAATAAATATTATAATATTATTTATTTAAATAAATTAATTAATTAATCATTTTATGGAAATACGAATTTTTAAATCAGATGAGCTTAATTTACAGTGAATAATTTGTGATAACTTTAGTACGTTAATATTAGATTGTACTTTATCTAATGGTTCATTTGGTTTGGCTTGTTTGGGTAAATATATTGGTTCACGACTTTTGTTAAGTATGGTGTTTAAATCTTACTCATAATGATTCAATGTGTACATTGAATCATTATGATTCGTAGTCCATCAGTATATGTAGTCCACATTGAATCATTATGAATGGTGTGAATTACTCCAAACTAATTCACACTACAGTTAATCATGACAGGATGGATTTTAATGGAAAGGTCTTCCTCCCCACTGCAAAAAGTTTCGGTTTTGTTCTGGATCCAAACACGAGCACTTGCAACAGAGGGGGGTGACCACCTGTCACCTTCCCCCAAGTTGTGCACCAAGAAAGAGAGCACCAGAGGAAGTACAGGGGATGTTCCAGCTGTTCCATTGCAGCAGCTGAACGGCCTTGCTCGTTCCGAAACTTCCGGTACGGCACCGCACCCCCCTTTTTCTCACGGAGGAGGTAAGGGACCCCCAGCCACAAAGGGGTGCACACCCAACGCGCGCAGGATTACGTGTTTTCAAGACCTGCCTTTGAAGGTCTTCGGGTGAAATCGGTCGTTTAACTTTACTGCCGAGAAGCCAATCCAAGTGTCGGGACTCATGTTTGATCTTGAGCAGACGATATTCCGACCTTTAAAAAAAAGTCAAAACATAAAAAAAAAAAAAAAAATTTGGTTTATTTCTCATGGAATATTTTGAAAAAAATACTTTACTCTATTTAATATTATGCATGTTATATATTAGGTTGGCACATAATTATTAGGCGTTTTTTTGATGTTCTGTATTTTAATAAAAATTTACAATATTTTATAAATTTTAGAAGGAAAATAACCTTCGACTTTTAGGTTATAAGAATGCGTGTCGATAATCATTCTCATACTCCTTTTTTGGGTTGGGCTCCACCCGTAACAAATCCCATTTAAGATGATTTCCCAAAGATTCCGCTTCTATCCCACCAAACACACCGCATTTCTTTCTTACAGTGGACGTCCTTCGTTATTCCTTTTGGTGAAACTACTGGCAAAACGCAGACTTGCTTTGAGGTTTTTGAAAAGAAGCCACGATTCATCCCCAATGACAAGATCCTTCAGTAACGAACTCCGCTCGTTTCGTTGAAGCAAATCGGTGAAAATTCGGACTCGTTGGGCTCTAACGTTGTCGCTGAGTTCGTGGGGGACCCATTCAGCCAATATCTATACCTTTCCAAGCTTTTTGAGACGACGAACGATGGTTGAATGGTCCAACCTTCGAGTTGTCAAGCTTTCGTCTCCTTCCACGGCAACCAAAAGTGCCTGACTGTCGAAATCGGATGGTCGACCTCTTCCTGGCTTATCTTGCTAACTAGTGTCGCCTGATTTGAAACGGGCAAACCATTCCCTGCATCGACTTTCGCTGATTGTGCCCTCACAGAAAGATCGCAAAATGACTGAGCTGCTTTCCATTCTTTCTCAAAATGGTACATCATAATACGACGAATACGATTATGATTATCGACACGCATTTTTATAACCTAAAAGCAGAAGGATATTTTCATTCGTAAATTTATAAAACATTGTAGATTTTTGTTAAAATATAGCACGTTAAAGAAACGCCTGATAATCATGCACCAACCTAATAGAACTCACATCATAAACTCATACTTAGAACTCAATATTATATAGAACTCATATTTATTTTTCTTCAAATCTTTAAAATATATATATATTGTTTTTAAAGAACAAGTTTCTCATGTATCCATTCTTCTTCCAGGTCTGAGCTGTGGTCTGCTACCAAAGAACTATGTGATAATATGAACTGCCGCCTGGTGACAGCCTCAGGAACTAATTTTGCTTCTTTTACCATCTGGTTTCGAACTCCATGAAAATAATTTTCACCTGCTGCTCAGCTTTTAGTTCCAGCAACCAATCGAAAAGCAAAATAAAAACATTCCATATTGGAATATTTTATGAACATTTCAAACCTGAATGGCATCAGTTTTTGAGGATGCCTGCAAATCAAGCCAAGATAAAAAATGTCTATCCAGTTTCAAATTGCAGTAATTTGTATTTTTTGTAAATGAGATACTCAAGAAATCACATAAAGTATAGATTTTTTTAAGTCTGTACTTATATTATTTATTAATATGTTTAAAAGAGATTTTAATGTAATGAAATTGTATAGATTCCCTTTGAAATTTTTGTATAAATTTTTTTCTTGTATTACAATTATAATGAACTTTGGGTGAATGCATTCAACTCATGCATAGGACCATATTTATTGTGATTTCAATTACAAAATGCTTATTGTAATGACAGTAATAATTTTTTTGAATTATTCATAATTTATTAAATATTTTCTTTCAAAAATGATAATTTTATAAAATTATTAACAATTGAAAAATTATTTTTTATAATTTTATAAAAAACTTTAAAAATTATTCTGTTAAATGAAAGTGGATTTATTCCATAATTTAATTATTTTTTTAGATGATCATTTAATGATCATAAATTCTGAATGTTTCTAATGTATGTAGTAAAAATAAATAAAAATAAAACATTAAATATAACTTTATGCAAAACTTAAATAAATGTATTATGATACTTACTTTCTTACCAATAATTGATACTGGATGAAACAATGCCCTGTTCTCATAATTTAATTATCATACCATAATGAAATAATGAGAAAAGGGCATCAATATCGCTATGTGCAATAAAGCACTTTATATAATTGCACCTGCTACATTGAAGAATGCAATGAAATTGTTCCTTTAAATCAGCACTTGACAAATTTGACACTACTTTATCAAAAATGTATCCTTTTAATACTCATAAAATAATTTTGACGGACATAATTGTTAAAGGTTGCATTGTTAAATTGTTTAGCATAAAACCCCTTATCGCAACAAACATGAATTGTGAAATTGACCCTGTCGTTTAATTAAAAATAAATTTACTGTAGAACAATTTTTACTACTGAAGGTTTTGATGTTATATATACATTTCATCTGTCTTTTTGGAAATCTGAATTCTCGTCTATAAGGATATACGAAAGAATATTTTGAACCATTATCCTAAAGGGAAAAAAACATCTCAGCTGTACCATCTAAGAAATTTCTTTGTTGGCTTTTAAGAATTTCTTACAATTCTGTACAGAAACAAGTAATTAAAAAATTTTTAAAGTCAATTTCTACTTAGGTCAACAAAGAAATTTTTATTTTAGTTACTTTTTATTAAATAATTACAATTAATATAAATATGTATATACATATGACAGAACCACAATATTCAGTGGCAAAAATTTTTCTCCCCTCTATAAAATTAATTAAATTTAATGAATGAATTAATATTTGAAAAAACCGTATTCACATCGAGTGTCATCCACTACAAGTTCAAAAAAAAGTATTTGACCTTGAGTGGATGAATAGAAAGTGTTTTAGGTACAATTGAAAATTTGAACGAGATATATATGGGGAGAGTGTGAACTAATAGTAGGAATTGAAAAAGTTATTCCAAAATTCTTCCTTCGTGTGTTCTTATGTGTGAAAAGATTTCGCAGTGTGCATTAGAGTGACTTTGATTCATCGCGTTAAATCTACTAGATTAGCATTATCACAATTCAAGTGAATTCATCCATAGTGAGACCTGAGATTTAAAATTTAACGTTAACGTTACAGCATATAGCTCAATATCTTTATCAAAAATTGTGATTAGAATAAGAAATTTGTAATATGGAAAAAAATGCAAATTTTATTTATTTTGTTATCTAAAGCTTCTTCAAAATTACGAATAATAGTAATTCTTTTTGTTTTATAATTACTGTATTTTTTTTCTTTACATTTATCTCATTTGTAATTAAGTATAATGTTTATTGACTTACTGTGATTCCTTTTTTTTTTATTGGGTTGTTACAAGTACTAATACAAGTGCTGCTCCAGATGTACATAGTTGTGCATAACAAATATAACTAGTATTTAATAGTACACGGTATAGTGTACAGTGATGCTACGGTATCAGCTACTGATCTCATTTCTCGTTTTTCTGCCCGAATAACATGGCAGCAATTGTACAGGAGATATTGCGCATCTTCTTAATATACAATTCCAATCTGCAGCTGAACTGTTGCACTGCAACAAGCCTGTCTAAATAAGTCTAAATGCTGTAATCCATGTTGTGTAACTGTCAACTTTTACCGATGAAGAATTGTATATTTCTGTGTAACTGTCGGCTTTTACCGATGAAGAATTGTATATTTCTTTGTAACTGTCGGCTTTTACCGATGAAGAAATTGTATATTTCCGCGAAATATACAGATATTGAGCGGTTTTTTTGGACTTGCAAAATAACTTTTTTTTTTAATATAGTATTTTGACATCTAATCAAAAATTAGAAATTCAACTTGACGCAAGAAAAAAAAAATCACATTTAATAAAACGAATAGTTAAGTTTGAACGATATTTAGTAATAATTAATGAATTAATATTAACAATATTTAATAAACGAAGAATTAATTTTGTAATGTGGTAATTATTTGCCTTCTATTATATTTAGTGCGGTCTTTTTACTTTTGCTAGTAAATATTTAGGAAAAGTAAAATAACTTTAAAATTCGAAAATATATATACAAATGTAAAATGGAGGCAAAAATTGGTAAAAGTTGACAGATATAATATAACATTACTAAGTAAATGTATGAATAATAATAATAATACAAATAATTTGAATTAAATTAAATCAATTTATTATGGAAGAAAGTTACCATCCCCACAAAGATTTTATGTATCCATCCTAAGTGTGGTATCTGGGGAGTACGCACCCTCTGTCTTCTCCCTTCGAACCCAACTGATATAATTTAAGACTTATAGACCCGTTCTTTGCTATGTTTGTCGAAAAACTGCAGAATTAAATGTTGAAAATGGTTTGAATTGTATGTTAAGGATATGTAAAAGAATATCCTTTGTTCTATATATGTATAAAATAAAGCTTGTATAAAAATTTCTTTTAAAATAATGCATTTGCTATGTTTATGATACTATAAATAAAAAGACTTCTATTGCACTGAATAATGTCTTGATTCTTTATTCTTTTTGTTTTTAAATTATTGTTGTTATTTCTGACTGACATTGTTTTTTTTTCTTTCTCCTCTTCTATTATTTCAAATAAAAAAAGTTAATTAAAGATATTAATTTCCGTACTTTTTTTAAAAAAATCACCTTTATAAGGAATCAGGATAGAGCAATAGTTTTGATATTTCAGCAACTGGCGTACCGATTACGGAGTACCCCTGGGGATAGACCCCTTAACGCTCCTCATCTTAATTCATATATATATATTTACGGTCTTAATTGACTGCTTAATGTTAATAAAAGATGCAATATAAAGTTTCAAAAATTTAATTCATCGTACTCGAAAATTAATAAAAATAAATAAAAGTAAGATAAAAAATAAGAAATAAAATTAAAGTTAAAATTCGGTACAATTCAGGACCAGTTGTTGATGCCATAAAACTATTGAAGAATGATTTAAATATTAAAATATGCTGAACGCGTGGGAACCGTAATGATGAAGTGAAATTTAGGGACGTCGATTGGACTGAAAATTGAGCATGATGCAATTTTTTACATTATAAAACAATTTAAAAACTTTACGATAAATATTTGAAATTGACTATATATAAATATTTAATCAGATATGTAATTCAGGATATAATATAGATTTAAGGCATTAACAAGTTTCATTTATTTCGCAACAGCAGCACATTTTTGTTTTAACTCGACTACAATCCAGTCACAAGATAATAAATAAACCCTGGTAAATAAATAAGAATATTTTTTGCTAAATTAAGAGATAATAACTCTTTGATATCATGCTTTACAAACAAATTTTTAAAAACAAACCACCCACTATACAAAATTTAACTATTTGAAATTAATTAAGTATCGTTCAAAAAAAAATTTTTTTTTTTTCAACTTAATATTGTGGTTGAATACCCAAACTAATATTGTGTTGCTTTTTTTGTCTGAAATTAAGAATAAAAAACAATTATTTATTATTACTAATGAATTGTTATTGTACAACAATATTATATTTAACATACCCTATCACGGATATTTTACGTCCACAAATCTGCGTCTGCCAATTTTGAAACAAAAAATAGAAAAATTGGATCAAGTTTTCAAAAACTTTAAAGGTAGAAATGAGTTATTATAATAATCAGACAATTTAAATTCTTAAAACTAATTTTTTTTCGTGGGAAAAAAAGTTAATTTTGATTAACCGTTAATTATACTGTTATAACTAATAATAATATAAAAAGATTAATTTTAATGCCTCTTAATTTAGTTTGGTGTAGATTAAGTTATGTTGTACATGACATGCTATTCAAGAGACAGTAATTTTGAATTAAAATACAGAATATTTTTATTAGGAGCACTTTAATTAGAAATTCGTTCAATTTTTGAACAATATTTTCTGCATAAAGCTATTGCTAATTATTTTTTTAAATGCAGCACATTAAAAATTTCTTATATAATAATCATGCCCAACATAATTAATACTGTAGAATTCACTACTTTTCATTTTCACCCATCGAAAATTTAACAATTCCTTAAAAAAAAGTTAACTGAAAGAAACTAAAATAAATTTAACAATAATTTAAACAATACAAAAATTTTGAATCAAGTTTTTGTGAAAAAAAAAGTTTTCCTTTAATCTCTATTTTTCAGTCTTTAAACTCTACTTTTTGTTGCAATCGTAGAGGAGCAAAGATTTATTTTTTCGTGTCACAAAATCAATTCTGAAATTCAACAAATAAAAATAAAATACTAAAATTGACATCAGAAAAAAAAATATTGCAATTATGTCTTGTGACACACCCTCAGTGTCCAGCAGCGCTGGACGGACATCCATGGACGGTTTATTCATGGATGATGAGAAAGAGGGCAACTTTTGTTGGGATGGAGCATCCGTAGGTAGAAGTCCGATTTTGGTTTCGTGGTATAAGAGCAACGGGCAATGGGCGTACCGGTTACGGAGTTCCTATGTGGTCTTCAGAACCACGGAAACCTCCACAACTTAAAGTTAATTAAAAAAATCAGCACAAAATGAAGTTAAATTAGGTTTGGTTTGTTTGTCGCTCTACGGTCATCTTATGCACACGTTAGGCTAAACAGACCGGGACCTACAGTTTAAAGGGGATTCCGAACCACTACAAACACCCATGGCACCGCCGGGACTCGAACCCGAAACCTGTGGTACCGAGCACTAGCCACTCGGCCATTCAGGCCCCTAGTTAAATTAGGAGTCTACCAAGTGGGATAAGAAACAACAACAGCATGAGACACATATAGTACAAAAGTTATCACAATTTTTTGCTTATTTTTTTTTAACGTGAATACCTTAACTTGTACTTTGATTGCTTAATTTTATATAGTGTCTTCACCGACCTTAAAATTCCGCTTGAACAACCTGAGAGGTCGAATCTAATGATTATTTACTGACAAACCGCTCTTCCACAGAATTTTTTATTTTTATTTTATTGGAACCAGTAATTCTTTCTGCTTAAGCTGCATCGTTATTTCTGCCTTTTTTTCTCAAAGCAAATTTTTTTTTTATCACACGTGGAATTCATTTATTTTTGTCGTTATTTCACTTTCACTTTGTCAAGCTCGAGTGTTTATCCTTTTTTCACTCAGTTTTTTTTTCTTCGAAATTCTTGTTATTTGATTTTATTTGTTTCCTGTTGTTCTGCGTGGTTCCACCTTTGTGCATCTCAGCAGTCAAGCGGTTGTACATACATACATACATGTATTACAGAGAGATCTCGTTTCTTGCCAAACGCATCAATCATTCAATATGCTTGGCCACTGATCCAGAAGTCGGTGGAGCAGGTGCGCAGACTTGTGAAGGCCGTTGGCCATATATATTTATCGTAATTTGACTGTGAATCACACATAAACTCACCAGACCATCTAACGTAAACAGTCCAGTCCCATTAATGTGACCGCCACCTACTTTCGACGCCAACGTGAAATAACCCATCACAAAAAGCAGGTGACAGCCCATTGCAGTGGAGCGTATATAAAGAATTCCACTTAATACCACTTAAATACCACATTCCCCACTCCACTTAAAGCCCGAATATACAAGAGTGTATATTCTGGCTTTTGACAGGTGGTCACATGATTGTGACTGGACTGTGTATATACATTAAATTTCATTACAAGCATCAATGTATACTTCCATTTGTTTTAATAAAAACAAATAATACTACTGTGTCAAAAAGTAAGACCTATTTTCAATTTAAAATTCCCGAGGTAGATGGAATTTCCTTTTTTTTCTTTTTTAGGTTGCTGGCACTGTCCTTGACATCTGTGTGAAATGTGACGTCAAAATACTCATGAGTGTTTGAGTTACGCTTGGCTTTGCGAGACGCTAAAACGGATTCCGGCGATTTTTGAAATGTCCGAATGAATTGAGCAAAGAACTTGCATTCAATTTTGTTTGCGGAAACGTACAGAATGTTGCAGAAGGCATTCGGTTCTTCCACAACCACCGTATTCACACCGTGCGACATCTGGCTATTCCCTAAACTCAAAAGGCCACGCCGGGGATTTGGGTGGATTGAAGAGATTCAACGTGAATCGGCGCGCTCTTTGAAAGTCATCCCTGCTGATGACTTTTTAGCATGTATTGTTCTTACTTTTTGGGCACACCAGTACACAAAATAAAAACATTTCGAAAAACAGAGTATCTGAGATTTTCTGTAACAGCTATAGACATGATAGTGATGATCCATGCTCGAAAGGATGGGACGTATTGACTCACAAGTCAACAAGCTCTCATAGAGTAATAATATAATAGAGCTCACATCGAAGACGATAGTTTGGGGCAAACCTAATCCTCACGTGGTCATACACGTCACGTGAATTTACTTTGTAGTTTAACATATGTGATGACAGCTTCGCAATTTTTGCAAACTATCTTTAGCCTAGTCATCCTAGCATCCTATTACTACTCTATGTTATCAGCATGAAGGGAGAAAACTTATAACCAGGGCCGGATTTAGATGAAAAGAGGCCTTAGTCTATTCCATTTATGAGGCCCTTTCAACTCCCATTTTTAAATTTGTAAATGACACGAGAGATAATGAAATACATCATTACTGTGATATATGCATCAATGTGTTAAATGAATCCTGTTGTGATGGATACTAATCTTTATAAAAAATGTGGCACAAAAAGAAAATCGGGAACACTTATTTGGACATTTATTCTCAGCACCCTATAGAGTACTTGTGACAATAACTCATCAAACATAACACACAACTTTTACAAAGAAACAAAATTCAAATAATAGTCATATGTGTAGAATTTCTCCTTATTTTCGATTCAGTGTTTATTGTTTTTAGTATAGTGTCAATCTAATTTTGCTAACCATTTGAATGTAGGCCCCTCTTGATTTTGAAGACCTAGGCTGAAGCCTAGTTAGCCTATAGGAAAATCCGGCCCTGCCTATAACGATTTTCAAAAGAAATAGACCATTTAGTTGTCAACAAATGAAAATTTAATTTTTTTAAATATTGGCCTTTTATATTCTATTAATAAATTTTCTTGTGTAATATTTTCACTCAAAAAGGTACAAAACATAAAATTTTCTTTTCTATGAACTTTTTGTAATGTTTTATTGTATTTCGTACAAAATGAGGAGGGGGGGAAGAGTTAATAACATTTCCTTCTCTTTAGTATGCACATCAATAGATGTACGTCTTAAGTATAGACGAATTTCTCGGAATTTTCAGAATCTGGCTTCGTAATATGTTTACTTTTTCTAAATAAATGCACACAGAGGAAAAGAAGCCAAACGAAGTATACAGTGGCAACCTCTTGTACAAAAAAGAATGGGATATGTGTGCCTCATCTTTTTGTTCTTATAGAAGAGGGGGATGTTCTCTATTGTAATATTATTCTATGAATGCTCTACTAAAACAGTTAGAATATCCTCTAAGATTGTATGGGGTTGATTAACAGCAGCAATAGGTCTTCCTGGAGCATCTCAAACGTGCTGAATTCGATTCAAGCCCAGAGATTTATAGACCAATCCATATATTCGATACCAACTGAGCTGTGTGTGATCTGTTATTATCGTCTTGTATGATGAAGTACCCATCAATTGCACCTGCATAGGGACTGACAATTAGTGTATTTTCCGTAAATAAGCCGAGAATTTTTAGAACTTATTCTAAAGCTAAAATGCAGAGGTCGGCTTATATATTAAATAATGTACGTACTTCTCCTATAGCCGGGCGTGGCCCAATGGCCAATTGGCTTGCGCTCTAGCCTCTGATGCTTCAGGTTGGAATCCTAGCGGTGGCGTGGATGTTTGTGAGTTGTTCGGAATCCACTTTAAACTGTAGGTCCCGGGTTGTTTAGCTCTCGTGTGCACAAGATGACAGTAGAGCGACAAACCAAACCTGTAGCCGGGCGCAAACGATACATTGCCGAATATCACTTAATAAAGTACCATTTCATTTCTATAAGCAAGTTTATGAAAAAAAAAATTATTTCATTTAAAATTGAGTTATTTTTACTAAAATTAGAATTTTTATTTACGAAATTGTTTGTATTGCTATTTTGTTGCGTCGTCGCCAAAACGAAAAAAACTGGCTTAACTGGCGCCAGACTGAAGGCGAAGTATCAAAACGCACACAAAAAATAATAATAATATAATACCGTCCATATGCATCACGTAAAAATAACAATGAAAGAAGAAAATTGCTTTAATCTTTTAACTTCCTTTTGGAAGGTTTGAATGCAATCTTTATTCATAAAAATAAGTCTCATAAATCTTTAAAAATCCGTGTCAAATTCAAGTTCACTCATTAGCATGTGGCTATCCAATTTAAAAGTTAAGATTGCTTATTGATCTATCATCATCACTTTCAATGATTTCGGTACTAAAATTTATATACTCTTCATGCACTAAATCACTGTTATTTTTTTTATTTCGGCTTATATGCGGATTTTGAACGTTTTGAAGAAAAAACGCCCTCTCGACTTATACTCGGATCGGCTTATATTCGGAAATATACCAATTCGGAATATGATCAGAATGTCGTCTGAGTATTAACGATATAAATGAGTATACTCTTGGAAAGTTAGTGTCGCTTTCCAAAGAGACACCTGCCCACACTCATAGACAGAAAAAAGCATTGTACTCTAATCATGTTAATCTCTAGCAATTATCCTGATTAGAATACAATGTTTTAATCATATCATTAATAAAAATCTCTGTGTTTTTTTTAATGATGTATTCTAAAATTCAATAAAAATATCTGAATTATGAAATTCCAACAAAGTTTTCAATAAAAATAAAGTCATTTGAATGATTTGATATTATGAGTATGTACCATTTCGGTTGTTATGTATAGTGCGTTTTATAAGGAACTGGTACATATACAGATTCAGAAAATAAAACATATTAACTGTTTTATTTAGATTCAAGTCTGTTAAAGGCAGTTTCTTGGATTTGTTCAACTCTAGCCCTCTGATTGCTAGTTTGCTTTTCTTAGGCAGCATTGTATATTTAACAATAAAAACCAGTGTGAAGATTAGCAAAATGTTCTACCCTATAAATACATTCTTTCTCCCTCATACTCTAGTTCTACCCTCTTGAACTCACCCCTATGGCTATCCAACGAAACCTAAGTCTATTTGTTGACACACGCAAATATAAATATAAATCACTCTCTCTCTCTCTATATATATATACGTATATTTACTATATGAGAGAGCGAGAGTTTAAAATTGTTGTGTGGAATACATTACTTGTAAACTCTGATATTTGAAATAAAGTTTATCAAACTTTTATACTTTAATAAAATTGTTTTGATAGCATTATTTTTGTAGTTTTATATTCATGGCTGAATTATAAAGGATATCAACTAAAAAAAAAAAAAAAATAATAATAACTAAAACTATGTTTTTAATGACTTTAAATATATGAATGATAAAAGAATTCAGAAAATGCCCTTTAGAATTTAAACGAATAAATAAAAGTTTTATAATTTTTTTCTGTTTAATGAACTTGTATTTTTAAAATTTAGTATTTAATAATTAAATATTCAAAATTAGATGTGATTTTAGCACGGTTGTTTTGCTACACATATACATCGAATCAAAAGAAATGGAAAGGAAAACCACATTTTTTATAATTAAAATTTCAAATTAATTAATATTGTTCATATAAAATAGTTACTCTTGAAAATTAGATTGCATTAAAAACATTGAATGGAAGGCAAACAAAACAGGATTATGGTGATAGTGGTGCCATCTCTCGGTCAACTTTTGTGCAGTGTGTGGAAATTATACTATTTTAATTGTCTTTATCAGAGGTAATAAATGTAAATATACTAAAAATTAATAATTTATAAAAAGTAATTTAATAATTTCAATAAAAAAAAATATTATAACAAAAACTTAGATATAGTTATTAATTTTTAATAACTTAAATTCTTAATTTATTTAATAATTTAATAACAGATCTATAAATGCCACTTTTCTAAAGTTTTCTTATTAGGAAAGAGATAAGCCACAAGAATCAACAAATTTTTGCAAAATTTTATTTCGACGAATTTAAGAAAATAATTATCTTACTACTAATTTTATTCTGTATCTTATGTAATAATTTTAAGATAAATGTTTTAATAAAATGTGGCTCTTTTATTGATTTTTTATGAAATCACGTATATCCACGTGTTGAATGGTGTTTCGAGTTGAAATTTTATCTCAGAATTTATGATGGAAATCATCTAAAACAATTTTCACGATATTATTTTCATAAAGATTGCAAATTACGACACGTAAATTTGCATTTTTCGCGTGAACGAATAGCTATTAAAGATTTCAAATTTCCTTTGTTTTAGTTTTTTTTCTAATTTTAAAAAGTTATAAATATCTTGTGAATTATATTGAAATTTCAATTTCAAATAGTTTTTGAAACTTCTGAAAATTGTTTCAAGAAAAGTGATTTTTATTAAATAAAAAAAAACGTGTTTTACATTATACATGGCCACTGTACAAATACTTTCTGTATTCACCGTATAATGTTATTACAACATGTGTGCAAAGAAAGATTTAACCATTTACCACTATAACTTCTAATATTAATAAAATTAATTTAAAGATATTATTTACAAATAAAGAACTGGAAGTGTAGCGCCATCTTTTGGCAAGTTAGTAAGCTATATTTGTTAGAACTTTATGTGTGAACTTTCCAAAGTGTTTCCAGAGTGGGGGAAAAAACCCACATAATTTATTTACGAGTATTGTATTACGCGGAAATATTTTAAAGAAATTATAGATATGAAAATTATGTATAGTTTTATTTAATACTTGTAATAAGCTACTGTACGCTAAATTACTAAACAACATATGTCTTGCATCTTTTTAGGTTCCTGTCAAAAAAACAACAACAATGTTGTTTGTTGGAAAAGTTGTCCACAAACAACCATTATCATTCATTATCTGCATTATGTTTCATGAGTTATACTTTTTTCGAATTATTATATTTTAATACAAAAATAATACAAATAAGAATCCATATAATTCTTTTTAACTGCAACTTTCGAAGGAATTAAAAAGTACCATTTCTCAATAAATAGTAATGCCTACACCTCGGCTTTGGATTGGTTTGGTTTGCCGCTCTACAGTCATCTTGTGTACATGAGGGCTAAACAGACCGGGACCTACAGTTTAAAGTGGATTCCGAACAATTCACAAACATCCACGCCACCGCCAAGATTCGAACCTGAAGTCAGAGCGCTAGCCAATTGGCCATCAGGCCACCCCTCGGCTTTGGAAGTGCCAACCCTGTACTTAGTTGTCATTGCTATGATTGAATACTACTTTTTAAAAGTAAGTAATTTTTCTTTATCCTTAGTGCAGCTTGAATTTTTTTAGAATTTTAGCATTGAATATTTTTATCAGAATAATGAATTTTTAATCTATTTTTTGGGATAACATAATTCTTTAATAGAAGGAATATTAAATTGTTCTCTGAATTTTGTTTGACATGTTATCTTTACTTTTAATGTGTCGTTTATTTATAATATGAATTATTCTAAATGTGTAATGTTAAGAAATAAACAGTTCATTTAAATTAAAAAATTAACCAATACATCTGAATATTTATTTTCGAATAAAAAAAAAAAAAAAAAAAAAAATTTTAGGCAACGTAATATTTTAAAAGGTGTATTTATTATAAGTTATTTCCCTTTTCAAAATCAAAAGCTACGTTTTTAAATTTTAAAATTAAATATAAAATTAGATGTATCTAATTTTATGGAAAAGAAAAAAAAATGTTGTATAGCATAATATCATGCATTAAAAATAATATATAACAACTATATAACAATATGTCATGCATTAAAAATACAATTAAAAAAGGGAAAATAACTATTAACTATTATAAATATGTTTTTAAATCAGTATTATTTAATATATCTTATTTTTGAGAATTTTATTATTTTTAGACATAAAACAACGACTAATTTTTTGTGGAAAACAAAATTCAGTTAAAGTAATAAATTAGTAATGAAACTCCACTTTAATTCTTCTAGCCACAATAGAAGATGAAGCAAAATTACAACAAATTTGTAAATTTTTGTTAAGTGAGAAATAAAATAAGTATTAAATGTGTATGCAAATTCATAAATTTTTAGAAATTAAAATATTTAGCAAGGAAGTAAAAAGAATTATGTATGCTTTGAGTAATTTACAAATGGCGATTTTTAAAAAATTTGAAATTAATTTAAGATTTATACATTTATTCGAAATATTTACTGTTAAAACTGAAAAAAAAAGTTATTGTAGAAAATAAAATAATAAATATAAAATAATAAAATTGTATTAGATATTGTAGAAAATTGTTAAAAAATATTTTCGATTATTAAAAAAATATCTATTCTTAACTATCATTATATCTTAATAGTTCCTATAATCTACAATAGATGGCAGCACCAAAAGTAAATTTCTAAAAATTGGAATCTTTTTTTTTTTAGAATCTATCCTAACAAAATGAATCATTGAATTGAGCTTATCACTAATAAACAAGAAAGGAAGAAAATATTTTACAGTAACTCTGTTGTTCCCCTTTATTTTAGAGCATTCCTAGAAATGCTTGACTTTTTTGTAACTGTGAAAGAAGCTGAACGAAAAACTAATTCACACATAATTAATATTCCTTACATTGACTATATGTAAATACTATAACTGCAAAGAAACTTAGAAAGCTATAGCAAAAAGATTGAGATACAATAAATAAATAGTGTAATGAAAATAGAAAATAAATTATGTTTATGCTAATGAACAGCTAAAAGATAAAATTGGCATTGAACTATGAGTAGAAAAAAAAAAATAATAAATAAATATTTTAGCACATTATGCTGCACAGTTTATGTTTTAAAATAATTAAAAACGGTGTACAACATTTTTATTTTTTATTTTTTGAAAAATGAGATTTAAATTAAATTTTTTTTTTTTAAATTCTTAGAAAGGGGAAAAAATTAAATTAAATTAAAACATAATCTAAAACAATTGATGAAAGTTTTAGTTAAATTGATAGGATCCTCTTGTTAAGTAAACAATGTTGCCATTAACTGAAACAAAAAAACCCACTTATTTCTGATATAATTGTTTTGAATTTTGATTTTGATAGAAAAGTGAAGATGCCATCTTTCATCTACAGGAAAATTATTTTACATTATAAAATAAATTTAATAATTAAAATAAATATATGTAGATGCATGTACAATTTTTCTTTACTTGCACTACAGCCTACCGAGCCAAGGCAGTCTCAACAAGCTTCTTCCAGTAGATTGGAACAGATGCTACAGTCCGGCCAACGAATGATTTTTAATGTCTTGAGATCTGCCTCTATGCAGTCTATCCATCTTGTGCGAGGACTACCTCTTTTCCTGGTACACTCTACTTGTGCAAAAGTCACCTTTTTAACAGGACTCATATTACCACATCTAAAAATATGTCCAAGCTATCTGATCAGGAAAGATTTGAAGACCCTGGTAATATTAGGTTGCTTATATTTTCTATAAATTTAATGGCTAAACAAAATTCTACATTTTTGTCATTCTCTCTAACTTTACCAAAAATTTTTCGAAGTATTCTTCGTCCAAAAATTAAAAGTCTGTTTTTGTTAACGGTCAGCATTCACTGTCATACAGTATGGCAAGTATAAAGATTAATTTTAATATTGAGATTAAAGAGCTTGCACTTTAGTAATAAAAAAAATTCTTCCCATGCCGGGAATCGAACCCGGGCCGCCTGGGTGAAAGCCAGGAATCCTAACCACTAGACCACATGGGATGTACATGCGGGTTCAAACGAAAATAAAATATCACAAAATATACATGAAATTGCAAAGATTTAATAACAATTTTATTATTTTTTCAATTTGTTCAGCAAGAAAGTTTAAACGAGATTAGTAAATGAATTTCTTTTCATCTAGTTTCTTAATATTTGTTAATCCAAATAATTTTGCATATTTTGATGCATTATTCTTTAATAATTGCAGTTATTTAGATGAGTGACATTTAAAAAAATTACTCGATTGCAAATTGTTTTAAAAGTTCAAATTCTTTCTAAAATTGTATTTAAATGTTTTTATTATTTCTGACAATTTATATTTTAAATATGAATTCTCTGAAACCGTGTTTAAAGCTTGGTGAGATAAAAAGAACATATGGCAAAATACTATAGTTTACATTTATGTAAAAAAAAAAACCATTGATATTATAATATATGTGTATGAAAAACAATACCATCAAAAATTATTGTAAGAAAAATCTACACTAACTTATTTAAGCAATTATATACATAAAAAAAAAAAAGATAAAGATATTTACATTTTATTATCTGATAAAAATTTGTAAATATCAAAATTATACATTATTGTAAAATTTTGTAATATATTTCTAAAGTAGACTTTCTACAGGCAAACAAAACTTGAAATCAAATAAATGTTGATTAAAATATTATTTGGATGATGCCATCGAATGGTTACAGAGTCGTTATCACAGCAGACAGGGCATCATCTGAGGATGAAAAACGCTTCCATGTTCCAACGATTGATGAGGTGGCAATTATCGTTGTAGGAACAGAATCCGATTTGCGAGATAACTACAGAAGAAATACAGGCCATATCTCTAAATAGAGACCGTTGGGATTTGGCGATTTTTTTTGGTCGCCAAGTGGGCGAAAATCTCCCAATGTAATAACCAAGATATTTCCTAATGCCTGATTGACCAAGATTAATTAAGTGGTGGGGTTCGATTACTGAAATCTTCTGGCAGAATTAGAAATCTTTAATTTTAATAACTATTCATTTCATTCGTTATCAGTTTATGCGACTGCAGTTGTTTTCTTTCCTTGTGTGCTGACCAAAAAGTCTTTCGATTAGCGATATCTGGCAGTGAAGAATTTTATTTCAGAAAAAAATATTCCAGGTATTTCTTATAATTTAAGGGAAGGCGCTACAGCGGGGATTCCTACAGTATTTGGATTGTCAAGGTAAGTTGAAAATTATTGAATGGGGAATATTTGATTGCTAAGAATAGCTTGTGTCCTTGTGGAAATGTTATGGTTTAAACCAGGGATGGGCAAACTACGGCCCACTGGAAAGTTCTATCCGGCCCGTGGATAGAATTTTAATTTGCCGGCCTGAGGCAAATTAAAAGAAATATATAGCAATTGTTTCTAAGTATGTTAAAAATATAAATCGACGGAAATAGCAAGCACAGACAGCTTTCAATCGGTAAAGTGTTAAAAGAGGAAGTTCTTTGTTAGTTATAGCTGTAGATTGGCGCCAACAAGTTCGACTTTTACAAATCATTATCGAAAGTAAGTTTCCCAAATTTAATATCTCACGCCCAGAAAATCAGTGCTATGTTTGCTTCATCTTATAGATGTGATCAAGTGTTTTCAACTATGAACCTTAGAAAGAATTATTTCAGAAGTAGACTGACAGACGAGCATTTAGTACTGATTCTAAGAAACGTGAAATCTCACTTCGAATCTCATTATAAGGAACTTTTAAAAATGAAATCACAATTTCATTCATTCCATTAACATATTTAAATTGTAATACTTGCATATTGTTTTTAAAATTTTAGAAAAATTTATCTTGGCCCGCCAAACTTTTTTTTTTTTTTTTTTTTTTTTTCGATTTTTCGCCCGCGACAGAAAAAGTTTGCCCATCCCTGGTTTAAACTGTTATGAAAGATAATCCAATAAGTATATATGTAGATACAGAGTGCAATTTAATGGTGTAGCAGAAAATGTGAAGAGATGCATTCATCAAAATTCGTGTTCATTCATCTTCAATCAAAAATTCCTCCTCCTCAAGAGATCCATTCATTTCTCAATCAAAAATGAATTTGTACGATATTATGAGAGGTATGATTGGATCAGTAGGCTTCGACTGCTGATGAGATTCAGTGTGATCTGAATACAGTGAATGTTGGAAAGAATTTTTGTATAGAGATCTGCATGGATGTCATTATGGAAGAGAACATTATTCTGGGTGGGATATAATCCAACGTGACCTACGTAGTTTAATCAAATTCTAATATCCCGAGATACTCGAAATACATTTACCCTAAAATTTTCAGGAATCTTTGTTCATCATTATTTTGTTCATGAATCATTATGGCCTTGTAAATTGAGTAAACATTTTAAAATTATACCCTTTCATTTACAAAATAAATCTGTACATTTTTTCATCCGAACAGCAAATAAAAGCGGCAAATTCTATTTCAAAAGTTTAATCACTTAAAACGCTTCTTATCAAGTCTCAGAACTGATAGCAAAACAAGTACTATAAAAAAAAAATTTTTTTAAAGTCAATTCCTTCTTTTTTTTCTCACTATATTTTAGGAAGTCCTTTATAAATAATTTTCATTCATTTTTTTTAAGTTTATCTGGCGCCCTCTATGGGTAGATATAGGCAACTTAAATCCAAAAATAAAATAAAATTAATGAATGAATTAATATTTGAAAAAACTGTATCACCATCCAGTGTCATCCGCTACAAGTTAAAAAAAAATGTATTTGAACTGAAGTGGATGACTAAAAAGTATTTTGTGAACGATTGAAAATTTGAGCAAGATATATATAGGGAGAGTGTGAGCTAATAGAAGGAATTGAAAAAATATGAAAGCTCATACTTTAGGTGAATCACTTACTTCGTTTGACTGCAAAAAAATAGTCATGACAATGCTAGGAAATGAAGCAGCATTGAAAATAAGCAAGATTCCTCTCTTGAACTGTAGAGTTAACTGGCGAATTATAAAAATTTCTTTTAGGAAAATGTATGCAGTAATTAACTTCAGCATTCAAATTTTGCATCACAAGTTGATGAAGCAATAGACGTTACCGACAAGATGCATCTCTTAGCATTTGCCTGTTTTATTAATGTAGATCAAATCTAAATCAATTATACAAGTTAAGTGTTCCTACGAAAAATGACGCCATGACAACTTGATAAATGTCAGCTAGCAAGTAATTGCCTTCGATTCGAATTTTGTATTTGGTTGATATATTTCAGCAATTAATATTTTGAATAGCATGCAAGGGAAAGAAGAAAATATTTTCACAGCCAATGACAAAATGAAAGCATTTCAAAGAAAACTACAAATTTTTTTTGGGGGGAGGGGGGAAGCTGTAGATGGTAATTTGAAAATGTTACTATTGGTAAATAGCCTTTGCATATTTGAAACACTTCCAATAATAGTTGAACATTTGAAAATTTCAGAAGAATAGTTTAATTCTTATTTTCCATCACTTACCACAATTGGATTAAAACCCCATTCAATGAATTTGATGTGATTTCAGTGATTTTGTTTATTTATTAAATTTTATTTTTAAATTTTTTTCTACAAAAAGTCATTTGTTTATGATATGCAAGTTTATAAAACTGCGTTGTGTTTATATGATTTACTTACTGAAATGCTTGTATTCATATTATTTTAATTTTTGAAAAAATATTTTCTTTAAGAATACTGTTTAATTATGGTGAGGGGGATGTAAATATGTAATGCCCGAAAAAAGGGTAAGGGATTTCCGGGTAATCAGTTCACAAAGAAACCGAGAGGAAATGAAACATCTGACATTGCTGATGAAATGCATTTTTCAACTGCAAGTTCATCTAAATTAGAAAATTATGATGATAATTCTTCTTAACAAGATGAATTTTTTTCTGGTAATGTTGTAATTGGGTTTGAATGGCCAAGTGGCTAGCGCTCTGGTGCCACAGGTTTCGGGTTCGAGTCCCGGCGGTGCATGGATGTTTGTAGTGGTTCGGAATCCACTTTAAGCCGTAGGTTCCGGTCTCATATGACTGTTGAGCGTTGGGCGCAGAGCTGACAACCCTACCCCGTAAAAAGAAAAACATCTCTCGTCTCGAAATCTACCAATAGGTAGACGGCCTTCGCCCACACTGGGCTGTTGAACCAATGATGATGATGAACGGTGTAATTAAGTTGAAAATATTAAATATTGGCTTATCTGTTCTTTGTTATCCTTAATGTTTCCTTGAATCTTTGAATTTTAGTGAAGATTTTAAATCTGGTTTGTGTTCCAAATTTCTTCTAAAATGATTTGTCAGTAACAAATACGGAACTGTCAATGCTTTCGTCATAGAAAAATCTTTGATAAATGAATTAAATATTACAACTGAATGAATTAAATTAATGCTGCTGAAGTTCGATATCAATTCATTTATACAATTAAAATGTCATGAATTGGATTATGTGTGATTATTAATTATTTTCTTTTTCATTGCTATTTCGTTTGTAATATATTTGTTTTTTTGTCTGTTAAATTATATTGTCGCACAGGAGAATCCAATTTTGTAGCATTTCTAGTATTTCGCTCATTAACTTTTGATATTCAATGTCTTGGAAAAATATTCTTCTATGCTTTTTTTTTTGAACAGCAGTCGAAATGTGAAAAAATATAATATTCAATTAATATTGAAGGTACAACAGCACTATCTATCGGATTACATATGAACTACTTGCAAACTATATGTGCACTAATAAGAAACAAACTGGAATTTTCAGCGAAATCGGTCGATTAGTTTTTGAATTTATAGGGCCCACACATACGCACACGAATATTCCTTTTTTAAATGAGATAAATTAGGATAGGTCATATTGGTCATCAGGAGTATTTTTGAAGAAGGTGGTTTTAATCTCTTTGGGGACTTTTTTTTATAAAAATAATTTTTATATTTTCAAAATTCTAGGAATTCATGTTAAAATTGACTGCTAAGAAAAAAATTTATATTGTATGCATGTGGTTTCTAAAAAGCTATTCTTATTATTAAGAAAAAAAATATGATTGAATGTAATCTAAAGAGAGCATCTTTGTAATTGAAATGTACAATTTTCTTTTACTGGTCTTCTCATATAATACGTACCTGTTCATTTGTTACCATTATTTTTATAGTTATGTATTTAAGCAAGTTTAATGTCTTTTAAGTGAGTGCAAATATTGCATCTTTAAAAATGCAAAAAATATTTAGAAAAAGTATGAAGAAAGAAAAAAAAATGGAAGTTATGAAAAAAAAATGTTTTTATAGATACGGGTTCAATAAAAGTCGCTGAGTTTATTTCACAGATTCGTCTAAATCCTTTAGTAAAGATCAGAAAACATACAATTACGGAAGGGGGAAAAAAAAAAAAAAAAAAAAAAAAAAATCAGGAATCGGTATAAAAATTGCGAATCCCGAACAGAAAATTTTTCACCCTTAATTCTGTATATAAGCCGTCCCCAGTAGTTTATCACTAGAAAGAGTTCTAAAAATTCTTGGTACGCACGGAAAAAGAATCAGTTTTATTAAATATTCAGGAAAGCCATTTTTGTCTTTGCAATTTTGAAGCATCTATACCCAGCATGGAGTCTATTATAGTATTTGGAATATTCATCCGCTTAATTTCTCATCATAGTCAGAAATACAACTACTACACCACATCACTGCGCCTAGAGCTGAGTTGCCCCTTCACAGTTTGGGAAGGGTGTGGGTGAGAGAGAAGTCTGATTGGGCTGTGTGACGCTCTACGGTCATATGAGACCGGAAACTAGAGCTTAAAGTGGATTCCGAACCACTACCAGCACCCATGGCACCGCCGGGACTCGAACCCGAAACCTGGGGTAGCGAGCGCAGAGCCCCCCTTCCTAATGCGACATATACAAAACTCTGTGGAGATTCAAAAGATTTCTTTCTTGTTAAAGGCATACGGTTGATAACAATGTTCAGAAGGTGGAATGCATAGGTCACATTCAAAATAAAATTGGAGTACGTTTATAACACACGTTTTTAAGCATGACTCCAGGCGTCTATGGGAAAAAAAAAATCAGATTTATCATGCATCTGTAAAATTCTCGACTGTAAAATTATTATGTCATAGCAGTTAGGAAAAGTATTAGGGATTTAAAAGGAATAAAAGAATCATAATCGTGTTAAAAAAATGTTTTTTTTTTAAATAAAAAATAAACATACTGAACAATGGAGTGAAAGATGAATTCCTTTTATTTAAATGACAATTCATATATAACAGGAATAGCAGTATTCTACAAATAAGTTATGAATACACAATGAATTCAACATTTATCATGTGAAACAAAACAAATTATTTGTGTGTAATTTGTTTCCTTTAAACTCAAAATAAATATCTTTTAAATGCATTTCTTCTAAGAAGACAAATTGAAATTAGATTTCATAAAATGTTTCACCTACCTATTTTAGCAATTGTTGCTTGACTAATCTCGTAGACATGCATTTATTACTTATTTTTGGATTTCGTTCAAAAAACTAAATGACAATTAAATATAATTTCCATGCATGGGTTGCTATGAAATAATTTTGAAGGGTATAAACCAGATTTTTTTAAATACAATTGTAATTAAAATTTAAAAAAAATGTAACTCTCTTTGTCATGCAATTATCACAGAAAAGAAAATCGGAAATTAAAAAAAAAAAAATGTTGATATTTTTTTTTCTCACTATTTCTGATTTATAATGAATCACAGCTGACATTCTTTTCAAAGATTAAACGAATTAGGGAATTTTTTATGAAATTCATTAGATTATTTAAGATGGTTCTAGTTTATTTATAAATTTTTTTTTAGTAATTTCAAAATTGAGAACCTCTATATTTTGCTTTAAATTCAGCAGTTTTGAATAGCTATCTAAAGGGTACTTTAAACTTTTTTGTAATAAAATTTGAGGTTTCGAAAAAAGTATAAAAAATAATCAAAATTATGCATATCCTTTTATTATAAATTCCTTTAAAAAATGAAAAAATTTTGAAAGCTGCCTATTACAAATAATGATTCAATAATTTATTGATGATGATGATGCAATGATAATGGCTACAAGTTAGAATAATATGAATTAGTTTGTACAGTATGAGTTGCTACTTGAGATGTGAATTTACACCATGGGGTGTTATGATAAATGGGAAAAAAAAAAAAAAAAAAGTTATAACAACGTCTCAACGTATTTTTAATTATTTAGCAACACATTTTTAATTATCTGTTCTCACTCAAGGTCTTTTGAACCAGAAAACTTGTTATCGAGCACCAGAAAGTCGATTTTATCCGGAAAAAATAATTCCCGGTGCAAAAAAATACTTTTTTTTTTTTTTAAACCAACCAAAACGTTGACTATCAGAACAAAGATTTATCAATCCAACTATCTCATAACTTCAAAATGAACAAAATACATTTTGGAGAAAAAATATTTTCCTTCATGCTAGATTTAAGTATAGCCAATACCTTGTTACAATAATCCCTGTTCAGCAAATAAGACTGTATTTTAATTTGTAATTTTAACAAAATTTAATTGAAATTTTTTTTTTAAATTAAAATTTTATGTAACTACATTACACACATCTAAATAATTATTTCCCGAAATTATCGTAGTTAAAATTTTTACTTTGTCAAAAATTAAAGTAGGTTATTTGGGTGTAATGTGTTTGCTCTTTGTTTAATGACAAGCGTGGTGGATAGAGGGTTATTGAATAACAAAATATAGCCACTAATAATGTTTGAAGAAGTGTCAAAAATAAACATGAACTTTTAATGTATAGCATAATTGATATTTGTATTCCAACTAATGGCACTTTTTTGTTTGTTTGAATTCAGCTTTTTGATCCTAGAAATAATTAAAAAGATATTTGCAATTATTTTAAAAGAAAATTTTTTTTAAAAAGAGAGAGAGAGAAAGGAAGAGAAATATGATGATGATCACTGACCCTACTACAAAAATACTTATAACTATAAAAATTTTCAATTTAGGTACAGATATATATACACATTACATTGCTACAAAATTGACCACAAATCCAGTCAGATTCTTCTTTTTTTTTATAAAAATAATAACATTTTAAAACATTTCACCTATTTAAAACTCATTTTAAATTCTAGTCTGTTAATTCATTTCAAAACATAAAAAGTAATTTATGTAACAAAGAAATAAATTAAATTCGTTTTCAGTCGAAAACACCAATTTAAATACAAACGACCACAGACATTTAAAATAGTTAAACAAAATAAACATCATTGGTCTAGTCCAAGGGGTCTCCAAACTTATTACTCAAAGGGCCACACTGATTCATCCACTAAGTCTCAAGACCTAGTTAACTCATCCCACCAATAACATACTGCAGTTTTGAATTATGTGTAAATTTTCATTTCGAAACTAGCTAGTGAGTGGGATGTCTATAGTGCAGCACAATTTTATGGGGAGCAGCGGAATTACGCAAAAAAATTGAATTATGCATGCTTAGTCGATGTATATAGTCTCATAGTGCAAATTGAAGTTAAGTGCTTTTTATATAGATTTGTATAAATGGGGATATCAATATTTCGTGTCTGGGTCAAGTAATAAGCGTGTATAATTTGCAATAGAACGCTATTAATTATCAAAGAATATATTATAAAACGTCATTACGGAGCTAAACGTTCTCAGAATTAGAAGATAATGAATATACCTGTGATTAGAAAACTATGAATGTTTGAAACGCAAGTTGAAATCTTAGCAATTGTTTACAAGTAAACGCTGAACAAGAAGATACCAATTCCTGCTAGTTTCCGAGTAGTTCATTTAGTAGGGAAAATACATAAGAAACTATTTATGTTTTTCTTTCCGCTTTCGGAACTACTTATGTAATAAAATACTACTTATATATAACAAACAAATTGAAAAAAAAAAAAAAATCGTTAGTTGATGAACATTTGTAATTATGTTAATAGTTTCGTTAATAGTAAAGTTATGCCATGTTAATAGTCAATTGGATCCACAACAGCAAATAATTGTCTGTGGAAAGTTACAGCTACAAGAATCTTATTAATCATAATTATAATGTTTAATTTCATTATGGTTTAAGTTAAAGATTTACCTATGTATTTAATTTATAATAAGGTTTTGGGGACAAATCCCACATCATTAATTACAGTTGAAATGTTCAATTTCATTATGAATATCAGTTGTGTTTATAATTGGGTCGTTACATGAACAGATCTGATTGTTATTTTTTATGATTTACTTACAATGTAATTATAATAAATTGTGGCGGAACGGTGTTGGCCTGCGGGTCGTAGTTTGGAGACCCCAGATCCAGTCTGTCAGATCAATATCAGAAAATGAGTAATGTACAAGTCCTTCCATAATTACATGCTCCGACGACAACCGATGTACAACACAAACAAAATATCCACAACTGTACAGGTGTAAGTCCACAACGTGTAGGTATTGTTCCTCGCACGCAGTGAAATTTTCCTAAAATGTCCTGGTGGGTAACAAGTCTTCTTCAAAATGCAATAGGTTTTCATTTTTTTTCTTTTAATAAAATAAATTACTACCACTAAAGAAGTACTGGAAGACGAAATTGTGTGAGGTTTTATTAGCTTTTAACTAAACTGGCAGCTTTCTTCACTTGAACTGCTGTTCTCTGGGGTTGACAGCACGGGCAGGTTCAATTCTAGATAAGCCTGTAAGCAAAAACAAAATTATTTATTATTTATTTATTTATTTTGCATACTTAACATACTTATGTTTTATCCATTAACAGTTGAGAGATTAAAATTTTCCTTACATTAGGAACATTATATTTGAAGAATAAATAAATATATATATATATTTGTTTTTTAAAGCTAGGTACTAGACCTAAAATCAATTGCCATTGAAATACCAGATATGTACCAGGTTCAGCATTACTAAGCTAAAAACTTATCAAACTGAAAATTTTTTAACTGCTTTTCTACAGCAAACAAAAAACATTGTTTTGTTATTACGTCATCTAAAGCTTGTACTTTTTTGGTCCTCATCTATGCTAGAACCAAAATAGGCAACAATGAAAGATTGCATGTAAAGCCGCGTCCAGACGAAGGAACGAAACAAGAAAGTATCTCTTGCTCTGAATGTCTCCGTATAACCACGAGAAACAAAGCACGTTATCTCTCTGCATGCTACATATCTGAAGTTCACGAGGCAAATAACAACATTGAAAACAATAATAGATTCATTTAACCAATAGCTGATAAGACACCTTAGAAGTGGTGGGGGGAAGAACTGCAAGAACACAGAACACTGAATACTAAAGATATATAAGGTGTATTTAAACAATAACAACAAACAAGCGAACTAAATATATATAAGGTGTAGAGTAATAGTAAAATAGATTTTAAAGGAACAAAAAAGTTGGTCCCAACGTCTTCCATCTCTTTGGAAATAGTATTGGCGCTGCATCGCTCTTTGGCAATTAAAACCTATAGCTAAAAAAATGTCCCATTCATTTTGAAAATTGTTGTAGGATAGTAGACTTGTTTCTCCCTTCACGCCAACAGTATAGAAAAATAATAGCCAACAGTAAAGATAGCTGCCAAACATCGCCAGATGTCAAGCCAAATCTTTAAAAATACATCCCTAAAACTTATTCTAGATTACAGTACATTCCAGATTGCAATATAAACCAGTAGAGCAATAAATTGAATTACCGTCTCGAGGGCGCCGAGCATGATTCCGTCGACGCACTTGACGATCTCTTCGAAAGTGGGTCTATCACAGGGCAGTTGACTCCAGCATCTTCTCATCAGCATGTACCTGGGGAACAAAATATATTATTAGAATTGCATGGTACACGGAAAATTAGGGAATCACGGAAAAATCACATATTTTGATATTGTAATTTAAAATTTTAATTAAAATTTAAACTTATTAATATTTTAATTAAAATCTCTCCAAAATGACCTTTAAGATACCGCTGTGTTTGAAGCTGTCTCACCTGGTCACATGACAATGTTCAACGCGATAGATGATCGGATTACAGATGGGTTTATTTTAAACTGAAATTCAAATTCAATCTGGATGATAATACTAGATTTGAGCACTGGATGTCTGAACAACTCGTACAAAACCGACTCTCTCTCTCTCTCTCCTGTTGCATCGACACGCATGTTCCCTCGCAATATTGTTAACTGAGATAACGTCTAGTGAATTGTTAACTAAGTGAAGATTGGAGATTCGAAAACCACTTTCAAATATGAATGCGTGAGTGCGGTTTTCGCCCGCGAACACTCTTTCCGAGCATTTCATATGATCTCTAAAAACAACTTCTTTTATCTCCTCTTACTAGCAGGTCCCTAGTTGTCTTTACTTAGTAGTATATATGTACGTAAATCCTTTAATCCTGTATGTCTCGCATTCAAACAGGATCTATACCAAGTTGGACTTAATCCAGAGTAGACATATACCGAGATACCACAAATTACAGTAGCCTCTCTTTAATTCGGCACACTTTATAATCTCGCACCCATAAAGCTCTCACTTTTGTATGGATTCGGGGTTTGTTGTCCTTGACCACCAGATGGCGACAAAATGCTGCTCGCAGATTTTAATTATCTCTATAGGAAGAATTCGTTAGGCATAAGAAAAACGGTTTGGAAAGAAGTACAGTGACCTCTCTTTTATCCAGCTTTCGATACTTGGGCAGCCAAAAAGCCTTTGCTTTCATATTTTTATTGGTATAGAATCAGGCATTTTTCACTTTGTCCGCCAGTCGACGGCACTATGTTCATCGCAGAATAATGACATATTTTGTCAGAAACTTATATCATCTATACAGTTTCAGAATGAGTGCAAACACATTAAATTTGTATATGTTTTAATCATTTAATGTTTATCTATAATGCTTTATCTTTCAAATTCCTGTTAAAACTATACTGAAACTCGAAAATCGAGCAAAATCGCTGATTCGGCACGACTGTGGTCCTGAACATGCCGGATTAAAGAGAGATTACTGAGCTAGTTTTTGACAACTTATGCTGTTATTCTACACGATGCAATTTTTGCGGAAATTTGTGGAGCGTACGGTGTTCATCGTTTTTTGAATACTCTGTAAAATAAAAGCGGACTTACACTTCGATGGGGCACTCGGAGGGCTTGGTCATCCTGTGTCCGAGGACGAGCTGCTCGTAGAGCCTGTCGTGGGGATGGACGGGTAGGGGGTGGCCCCCAGGGTGAAGATCTCGTACAGCAGCACGCCGTACGCCCACACGTCGCTCTTCTCGCTGTACACGCGGCTGGAGATGGCCTCGGGCGCCATCCACTTCACAGGCAGCTTGCCCTGCTCCGGAAAGAAAGAACACATTTTGGTATTAATACACGGCATGTTGTAAGTAAACAGGCATACAGTAGGATCCAAATATCGATATACTCATACTTGTTGCTCATATGGTTTTATTGGAATTCAATCCATTCAAACTTGGCCACTTACCGTAGAAACAAAAAGAGCATGTAAACAAATCAAAATTATAAAGGGAAAACACCCCACATTTTAAACAAAAATGATCAAAAGGCCTTAAAAACATTTTAAATATCCTAAGGATAAAAAATTTAAAAAGCTAGAAGCATTATAATAAAAGTCCATGTGATCAGGACATGTTTTCTCTGGCCCTACGATAAAGAGTAAACAAATCATCATTCTGTTGTAAGTCATGAGTCCAGTCCCGAACAAAAATTAGATGGGTCTTATTCATTTTCTCTGTCTTACATAAAACACATATATCAGAGTTCACAATCCCTATTTTGGCCAGATGTTTGCCTAGGCAATCATGTCCAGATACTCATACTTATACTATAAGTGACCATAAAGTTGGACCATCCCAATACATTGAAATGTGTACCAACCCTTGAATTCATGAATAACTTTTCAATAATTGGAAGCAAATATATGGAATTTCAGGTATTGTTCAATTTCTGTTCTACAAATGAAAACTGTAAAGGCTCATTGAAAAGCTATTCATGAATTCAAGGGTTGGTACACATTTCAATTGGTGCACACTTCAGTTAGCAATCGATATAATGAATGAACAGGACTCACGTTGTTGCACTTCTTCTTGTAGTACTCAGTCTCGTCGATCTCCCTGGCGAGCCCGAAGTCTGCGATCTTGACCACGTCGTCGCCCGTCAGCAGCACGTTGCGCGCCGCCAGGTCGCGGTGGATGAACTTCATGCTGGCCAGGTAGCGCATGCCGTTGGCGCACTGGTACGCGTACCGGATCAGGCTGCGGAAGGTGAGGGTGCGCGGGGGGCTGCCGATGGGCTCCTCGTAGCCCGCGAACGACAGGTTGCGGTGCGTCCTCAGGAAGTCCCGCAGGTTGCCCTTCTCGCAGTACTCCACCAGCAGGAACAGGGGACCTGCGCACAACACACAGCAATTAGCATTATGGATCGCATAAGGTGATTAAAAAGCTTTTATCTGTTTTAACTCGATCCATATATATAAAAAGCAAGAGACTTTTTGATTTACTATAATAATGTTTCCTATAGTTTAATTTACTCAGTAATTTAATTAGATTTATTTCACTTTCTGAATTTATCATTTTTTTTGGCTAGTATGTAACCAAAAATGATTTAAAAAATTTTATTAATTAATAGCCAGTTTCTGTAAATTAATAGCCAGCCTTGTAAAAACTGACGCCTTTAGTTGCTATAAAAATACAAGATAGAAAGGTTTACATTTTTTTTTTTTTGTCTAGAATGCAATCAAAAATCATAAAAAAAGTTATTAGTTTTGTAGAAACTGGTGCCTCTAGTTGCAACGCTGAATGAAATGTTTGCAGTCTTTCTGTAAAGTTTCAAATCAGGTCAAATAGTGTGTGCATTAATATTGTTAACTCACCTCCCCTGGTGCAGCAGCCGAGCAGGTTGAGCACGTTCTTGTGCTTCTTTTCGCTGATCACTTTCATCAGCTCCAACTCTTGCACCAGCACGGACATGTCCGCATCCGTGTGAGCATCTGAAAAAACAAATACATAAAGGTGAGATTCTTAACATTTAAAAAAAATATATCCCATCGCATCAATTCCTTTATAAAATTTGAAATCATTGTTATTTATACAGTTTTTAGCTCATCACAATAGAAATGCTCGTAAAACGCGATGCAGAAATACCAACCTTTCAGCATCTTGACTGCGACTGTGACGGAAGGACACCTGGACGCCTTCTCCTCCGAAACCTTGTCCTGCTTCACGGAGCTCTTGAGGCCGAAAGCTTCTGCCTTGAAGACTTGTGCGAAGGCCCCCTTGCCCAGCACGGTGCCCAGCTTCAGGCCCTGCCTGGGGAACTCGAACCTGTTGTCGAGGGGCAGCTCGTACTCGGGGATGCTGTCGGGGGAGGAGCTGCTGTTCTTGGAGAGGGAGGAGCGGCTCACCATCTTGTAGTCGATCTTCACGATGGGCACGGACAGGCAGTTCATGTCGCCCTGCACACAAAAGAGGGGAGGTTTAATCATAAGTCGTCTGAACAAATCTTCACTACATACACAGGACGAATTTGACTTGACGAGTCTTTTATTCTTTGGTAAAAACTAAAGACATATGTAGGATTTCATTTTAACAATCCAATACATGTGTGCGGTATATGAACCAAATATTGCAATCGTGTATGTGGCAATATGCCATTTTATAATCTTAATAAAATAAATTGTCAAAGTACTATTACAATAACTGCAATAACAACTAACCACAATAATAACCACACAACATCTTTTAACTACAATAGTGTTTGTGCAATTATACAATAGTTATTTTAACTACAATACAATCCTTGGATTTATACCAGACAGGACGTATAATTAAATGAATTGACAGGACGTATAATAAAAAGTTGTATAAAATAATTTAAACATCTATTATTAGAATACAGATATACGAAATCCATTAGAGGATGATCATTTTGAATGAAAAATTAATGAATTTAATTTTCTCTTTTCTTTTTCCTATTTGGAGCTGGTTGAGGAAAATTTTATTTAATAAATATTTGTACCAAATAACTTTTTTTGTTCCGACATCTCCTCGGAATATTTCGAAATTGTCCAATCATTCCTGACAATTCTACTAAGGCTTGTTTGTTAGGACGGTACTTCTATGCAAAATAACATATTTTTGAGCATGCAACTCGTATTTATTCCAAAGGCCGTATACCAAACAAAAATTGTTTGCATAGAACTTATAATTAGAATGAAAGTAAATGTTTTCAGGAAAATAAAATAAAATAATATAATAAGAGAATTAAGCTCTTTAAAAAGAGCTCTCCAAGTTGAATTAACGAAATCTTAAAACAATCAAGATGAAGGAACGTCTGGCTTTCATTTTGCTAGCTGACAACTCCTTCAGTTGTTTAAAGGAACAACAATTTTGTCGATTCGAATCTTTTGGATAACGCTTATTACACTACACCAATCCTTTGCTAATCATTTCACCACAGGTAGAGTCGCCCAGATGGTTCTTTCTTACCATATTGCACGTCCGTATTCAACTGAACTTGCAGAAAATGTCTTTCATTTTTTTTTATTGTAGTCTTGCACTACGCGCTCTGTCTGCGTGCTTTTTTGCGAACCCCCAAGTCGCCTATAAGGTCTTGCTGATTATTTGCATATGAATCACCTTTCTACAGAATTGCTACGATTTTATGATTGTCACATTAAAAATTACACCATTGTTTACGTTTCACAATACATAGAGTAGTGTACATTTCTAAATACAGTGTGCATTATAATTTCATCGGCAGCTTTGCCGGGCAGTATATTAGTGCGAATGATGTCTGACTTACGGAGTGGGCGGGTCTTTCCAGAATCACTTTCTTGGTGAGTATGATGTTCTCCGTCTGCATCTTGACCTTGGAGTGCTTGCAGCGCAACAAGAAGATGAAGAAGGGGGGAGTGAGCAGGATGAAGAAGATCAGGATGACGATCAGGGGTAGGTTTTCGGTCTCCAAAAAGAACCAGTTTTTCCTATGCCTCGCTAAAACGGCCCCCTCTTTGGGCAACACTTTCAAGAATCCACTTCTGTACGCGACACCTGGAAAAACAAATTGTTCATCACCATGCACGTGAACACTGTTTTTATAGAGTATTAAATTTGAAATGTTAAAAAAAATTATAATAAATGGATATGCTACAAAGAAATTTGATTTAAAACGTCGCTGAACATGATTTTTTTTTAAATTAAGTTTTCGGAATTTAATTAAAACTTTAACTTGCCAATGCGAATTGCAGTACACCACGTACTATTTACATTTACTTAAGTATCTTTTAAATACTAATTAAAAAAGAAAAAAAATTGCTTAAGCAATTCCCCCCCCCAAAAAAAGAAACTTCAAGGCGAGAATGACGATGAGTTGGGGTGAGGTAAAAAGGGCCCGGAAAGAAGTGAAAGATTATTAAAAATTCTCCTTTAAAGTTTAAAATATTTGATAAATATTTGATCATGGTAAAGGTAAAATTTTATATATATATATGAAATTTTACTCTTGTATATCACGAATAGCTAAATGACAACGACAATGTGATGAGGAGATATTCTGGGAAGACTTTTAAGGGTAATTGTTCTGCATTTACATATCACAAGGAAGAAAAGTCCAGCAAACATCCTGAATAGACATTCTCACAAGCTTACATAATCGGCAGAAATGAATCTTTCTCATATATGAAGGCAGTAACTGCAACGCATGCCTTCAGAGATTTTGAACCTTAACCTACTCACTTTGGAACTACACATTGGATTAAAAGTTCGTTCCCACCAAGGCGTGAGGCGTTGACCCATCACAAGCCTCGCCTCGTTATACCCAAAACCCGCCGTTTGAAGTTGCCCAACTTTCAAATGCTTGCCGGGTCATGTGACTTGGATTGGGCCAATATTAGATCTGTCATCTAGTAGAAATAACTGGAACTTCACTAGGCCTAACGCGATTTCTTAAGCTTCGGTGGGAACGGGTCGAAAAAATTTTCTTCCCTGCCGCGTGACGAGTCGCCGCCTCACGCCTCTGTGGGAACGAGCCTTAAGGCTCGTTCCCACCAAGGCGAAAGACGTGAAGATTCATGAGGCAAGCGACCAAATTTTTTCGACCCCTTCACAGCGAAACGTCAGAAATAGCATTACGCCCGGTGAAAAACCGCTTCCGAGTTGAAAGTCGGGCAACTCCAAGCGGCGAACTGCAAACCGGTTTCAGGCGACCGCGGTGAGGCCATTGATTGGTCAAATTTTTTCGCTTGCATCTTGTCGCCTTGGTGAGCACGAGCCTTTAAGAACCAAAAGCGTGAAGCAACCGAACTTGCCACTTTTCTTATGACATATATTACCTTCAGCGAACCTGTTTAAGAGGGAGAAAGTCGTGCAACAGGACTGCCTTTATGGATTCCCCTCGAAATGGGTGATAGAAAACTTCATACAGTTGATTTGTGGGGGGTGCGCGCACGGCTATGAATTTCTTATTTGAGGGGCAAGGCCAGTTTGCTTCATTCAGGAAGTAATGCTATAAGTCTGTTTGTTACAAGGAAGAAAAATTAGGATTACCAATCTCGTTGGCGGCCAGGCATGTGTAGTATCCCTCGTCTTCGAAAGTGACGTTGTCGATGACCAACGAGGTCGTGTCCGTGTCGTTGGAATCCGCGCTGGTGACCTTCTGGACGTAGGGCAGCTCGCTCTGGTCCGAGTAGGAGCCGTTGATGATGAGGTGCTTGAGCCACACCACGCGGGGCTGCAGGTCGGAGTAGAACTTGCACTCGAACTTGGCCTGCCCCCCGACGGGCACGGAGATGTTGGAGGGCCACTCCTGGAAGATGGGCCGGTGGGGGACGCGCTCCTGCACCTCCAGCCGGAAGGTGAACGAGGTCGACCCCACCAGGTTCTTGAGCACGCAGGTGTAGTTGCCGCGGTCGCTGGTGTCCAGCTGGTCGATGAACAGGTTGAATTTTCTGAACATCATCTGTGAGATAAAGCACATTCGTTGAGCAAGATCGTGATAGAGTTGCCACAGAGAAAGAATTTATAACCGTAATATCAAGCAAATACAATCTCCTATCATTATTTTGTTGGGTGGTAATACTTTAGTGAAATACAAGATATTTAAAAGTTTGATAAGAGATATGACAAAATATCTAAAGATATCTATGAAAAGGATATCTTAAACACAATTAGGGCTAGAGGATTCCAAGGCATTTGGAGCGAATGGAGGATAATAGAAGGAAATTTATAATGAAAAATTAAAGTGTTATAGAAAACTTAATGGCTAGAAATTAAGACAATGGAAAAGAAAATATAGGAATAAGAATGAATGGAAAGTGTTAGCATGTATGGTCCAGTATATAAAAAAATAACAATCCAGTATATAAAAATAATAATATCCAAATAAATCATCCAAATTACAGTGTTGAGTGCATCAACTTTCACTATATTACGTTACTTCCAATATAAGCTTGCCACTGAAATAATAAATTTTCGATATGAACTTTTGGCAAACTTGTTTGTATAGATGAAAAATCATGTAAAATGGCTTTGAAAATAACTCCACAACATGCACAGTCCTCATTTTGTTCGTTCATTTAGAATCGTTCATGCAAATGAACTAAAGATAAAAGTTGGATGTGTGCACAGTGGTGAACTCGTAATTTGAGTGGAAACGGCAGTTTGTTCTTACTGAAGGTAATGAAATGAGAATCTTTGATAAGTCAATCAATGCAACATCATGTAAAGGCAAATCTTGAGAATTACAGACGAAACCTGCAACTACATGGAGCTTTCATTGTAATTTAATTGCAACTTTCTATATATCTACAGAATCCCGGACGGTACTCACCTGTTTATCGAATTTCCTGGTGTACTCTGCAATGGGTACACCATTCCGGTACCACTCGATGCTAGCCGGAGGGTTCGCGTTGACCGGACACCGGAAAGCAGCAACAGTCCCTGCCGGTTTTGCTATCAGCTTGGTCATTTGTCCGGTGAAATGCGGAGCAACTGGAAAGAAAGTTCTCAATTATTAAACCCACGCATAGGGATAAAAAAAGCATGCAAAAAAAAAAAAAAAGAATTGCATTGATCAGAGCACTGCTACTTACAAAATTCGGAATGTAGGCTCTCCAACGTCTCTTTGCGGTTAAAAGTATTCGGATCATCCTCCAGGTAGAGCTCTGAAATTAAAAGGAAAAAAATATAGTTCCTTATTTTTAGAGTCATTTATTTGTACTTGGTAATAAAAGATATAGAGAATAGACAGATATATTTCGTTGGGAGCTGTGCAAGTACTACTACACCACACCACATCAATGTGCCTAGAGCTGAACTGCCCCTTATACATTTTGGAAATGATGTGGGTGAGAAGGCACGAGGTGGCTCTGTGACACTCTATAGACATAGGAGACCGGGACCTACGGCTTCCGAACCCCTACAAACATCCATGCCACCGCCGGAACTCGAACCCGAAACGACCGCTAGATACTCTGCCATTCAGGCCCCGCTGTGCTCAAATGAGGGAGGACTGGTGGGATTGAGCAACCCCCCAGTTCATAAGTGAAATGTGTGCGCATGATCAAAATTATGGCCACTTCCCACTTAATCCCAATTGTTTTTGTTCAATATTCAGCATTTCAATTAATCAGTTTTTTTTCTCATCAATGTTAAGTTTTGTTTGCCTGAATGAGCTAATTGAGTCGGAGTTTTTCTTGATTCAGTTTCATTAAACATTCATCGCAATGTTGAAGTTGGCATAACCGATGTACTAGATGAGCTGACAAAAGAAGAAAAAAATAATTCCATCAATACATTTTAATTTATAATCTATTGGTGCAAATTGTTTTTTAGAAATTGAATTTTAATTTTGTGCAGAATTTCATAATTATAATGTTCTTTTGTCTAATCATTTCAATCAACGTAAATAATTGTTAATATGTTTCATTTCGACTTTAGATCTCTTTTTCAATTATTTATTGTCTATAATTGAGCTTCTATAACAAGAATTTAGTTTTTCTGCATATGAACTGTGATTGAAACAAATTTCTTAACCCTATATTGGCAGACACAATACTATTTTTTATTTCAGGTAAGATATTATTTTGACAATTAAATTCTGATCCTAAGTATTTAAAACTAAGTACAGAGACAGTAGTACAAAACTAAGTGTATAGTAGTACTAACTATTTGTACAATAGTTTTTTAAAACTATTTTGCACAGTAATACAAAACTAAGTATAAGGTAATATTGGTAAGGTATTAGCCTAAGGTAATACTGGGTTGTCCTGACAAATATTTTCTGAGGAACGCATAGAACGAATAGGAGTTTTAAAATTGTACTCAATTAAAAATGAAATATAATAACAACATTTAAATGTCATGCTTATCCAAATAACGTGACGTCACAGTTTTCTATTTTTTCATTGGCCCTTTTACAAGGGTCTCATGCAGTATTTTGAATTTACAGCCAACCACAACCCACCTGCTGTCTTGACCGTGAAGTTGGCGGAGACGGTGCCCTGGGTGTTGGTCAGCGTGCAGCGGTACACCCCTTCGTCCGCCTCCGTGAAGTTGTCGATGTGCAGATGACCGCGGCTGATGTGGTAGCCGCCGCCAGAGCTCGCGTTGGTGAGGCCCTCCCAGGATCCGTTGACGTACTTGAACCAATCGACGTGGGGCCGGGGGTTTCCGAGGGCGGGGCATCGCAGCTTGCACCTCTGACCCACGGGGATCTCCAGGTACTTGGGGTTGATCTCTTTGAATCTCGGAGGAGCTGAAAACAGAAAGCACATCAGTCGAACCATTGCAATACTAGTGTCTCCAAAAAGTAAGACCAAATTTTCAATTTAAAATTCCCGGGGCTTATGGAATTTCAATTTTTTTTTTTTTTTTTTTTTTCAATTCCTTCTATTAGCTCAAACTCTCCCAATATTTATCTTGTTCACATTTTCAATCGTTCATAAAATACTTTTTATTCACCCTCTCAAGTTTAAATAGATTTTTTTTTTTTTAACTTGCAATGGATGACACTGGATGTTAATACAGTTTTTTTTCTCAAATATGAATTCATTCATTAAATTTAATCAATTAATTTTAGTTTTTTTTTTTTTAGATTTAAGTTGCATATATCTACCCATAGATGGCGCCAGATAAACTTAAAAAAATGAATGAAAATTATTTATAAAGGACTTTCTGCAATAGAGTGAAAAAAAAAAGTAGGAATTGACTGTAAAAAAAATTTTTTTTTTTTTTATGTTACTTGTTAATCTTCGGGATTACGTTGTTTCGTTTTTCGGAATGTTATATAAAAAGCAATTAAAATCCTTTTTGGCAGCAAAAGTGGAAATATATTTATGTGAGAGAAAAATAAAAGAACGTTCGCCACTAGCCACGCCCTCCCATAAAACACTACTGTGTCCAAAAAGTAAGACCGATTTTAAATTTAAAATTTCGGGCGCTTAGGGAATTTCAATATTTTTATTTTCTTTTTTAGTTTGCTGGCACTGTCCTTGACATCTGTGTCAAATTTGATGTCGAAATATTCATTAATGTTTGAGTTGCGCTTGGCTTTGTGAGACGCTAAAATTGATTCCGACGATTTTTGAAATGTTTGAATTCATTGAGCAAAGAACTTGTGTTAAATTTTGTTTGCGGAAACGTATAGAATGCTGCAGAAGGAATTCAGTGAACATTCCTATATCGGAAAGAAATATTTACCAGTGGTATAAACAGTTCAAGGAAGGCAGTGAACGCGTTGAAGACGAAGAGCCCTCTGTTCGACCCTCCACCGCAACCGACGAAGCTCACGACCAAAAAAATAAAGATCTGGTGCTTGCAAACCGTCGATTTAAAACTAGAGACCTTGCTGATGATGTTGGAATTTCAAAAGGATCGGTCCATTCCATTTTGGGCCTGAAACGCGTCAAATCTCGATTGGTACAGCTCACACTGCATTGATTCTTCGTAACTTTTTCGCCAAAAAATGAAACCCATACCGGTCCACAATCACCGTATTCCCACCGTACGACTTCTGGCTATTCCCTAAACTCAAAAGACCCTTCCGGGAACATCATTTTGAGTCGATTGAAGAGATTCAACGCGAATAGGCGCGCGCTTTGAAAGCCATCGCCGCCGATGACTTTTCAGCATTTATTGAGGATTGGGAAAAAAGTTGGCGTAAGTGCATTGTGTCCGGAGGGGATGACTTTGAAGGCGATGAAATAAATTTGGAAGAATAAATAAAGAAGTTTTTGGGGAAAAAAATAATTGGTCTTATTTTTTGGGCGCAGTAGTAAAATCCTTGTTTGACAACAAAATTTGAAATATATTTGTGTGAGAGAAAAATAAAGGTCCGTTCGTCTCCAGCCATGTACTCGCAACAGCCCTCTAATAAAATAGTATTTCGAATGATATGCATTAAGAAAAATGTTATTGGGTCATTCTTTTCCTTTTCTTTATTCATATTTATTTTCTTCCGAACTAATAATAAAATAACTTGCACGAACGACAACTTTGTATACTAGAAAATGAAAGTTGACTGGAATGACTGTGACTAGTGCTGCCATCTGTTGACAATTAGTGTAAGAAATGACAAACGGGTTTATTAAAAAAAAAACTCTTTTATTTAATTTATATTGATACTTCATATTACTTATATATCATAGAATATTACCGTATGATTTTCATATTTCATAGAAGTACTGTACATGTACTGTATTCGTATATCATAGAAGATTACTGAATGAAGATTGAAATCTTTTGATTTTTTTCATTTTTATGTTTTTACATTAGGATCAAGATGTTTATTTTTTATGTATTCTAGAAAAAGTCTGAATAGATGGTTAAGGTAGAGGTTTAGAGTTACATTGCGTGGAACTTTGGTGAAAACATAGAAAACTCTCTCCACACAATTTAAATGTCGTTTAGAAATGTTTTCATATAAAGACACAATCGCCATCATATATTTCCTTTATAAAAACATTGAATGTAATGTGTAACACTACCGAATTAGAAATTGATTTGCCATGTAGTCACTAAAAAAAAAAGTCGGTCGAAAATAAAATTTTCGATTGACTTTTGCTGCCCAAATCAGGTAAACAATTGAGGGGGGATGCAAACAGAAAATTAAAAAATATATATATTTATAAGAAAAAGAATTGTTAAGCTTATATTCTTAAGTTGATATAGTAATAGATGAATATTTAATGCATGAAAAATGGTAAATATATTTTAACCAAGAAATGCCACATATATGATACGTTTTATATAAATGTACACAATAAAAATTCAATGCTGCCATCTAGAGTGCCCATTTTTAATTTTCACTGTATAGTTTTTATTACTTAAAATTTTTTTATTATTAATCCGTTCTATCGGAACAGGGATCTCTAAATTCATTAGTCAAAAAATTACAAGGCATTTACAGGCCTATGACACCGTAATAATATATCGTTAAAATTGATTATATATATAGGATCATGACTCATCATGTCCCGATATATATTTTTCGTTTTATTTATTTATTCCTTACATTTTACTAACACGCAGAATAGGAGGGACGACACTTTAAGGTACAAAATTGGAATTTTTTTTAAAAAATTAGAAGAAAAAAACCCGAATCAACATCTCTGGCTACGCCAAAAAATCCTTCCGTTTTGTTAAGGGAAATGGAAAATCCAAATAGTAAAATAAACCTATTAATGCTTAATCACTCTTTCAAAAGTTCGTGGCATATTACTCATACAGCTTATAGAAGGAATTGATTTTTAAAAAAAATGCAAGAATCAAAAATAAAATACTACAATGAAAAAACTTAAAATTTCCACACTAGATGGCAGCACTAAATTTCTATCTATTTATGTATCATTCCTTGGTTCCTATCCATCTATTCGAAACCAGACAAGAGATGCCGAAAATATAAAACTCACTTATCAGATGATAAATACGTACGCCAGATAGTCATGGCATGTCAAGGGCCTGATATCGATTGTTCTAATAAGTTAGATCTCTATCGTAGCAAAGCTGGACTAAGATACATATTTTTCAGCATCAACAGCAGCATTTTTATTCATTTATTTAAGATACATTCATGTCGTATTTAAGCAATTATAAAACTCTGAATTTAACATTGATTACGGTGGAGGAATAATGTGATACGAATTTCTTTACAAACATCGATAGTAAACAAAAATCGATTCATCGTCTGGGCTATCGTGGATCTGGCTTTATCAACTTTTATTGTCAAAACATTATTCTGGGGGCAGTTTTAGAGAATTGATTGCTTTGAAATGTGCATGATGCTTATCATTAAAGTCCCACTTTCAAAATGCTGTAAAAAACAAAAAAATGTCACAATGAATTTAAATTTGAACTGAAGGTATTTGAAGAAGGGTACGGCATCAAAAACAAAGTTAAAAAGTGTATTGATAGAAGGCGCTGTAAGCGGCATAAAGAAAATGAATTCGGCTGTCAGTGATATTTTGAATCGGAATGACATCCGAGTCATTCAACAGTTGTGATACTGTGAGTGGAAAGTCCATCCACCACGGCAATAGGATGGGAAAAATTGGTGAAACTTTTTTTTGATGTCACACAGTTTCCCCCTTCTTTAAGTATCTTCAGTTCAAATTTGAACTCATTGTGACGAGTGTTTTTTTTTTTTTTTTTTTTTTTTTTTTTAAACATTTTGAAAGTGGGACTTTAATTATAATCACCCTTTACATAAAAAAAAAAATCTTTTTTAATTATTTTATTTTATTAATAATTTACTGTTAATTAAATATTATTAATTATTTTATTACAATTTGCAAGTTATTATTATTTTTAATACGCTTTTATTAGCTTCACCTGTATGTTTGTATGTATGTATGTATGTATGTTTGTATGTTTGTATATTTGTATGTAACTCACTTTTTGGGCTCGATGTTGGGACTGATGGCGCCATCTACTGGCGAGTCAGTCAACTGATCAAACCCTACTTATTTTGTATAATTATTTTGTTTAATCTTAATTCCTTTTGTTTTATTTTACTTTTATCTTAAAATTCTCATTTTTTTTAACTTTAACCTTTTTATTTTTGGGCATCGTCAACGAACTCTTAATTGTACCGATAGCTTTAGCTTTTTCGATCTGATGCTTTAATTGTTCTCAAGCAGATGTTTTTCCTAAATTTTAAATTCATTTATTTATTTTTAATTACTTCTATTCATTAATTTAAGAAACTACAATTTATGCTAATGTTTCAATTAATTTAAGATGTGGAGGTTTTGTGATTCTTAAAACCACCAAGGAACATCATAACCGGTACGCCCGTTGCCCAGCTTTCTTTCACCCCGGGTAGAAATTCAGTAATATCCGCGATCGAATTGCGCTCTTCCTATTGGCCGAAAATTTCCGTGGCTAAAAAGAGGCGGATCTCAAAGGCATAGGAGTGCGATCATGTCGAATTGCGCTCTTCCTATTGGCCGAAAATTTCGGTGGGCAAAAGTATATAAACATCCTACTTTTAATTTGATTTTGATAGATGTGCGCTTCGCGCACAGGTACTCGACCTGCATTCAATCTAAGTGCATTCAATCTAAGTAAGCCAAGGTACCGTCTCTGCATAATTTGCACCAGACCTAGACTTTAGTCATCCTTTCTAGCAGCAATTACTCTACTTTGTAGTATATTCCAACTTTTTTATATTATTCTTTTTTTTTTGCTTATATTAATTGTATTGTACTTAGCTTTTTTAGTATTTTTTCATTAATTTTTATTTGCATTGTATTTATCTTTTTGTATTTGTAAATGATAAATGTAATTAATGTATTTTGTAGCAAATGATAAATGTATTGTAATAAATGTATTTTGCAGCAAATGATAAATGTATTGTAATAAATGTATTTTGCAGCAAATGATAAATGTATTGTAATAAATGTATTTTGTAGCAAATGATAAATGATTTGTATTGAAACTAAAAAATAAAAAATAAATTATAGTTTAAAAAAACTAAAAAAAAACACGCTTTTAGAGTTAATCAGACTAAAAAGTAAAAAATAAATTAATAGTTTAAAAAAACTAAAAAATACGCTTTTAGAGTTAATCTATCTAAAAAGTAAAAAATAATTGTTAACATAAGAATAAAATGACTGACGAGAAAATGAATGTCACTGTTCTAAAAGCGTGGGGTGCTCAATATCAATGGTTATAATTTTTCACTAGTTTCACTCAGAAATGCAGAGTTAATTTTAAAATGTCATACAAGCACCCCACGCTTTTAGAACAGTGACATTCATTTTCTCGTCAGTCATTTTATTCTTATGTTAACAATTATTTTTTACTTTTTAGATAGATTAACTCTAAAAGCGTATTTTTTAGTTTTTTTAAACTATTAATTTATTTAAGACACACTCCGCCAATTATAGAAGGAAAGTGCAGTTTTTTTTTTTTTTTTTTGTCTCAAAAAAAAAAAAAAAAAAAAAATTGTGAAATTTTATAATAGAAATAGAACCGCTAATTATATGGTTTTTTTTTTTTTTTTGGAGATACTTGATTCTCTGTTGATTTCGTAAAACGAGGAAAGTAGGCTAAGTTCAAGCTCTTTGGCTTTTTTTTTTTTTTTTTTGGGGGGTCAGTAATATTGCATTGAAGAGCTTGAATAGAAGCTGTTCGTCTTACCTAATTTGCCAGCTGAAGAGAGGGCGAAGAGCAGGACGAACAATCCGAAGTGAGAGAGCAGAAGTCTTCCAGAATCCATGTGTCGGTGCTGGCGTGTGTAGGTTTTTGTTGTGTCTAGACTCCACTGAAGGTCTACATGGCAGCGGGTATCTGCAGAACAAGGAAGACAAATGTAAGAGACTTCACAGAATCATTGAATGCATAACAAAAAAGAAAAGAAACACAATCCCATAGGGTTCCACGCAGAATGTCTACGATTTGTAAGACAAAAGAATAGTTTTTTAACTTTTTTCATATTCTTGAGTTACAATTATTTCCAATGTATGGGCCCTCAAAAAAAAAAAATAATAATAATAAATAAAAAAATAAATAAATAAAAATAATAATAATATATATATATATATATATATATATATATATATATTACTTACTGTTTTGTACATGTTCTTTAATGATATTTAAAATAGATCAAAAGCAGAAATGTAAAGCCTGCTGACCGCCGGCTACATATAAATATAAATGGATAGATCTAATACAAATATAGTGGATCTGTATATAAATTGATAAATTATATACAAAGGGTTATATCAGTGGATCTTAAAGGGTGAGCCTGGGTGCATTGACACGCCTTAGAAGATTTCCGGGTGCACCCTGTGTTATTCCGGAGCAAAGCCCAAATATAAAATTAAACATTTTTTTTTCTTGTCAGTTTTTTCATTACAAACTAATCTTTCTGCCCCCCCTTTCCACATAAAAAGTTGAAAAATTACAATAATACGCCAAAGGAGGTTACCGAGAAACAAGAAAGGTCACTTCCATGGTTAGTTACTAGGAGCGCTAGCATCCTTGAGATTTTCAATGTTAAAAAAAATGTCCTTTGTTGCCTCTGAGACCTTACCGTCTGTGAGTAGTAGTCTATGGAATTGAACACTTGGATTCAAAACTGCGAAACGTTAGTAACAGATGCGTATTTGCCAGAAATTCGTATAAAATGCTCCTACAATTATATTATTCCGTTGGAAAATGAAATCTACAATACCAGAGAATTTTAAAAATGATTATTATTAAAATACCTTAAATGAATTCATTATGCTTAAATCCATATAGTAGTGCGATGTGGTTTTAAACCTCAACTCTTCATTCTGAAGCGGTTCCATCTCATCAGAAGAAGCTATTTTAAAGCTCTTCCTAATCACAGGCTCTTGGCAAGCAAAAAAAAAAAAAAAAGTAAAAAGTCGTTGCTTGTTGATTGAAAAGTTGTATTCATCGCTTACACATTTTTCTTTCTTTTTTCCTGCAGTCATTTGGAACAATGAAAAAATTGGATAAAAAGAGAGCGAAGAACAGTTTGTTTTCGGGGCTTCCCAGTCGCCGGAGAGACAGAAAGCAGAGAGAGCGGGAAAAAAATAATCTGCCAGTTCTGGGAAAGGAGGGTGCCCTGTGCGTCTCCTAATTGGACAGTTCCCAGCGACCCACACCGCCTACTGTCCTCCTCAGAAAACAACTCTCCGAGATTTATCTTGCGCAAGGGGTTGCCAAGATTCGTTATTGCTTCGCAGTTCGGCACGCAGGTTTTGAATCGGTGTTTTTTATGTTAACGTAGAAAATGTTTTTAAAAGAGTGACATAAAGAGCAGACAGTTTTGTCAAAGAACACATCTATGACTGATCTTTTAATATGTACAGGTTTGAAGAGCGACGGATTAACGGACAACTAAACCGTTTTTGTGATGTTAACGCAGAGTATGGTTTGAGAAGTTAACTTAGAATATGCTTTTAGAGTGATATAAAAAGTAGAGACAGCGCAGTCAAAGGGCCCATCCAACACTGATCTTTTAATATGAATATGATTCGAAGAGCGACGGATCAATTCATGAACAATTAGACGTTTCCTGTGATGTTAACGTAGAATATGCTTTCAAAACAGTAACATATAGGAGTAGACATAGTTCCATCACTGATTTTTTAATATGTAGACCACTGATGTATAAAAAAAAATGTATTCGAAGAGCGACGGATCAATCCATGAACAATTACAGTTTTTGCGATATTAACATAGAATATGCTTTTAAAATAGTAAAATAAAAGACTTTCAATCAAAGAACCCATCCATCACTGATCTTTTAATGTGTACAGATTCAAAGATCGTCGAATCGGTCCACGGACAACTAGACCATTTTGGTGATGCTAACATATTCGTTGGAATATGTTAACATCACGAAAAAGGACTAACATATTTGTTTGAAAATGTTTCTAAAAGTGTGACATAAACGGGTAGACACAGTTCGGTGAAAGGACCCATAAATCACTGATCTTTTATATGAACAGATTTGAAGAGCGATTATGAATCCATCCATGAACAACCAGATATTTTTTCTGATGATAACGTAGAACATGTTTTTAAAAGAGTGACGTAAATAACACAGATAACTCTGTTAAAGGACCCAACTATATCTGTTTTTTTTAATATGAGCAGATTCGAAGAGTGCCGGATCTATCCATGTTAACGAAGTTATCTAATGTTAACGAAGAATATACTTTCAAAATAGTAACATAAAGAAGTAAACTTAGTTCAGTCGAAGGATCCTCCACCACTGATCGTTTAATATGAATACGATTCGAAGAGCAAAGGATCAATCCACGAACAACTAGACCGTTTTTGTGATGTTAACGTAGAATATGCTTTTAAAAGTGCACCATAAAGAACAGAGTCAGTTTAGACAAAGAGCCAACCCAAACTATTCGATTCAAAATGGAACTATTAAAATAAAAAATTGACGCAATTACTAATATTCATATTTGAAAAAAGAGATGAATAACTAAATCAGTCACAATAATTATGAATCTGCACCAATTTCCTATGCCTTTTTTTTTTTAATCCATTTGCAAACATTAGAGCATGTCTCCTCCTTTTCATAAGTTTGGCTCAGTTCCATTGTTCTCTGATTGGTTTGTAGCTCTACTGTCATTTTTTGTGCACTTTGGGCTAATTAGACCGGGACCTACAGTCTAACGTGGATTCCGAACCACTAGCAAACATCCACGCCACCGCCAAGATTCGAACTCCATTACTTAAGGTTACTTAAGTTAAAAGTTTATTTTTGTCTTTTGTTTGATGTCCCCCGCTGCATGTTATGCAAATAATATTTTACAAAGAATATTTAGTTTAAATTAATTTTTATTAAAAACTTTCAAGAAAAAAAATGCCCATTACAGGGGTGATATATCTTGGCTTTCTTATCCAAGTGCAACAAAAAATTTCATAGATAGAAATTTGGTAAACTCCATTTTGAAAAAACAGATTTCCAAATGGACAACATAAAAACATTCATCCACAGTGCGCAGATTGTAAACGTCATATAATCTGCACCAAAACATTCCTAAATTAATGCGTATAAACCAAAGATTATGATCAGGAAATTATGGTAAAACAGACTGATTCATGATTTTAGAGAAATAACACAATAGCTCTGTTTCCTATAAAATATTACCCTAAACGCTAATTAAATACATAAAATATTAAAGTAATTATTAAATTAATTATATTAGCAATTTAATTAATTATTAAATTAACTAATTTAATTTAAAGGTTTTGAGAACATTAAACGTAGTGTTGTAATTCAATTTTCTGTCAATTCAATTCATGGTTTCAATCAATTAGTTAAAATACAAAAAAAAAACTTTTTAAGGTTAAAATTCAGGGGGGAAGGGGGGCATATTTAACAACATATATTCATAAAGATATTCTATTCATTAAAATCATGAGTACGAACTAAATTTCCGTAAAGTCTTAAAATAACTAACAATGTTATATCGAAAGTTTTTTTTTTTTAACCACAAGCTTTAAATATCATTAATTCCGAGATTATTAATAACGACTATTTCTCCATAACATAGAGAATAAACCATTGGAAACGGAGATTAAATCTCAAGTGAGAGTTTTTAAGTAAAGGCCCCATTGACTTTGCTTTTCACATTGACCACAAAGTAGAAATTCATTAGCGACACTATATTTCTTTGTGTACGTCACAGATCAATGTTCTTTTGAAAAAAAAAATTGCACAGAATTTTTTTATTTTTTGTGAAAGGTGGGACTGTTTTTTCTCCAAAGTTTGCGAGGTCTTTACTAAAGTTTTTTAATTGAGCAATGTTAAACAAGTAATAGACACAAATATTTTTTTGTTTTTTCCAGATTTTCGTAGAAGAAATAGTTTTTTATTATTTTATTATTATTATTTTAGTTTGCAATTCATCGAAAAAGTACATTATTATTCTTAAAAACTATTGCAAATCAGCAGTAACCGAAATACTTGCTGACGAATTTACTCGCATTCTTTGTACTTAACACATCAACCCAACATGTTCTCCCAGAGAAGTGTTGAAAAAGCAGAGTCATCGTTTGAATATTCGTCGCAGAAGTGGAAACAAACTATCAATTCTTGCGATGAGGCGTCGGCAATCAGCTTTCATTCGTGAAAAAAAAACCGTCATCATAAAAGCGGTATTGTCTCCGATCTGCTGGAAAATAAGTGATGTCAGAGAGCGACGGTAGAGCCATCTACACCAACAACAACAGCTGTCCGAACAGGGAGGGGTCTGTGCCATCCACAGAAGAATGACGGTGCTGTTCTCAGGGGGGCGAGGCATCTAAATCTCTCAGCATGGAGGCATTGGGAGACACGCTTTTTATGATTATTATTTTAGATAATTCGCCATAAAAGAGGCACATAGCGTTACTTTGAGGCCCCGGGAATTACTATGTGAAGGCAACATACTTTAATCCCTTTATTGAAAAGTTTTATTTAGGAATTATTTCATTTTTTTTGTAGATTTAACCATTCAGAATGCATATTGAAATCCTAACTATAAACTTCTGATTCATCGTGATCAACATAAGATATATCACTGCTATTATCTCTTAAAATGTCTTCACTTTTGAAAAAAAAAAATAGAAAGTAAATATCTTCACTTTTGAAAAAAAAAAATAATAATAATGGGAAATTATTGCCTTCACTTAAAAAAAAAAAAATAATAATGGGGAATTATTGCCTTCACTTAAAAAAAAAAAAAATAATAATAATGGGGAAATTATTGCCTTCACTTAAAAAAAAAAAAAAAAAAAAAATAATAATAATAATAATAATAATAATGGAAAGTAAATATCTTCACTTTTGAAAAAAAATAATGGGAAATTATTGACTTCATTTTTGAAAAAAAAAATAATGAAAGTAAATATCTTCACTTTTGAAAAAAAAAATAATGGGAAATTATTGCCTTCACTTTTGAAAAAAATAAATAATGGAAAGTAAACGAAAACTTTGAAAAAATTGAAAAATTATTATTGAAAAAATTAAAATTATTTAAAAGAATTTAAATTATTTTTGAAAAAATAATAGAAAGTAAACGCAAGCAATCATAAGCAATACATAACATACAGCTCCCCAACTATTTTTTGAATATTGAAAAACATGGTCCAACATCTGACCATGAAATCACGATAAATGACTTTGCCAGATGTACCCTATTCCCGCATGAATTCATGTTTGTTTTAAAATAATAATATGCAACCAAAAATACTCTTTTAGAAATTTACTCTAACTCGGAAGCATGCATGTATGAGATACGAGTATACTCGGGATAATATGTTAAGGGATCAATTATTTATTTATATTAATATATTAAATATTCTTAAGAAATTCACATAGCATAATTTACAATTGCAGTGATACCTTGGTATACGTCCACTTTGATATACGCTTTGTCTGTAAGCGTACAATTTTTATTTTTATACGCCTTTTGTTTGAAATTCCACCAGATTCAAGTATGGAAAAAGAGAAAATAAAATTTATTCAGTTTTCGTTTATGCCTGTATTTAATCTAACTGCTTTTGCATTAATATATTTTAGTATAAAGCAGCGTGTAGAAGATACTTTTATTAGAAAAAAATTGGGATATTTTGTCATGGAAACGGATGAACCATCTTTTCTTTTGTTTCTTATGGATAAGCATTTGTTTGGTATACGTCTATTTTGATATAAGTTCAAGGATGCGGAATGGATAAAGGACGTATACTGAGGTACCACTGCATTGTGCTTCTATGAATCCTTATCCCAATCGTGATTGCAATCCTATGAATCCTTATCCCAATCGTGATTGCAATCCTAGGAATCCTTATCCCAATCGGGATTGCAATCCTAGGAATAATTATTCCAATTGTGATTACAATCCTTATGAATCCTTATCATAATTGTGATTGCAATCCTATGAATCCTTATTCCAATTGTGATTATAATCCTTATGAATCCTTATCATAATTGTGATTGCAATTCTATGAATCCTTATAATAATTGTGATTGCAATCCTATGAATCCTTATAATAATTGTGATTGCAATGGCAAGTGTGATTCCGTGACAGTTGACATTCGCGAGATGTCCCATTTCAATTTTCTGCAAACTCCCGAGTCTATTTTGAAATGCGCCTTCTCGGGTGTTGCTTGATTTATGTCCTTGGGTTCGAGCGGGGAATATGGAGGGAAAATTGGATCCATCTCTTTCTGTTCGGTGCCAACGACTTGTCGCGGTAGACGGCGGACAAAAATAACGCCCGTCACAACACGGTGCAGGTGCCGAACATGAGCCCTGGCCTGGCACCGTTTCAACACTCGGAGGGCTCTTCCGCAGGCAGCAATCGGGATTCAACAAGCACAGGACCAATGGTTCTTAAACGTTTTTTGGAAGTACATCTCAATGCCAATCACTCATTTTTTTTTACCATTGACGTGAAAACCAAATGTAAAAAACATTACATGAAATTTATGTTTTATCATAAAAACGTAATAAACCATCTTTGAAAGAAAGAAAAAAAAGGTATATAATCACAAGAACTAAAAGTGGGATCATAGTCAAAGTCTTGTCTTAAAATATGCATTATGTCTCAATTCCCAGTTTCAGATCCCTTTTGATGTTGATTACCTTTCAAAATAGCAAATAAAAGATTAAATAATATCCCACAATGAAACCTGTCTTTTGTTTATTTAAAAATAGCGTCTGAGAAGATTTAAACGCATTCATTCTGTAATTAAATATTGTAACTTAAACCAAGTTTAAATCAACAAAGCTTAGTCAAGATACCGAATATTTTCTAAGTAATAAGAATTCTTTATTTTTAATATGCGAAGTCTTTGACTGTAATAAATGAATCTTTAAATCCATGACTAATGAAGGACAAACAATTGTCCATCCTCCAGTCGTAAACAGAAGACAAATCATTTCTAAATAAACGTAAATAGATTACTAGAAATTTTACCAGGACTACCAAAAACCGAACCCAAATTATGGTCAAAACTATCTTAGCTTGCCCTGTTTGGACGTATGCAGTTGAGTACAAAATCCATTTAATTAAAGCTCAACATACCATGATTGACAGTGGCAGATAACTGGGACCTGATGACCAAGTGGTTAACGCTCTGGCACTCGGTACCGCAGGTTTCGGGTTAGAAATCTTGGCGGGGCCATGGATGTTTGTAGTGGTTCGGAATCCACTTTAAGCCATAGATCCAGGTCTCAAAATAACTGTAGAGCGTCACAGAGCTCAATCAGACTTCTTCTCACCCACATCATTCCCAAACTGTAAAAGGGCAACTGAACTCTAGGCGCAGTAATGTGATGTGGTGTACTAGTAGTGCCAGATAATTCAAGATGAAAGCAGAACTACAAAATGCAATAGATCTTTTCCCACTTAAGCACTTCAGATATAAAATTTTCATAAATGCATCAAAACAATATAATTGACCATAGTAACAGTGCCATAAAAGAAATCGAAGATTGTTCTTGGGAGGTATATGGTTACCTTTGAAATTTCCTGAACTGTATATCAAATTTTCAGAAACTGTGCGTGAAAAAAAATCAGTTACCTTTGCTCTGTCCTAGTAAAAATTAATCGAAATATGTTCCAAGACTGGAAGATAATGGAATATACTCAAAGGGTGCCTTTTTACAAAAAAATGGACAAAAATGATCGCAATTGTGCAACCTTCTCACTCTGATCAGTACAGGTAAGATTAAACTTGATTTTAAATTTTAGGGGATACTTATTTTATAAATACACTCTGGATTTATTTTGTTTACTATTGAAACCATTATTATTTATTTTTTTTTATTATAAACATATTGTAGGATGTTGTTAGTAAATATATGTTATTTGAACAAGAAAAAAAAAAAAAAAATATATATATATAGAAGAACCTCCTTAAGTCGAACCTCGATCAGACGCAAAGTGGCTACCGCTCTGGTCTTTGGTATCCCAGGCTTCAGGTTCGAATCCTGGCGGTGGCATGGATGTTTGTGGGTGGTTCAGAATCCACGTTAAACTGTAGGTCCCGGTCTGTTTAGCCCAAAAGAGTGCATAAGATGACCATAGAGCGACAAACCAAACCAAACCTCGATCAGTCGAAAATCTCCACAACTCGAAAAAAGTTTTTGTTCCCTTCCCTTCAAGCCCCAAAATCTCCATGACTGGAAATTTCAACCCTCTATAAGTTGAAATAATGAGTGAATCCCCCCGCAAGCCATTTTGGTATATATTTTCCCTCCGTAACTCGAAAAAAAAATTTGGACCTCTGTATCTCGAACATTAGCAATGTTTGATTTTACAACCTTAAACTCGATAACTTACCTTAGGTTGTTTCGGAATTCGTTTGGTTTTTTATTGTAGTACTTAATATAACTTTTAAGTTGCAAATAAACATGTTTATTACCTCTGTAACTTGAATTTTTATTTATTTTACCTCTCTCACTCAAAATAAGTCAGAAAGAATCTAGACCTCTACAAGTCGAATATTTTCTTACAAAATCCTCCATAAGCGTGAAAACTCTAACTCGAATTATTTGGCGTCTCCCTTGAAGTTCGACATACAGAGGTTACTGTATATACAAGATGGGGGATTAATTACTGGATAAATTTAATGCCTTACGATAAAAAAAATTATTATAAACATTGTTCAGTTTTTATAATTTATATAAGAATTATTAAAAATTGTATTAGTATTGAAAAATGTTGGTGATTTCTTTCTAATTCCTATACCTTAAAAAACGCTTACACCTACAATCTCTCAGGTGAGTTAAGCTTTAAAATACAAGGTATGTCATATATATCTAATTAAATATAACTAAACTTTAAAATAACCAAGGTAAAGTTTTTTCACACTTTAAGTGAAACTGAGAGAAATTTCTTTCGCTGTTTGTGTTTCCGCTTTACTACCGGAAATGGGAATCTTCAGATACTCAAGGAGATTTGGAAATTGCCATCCACCCCAAACCGACAACTGGGGCGACATAAACTTGCCAGGAATCTCCACCCTCGGTTTCGATGGGACGGGGGTGGTGGGAGGGGAGTTTTTTGGTCCCTCGACATTTGGCTGGCACATGGCGGCATCCATTTTACGACGCTTCCGTCCGAAGGGGAGGGGGGGGGAGCAATTTAGAATTTGGGAGCTTCCGGCGAGAATCCTCCTTCGAACTGTCCAATGCGGTTAATTCGTTCGCTAAGTCCTGTTCGAAGGAATGCAAGGAAGCCCCGCCTGCACGGCACCCCACTTTCCAACTGTTCGGAACGATTGATTTACGATTCGAAAAGCAATCGGTGACTCGACATTGACTTTGTCACCATTGTGGCATTGTGTGACTGGCAATTGTCGTAAATCTTTGACTATCACGATTTATAATTCTGGATGTACTGAAAAGATGGGATATCTGAAATCTATACTAATAGAAAACTATATTTTTTTAGTATAAAATGGAATATTGTGCTGGTGCACTGGCGCCACGGTAAATACTCGAAATGGTCGCCAATCTTTTGGGAGTTTGAGGAACTATCGAGACTTATATCGCTGGATGTAGGGATAGCTGTTTTCTATGCTAGAAAAATAATATTTTTTAGTATAAAATGGAGTTTTGTAATTTTAATACACTGGTAATTCCTTATCTGGTATTGTACACTGGTACTTTTATGCACTAGTCCTAGATCTATTCCAGATCCTTGAACTTATACCTAACAGAATGTATACTAAATAGATTTTTTTCCACAATAAGTGAAAAAACGATTCATCTCTTCCCATGAAAAGAAAATCCAATTTTTATTGGCCTATTATACATTGATGAAGTTGTTTGCAATAATTTAAGCACTGCTGTGTTATTGCTTCGTCAATCTAGACGGCAAAGGTTTGGTTTTTGCATAGTACCTGAAGACTAAAATCTTCGTACCTCCAGTTACAGAATTTAAAATTAAATATTCTCAATTCTACAAGAAATGTTATCACATTCAATAGCCAAAAGAATACATCAAAGTTTGGAAATTCTAGTCGTAAATGAATTATGAAGTATTCTAAATTCTTCAAGAAACACTATAACATTCAATAGACAAAAGAATAACTAAAAATTTCTCTCAAAGACTTATCTTTTGCTTTCTCAGATTGTGTTATTGCCCCGCCAATCTAGATAATGGCAAAGGTTTTGTTATTGCAAAATACACGAAGAATAAAATCTTTGTACCTCCAGTTACAGAATTAAGAATGTAAAATTAAAAATTTAATCCAAAAGGAATTTACATTTAAGGGAATTTAAAAAAAGAAATAATTAAGACTGAGTTACTTGCACAGGAAAAAGTTTTAAACAACCAAATTTAGAATTAATAATAAACTATAAAAATTAAAGTAAGTAAATTATAAAATCTAGACATGGTTTGTTTGGACTTCGTTGGAGTGGTACTTCGCTACAAAGTATTTCACATCCATCCATTTGACAAAGACTTGGATGTACGCGAGTCGTATTCCGAACAAAATTTTTCGCATCAATTCAGGGCGCATATTAAGTTGGACTTATTTCAAAACGATCATATATCGAGTTATCACAGTATTCCTTTTTTGTTCTGTTTTAGTAGTTTTAGTTTATGAATAAAAAAAAAGGGGGAAATTTTTTTTCTTTAGGAATTTGAACAGTGAATTCGAATTCTTTGAGTGTTAAGAATTCGTTTAAGAATTTGGAATTCGAATCGTTTTTATTATTATTATTATTATTATTATTATTAATGTTATTTATTTCTTTTATATAGAACTCGGCCTGGTGTCCTGTTTATGTCCAAACAGAATTAACAATAATAATTTGATTCAGAATTTCTAGGATAATGATAAACCTTAAAAAATTCATTAAGAGTTCAACAAGGAATATTAATAATATTTTGAAAAACATTTATTTGATACAGACATTGTGCACAATAATAAGTATGATTATATTAACGACGCAACATCTATCGTTGATCAAAATTTACCACAATACAGCAAATATACTATTCTGATGAAATAATAATTATAAAAAAAATCTTACTTTTAGCTAAATATGTTCAAGCACTTCTCAGTAAGCACCAGATGCAAGTTTGTATTTTATAATTCCTTTTCACGAAATCGTGCCATCTGACGATGATCCAGTATAATCTTACAAAGGAGCTTGAATGTGTGCATTGTATGTTCAAACTATACGAATCTTATATTGACAGCAAGAGCTTCTCGGTACATATGGCTGCGGCACCATCTGCCCCTAATTGGTGTAAAGCAGGGCCCGTGCTACAAGTGAGGGAGATGCTCGTTTATGGGATTTCGGACTTAATTAGCGTGCTCTCTGGGGATATCATTAGCGTCGAAACAACGCTCTATTCTCGCGAGAATTCCGTTTTCGACGAAAAACACTTATAGAGTAACTTTTTTTTCCCCCCTTAAGTTACTGCATTATTGCAGTAGGATCTGCAATTATTACTGCATTATTGCAAAACTGCTTTTGCAGCATTTTAACGAATTCTAACGTTCTTCCACACATTTTCAATGAAAAAAGCAGATCATAAAGCCATCCAGCAATAGTCTGGATAAGTGGTTACCATGCATTTTCCAGGACTGTTTGTAACCGAAGTTTAGTTCTGATGACTCATCGAAGAACTAAATATACTATTTAAAAGTTGATAATGGATTCGAAGAAAAAGTAAATTTGTCGTAAAAGTCATGTTTTACAGTAAAATAAAACAAGATTAATAATATTAAATGTCTTCATTAAAAATAAACATGCATTAAAAACTCATTTTTGCCCCTAAAAAGACAATGTAGATGTTTGTATTCTTTTCTTGCCCAACGTACATTGCAATGGTGCGAGTGTAGTTGAAATTGGACAACCTGTCCTTAAGTATCGCAATCTAACCACGCCCATTACAATTTGACCGTGTGGTTGTCCTGTTTCAATTATATGTGTGTGTGTGTATTCGAACTGATGATTCGCCCGTTTCTTTTTCACTGCTTATCTTAGCAAAGGAATCATGGAATCGCTTTGTGCATCAAATCTGTTTAGACAGAAGTTTTGTTCTAAAGCCAGCCACTTATGTTTCTTTGTTATTGTACGTTTTCTTTTCTCACTCATCTTTTTTAAGGCATTAAAATTTAATTTCCACTAATTAATTCTACTGTAGATTTACTCGTTGAAAAACCCAATAGATTACTACTCAATCGTGTGCATATATAGTATATACATATTCCACAGTTTACACATTATAACGTTGAAAAGGGAACCAACAAAACATCGGTTAACATTGCTGTGTTTGAGTATTAAAGTATACCACGAGAACCCTCTTGAAAAATAGTATGGCATTTCTTTAATTTAAGCGATGCAGCTGTAATAATGCAATTTTTGCGAAATTACTTTTGCAACAACTTTTACGAAATTACTTTTGCAACACTGCAATTTTTTTACGCGATGCAACTTGGATAAAGCTGCAACTGCTACATATATGCAGTGCCAGTAGCTAATCATCTCGTTCAGCAATTGAAAACAACAACAGACAACAACTAACAACCTTTCTAACTCTGAACAACTTCTTTCTAGTAACTTCTTTCTTCTTTCTAGTTTTCTTAACTTCTTTCTAGTCTTGCGTTAGTTACTCAGTAAAAACATAGTGCATACATTTTGCCTTAAAGATCTGGAGCTCATTTGAAACTTCACCTTGACCTGGATTCAAATTCATGGTTCTTTTTTAGTAGGAAAGCACTTTTGGCACGGCGGAATCATCCTCTGGAGCGATTTACTTGTGAGAAATTCTCATTTAATATTCATTTTATTGGCTTGTTACTTAGTTGGAAGAAACAAACTTGATTCCTGTAATTGCAGATTTATAGGGAATCAAGTTGCTTATTTATGTTAAAAAACATTTATGCTGCTTAACTGCGTTTAGTTTGAACTATCATTTACTTTATTATAAGTGTAATTTTAGATATTGATTTTGCTGTGAGATGAACTTAAATTTGTACTATAAGTTTATTTTTTAATATGTTTTTCTTGTTAAATTTCTAATTGCGATAATATCGGGGTTGAAATAACGAATTTTGATTTTATTTACTTTCAGGATAATATATTATTGACTTTTTTTTTGATGGAACGTTATATGTATACCAGACAGAATTTAATTTGTTAATTTATATTCTTTATTACATATATATACATATATTTGTGCCAAAATAAGATATAGTCAATTACGGTGAAATTATATATATATTTTCCGGATATTTCTACTCCTTAATAATATTTTTTCAGATTTTGAATTTTGCAATGCTCACTTAATGCCTCAATGGTTTAACGTCAAAGGAATACGTTTTTTAACAGTCTTAACAACGGATACAATGCGTAAAACGGAATAATACGAATAAACAATGCATAAAACTTAATCTACATATCATAATAAGAGTGCAATCGTCATGATACATAAGAAAGTAAAACTTTTATAAGATGAAGGTGCAGCTCTCTAGCGCAGTTCAATTAATTTCTGTCAACCTTTCCTCCTCAACCTTGCTCTGTGTACGTAGCATATTTTTTAAAACAAGCGGGCCTCAAGTGCCACGTAAGAACAGCCCACTGTTGAATGAAGTCGAGGACAATGCCTTCAGGATAAATCTCCCTCATTTGTAACATTTATCCTGAAGGCATAGTCCTCATTGTCCGTATGGGAGGAAACTAAAAACTGTCTCCAAGCAGCCTGACTATCAATACGAGATGCTTTATACTCATTGTAACAAACTCCATCGAGTCTCTCCGTTTCTGAAAGCAGTGACTACCAGCAATGCTGCCAGCCGATTCGAACCACAGTTAATGAGCAACTACCCAACTGGATGAGAGCTTGGAACATGTTTCATTCTTTCAACGAAACCTTCTAAGATTCTTTCCCCTCCCCTTTTTTCGATAGGGAGTGTGGTGATGTACAAGTAAATACTACGGGGCCTTCTGTGAAGATGAAGTTGAACAGTTCTCCCGGGAACACAGAGTGATTGACGAAAAAATAGGATAAACATTCCAAAACTGAAAAAATCGAAAGAATTTTCTTTTTTATTTCCAGTCAAATCCAGGAACGAAATGCTGAGAGGATATGGGCCAATTTTTCTGTATATGAATAACACACGCGATTTCATACCGGCATGTGTACGGAAAACAATATACATTAAATTTTAGTAGTATAATAACAAGTTTACTTATTACTTAATTAATTTATATTATTCTTGGGCCTGAATACCCGAGTGGCTAGCGTTCGAAGCCACAGGCTTCGGGTACGAGTCCCGGTGGTGCCATGCATGTTTATAGAAGTGGTTCGGAATCCAATTTAAGCCGTAGGCCCCAGACTCATATGACTATAACATAACAGAGCTCACGGAACCATGTCATATTTCTACTTATACTGCTCCATCACAACAGAAGCTCTCCTCTTTCCCTTCATCCATGAGTAGATTGCTCATAGGATGTCCGTCCCTCACTGCGGATTAGACACAACGACAACACATTATTCTTACTAGTTCAAACATAGGTTCCAGGGAAATATAGTGATACATAATTAGATTAAAAAAAGAATCAGAGCGTAGGTTTAAATAGGGTAGTGTGCTATATCCCTATCGTTGTAATGGTAAGAAACTCAGAAAAAACCCTGGGAATTTTGAGATCAGCAACATCATTTAAAGCGATTAAGTCAACGAAATGTATGTGTAACTCCTTAAGTCAACTGTGTCTTCTAGGCAACATATTCTATGTCCTGTTTAATTATTCTTATCATTGAAGTTTCGTATAATTTTTGAAGAAATTCTGATGATTATGTAAAATAGGTATGCACAAATTTGTGTAGAAACACACAAACAAAGTAAAACAAAAAACATATCTTACATGTATTCATATTATTATTTGGAAAATTATCTAACATATTAATATTTCATTTTTTATACACAAGTAAAATATAATATAATAAAAAAAGCAAATATAGTGCATTAATTTAATGAGTGTTTTAGTATTGGGATCGAATTTTGAAACACACATGTACAAAAAGTCCCTAAATAAATTATTTTTTATTGATTGCTTTTTGTTTTTGACTTATATTATCCATTTTGTTTTATCTAATATCAATACGTCTATTTCGGAGAACACAATTTTAAACTGGAGTATTATTTTGGAAATAAATATCATCGAAATAAAGTAAGAACCATACGTTTAGTTTCGTTTGTCGTTCTACGGTTATATTGTGCACACGAGGACTAAACAGACAGCGGCCTACGTTTTAAGTTGATTCCGAATCACTGACAAGCATCATGCAACTGCCAGGATTCGAACCTGAAGAGTGGGACTCCATAGGTCAGAGTGCTAACCAATTGGCCACGAGATCACACGAGCAATAGGAGTCTTGTAAGCAGGTTTTAACGTGAGTGATAAAGGATATATATGACAATTAAATAATAACTTAATAAGAAATATGGTGCTCTACAATAAAATAGAAAACATTAAATAAAACATTCTTCTCGTATTTAAATTTTTACTTTGAAAACCTTAAAAAATATATAAAAAAAAATTACCAATTATTTTTTTTTCCGGGATGGTGCAAAGGCACTAAAACAATCCTTGGTATAGATCCTTGGTGTAGTTAAAAAAAAAATTTAGAATGAAACTTTTCAAGTGTGTTTAGATATCGACCACCAAGAGTGTCATTGCGTAAAACCTATGACTTCAGCAGCCAAAATCAATGAGCCATCTCCCAAATGCAGTAACAGATTAAAAAATCGATAAATACAAATAAAGATGTTCCAATTGAAACTTTGGAACAAAAAAAAAGTGAAGATGCTTTTCGATGACCACCCATCGAGGAGTTGGATTGAAATGATAGAAAGCGTTGAGAAATCGATTTTAAAATGAGATTTGTATACAAGCCGAAAAAGAAACCATAAGTCATTTCGAGCTTAATTAATTTGTTTTTGAAGACTGTCTTGTCTTTCATCCGTTTTAAAAAACGCACATCTTTCTTTGTTCGGGTCGGTTTGTTACTAATTGGAAAGAGAGATTAGAACTTCTGAAGGATGGTTTGTTTATGAAACTGAATGCCACACACGTACTCCACATTTGAACGTTTCTGAAACATAATAATAATAATACCACCATAATTTTCTGATATCTACACATTCTAGAAATCTGCGTGTAGTTAACTCTTTGTTTAAAATAATTTCTTCTCTGAATATATATATATATTTTTTTCCTTCAGTGGCATTGCAAATTTAACAATAAAAATCAGCATAAAGTTAAAAAAAAAAAAAACCTGTGTCTACAACCCTATAAAAACTTTGCCCCCTTTCTAAATACACTTCTATGGCTATCAAAACCTGGAGACAGGAGAGTGTGAACTAGAAATACTCTTGCAAATTTTGGAAAAATTTGAATGTAAAATATGGCTGTGAATAGGCGGAGACAAACACACATAAACAAACTTTGAGAAATACGCATATATATACGCACACATTGTTTTTATTCCTAAAAACCATAAAAAAAAATTTCCTGAATTCTGGTTCAGAGCCAAAAATCACATAAGATTTTTTTCTTTTAGTTAAATTGTGCTTTCAAACTGTTTATAACAAAAATTTTCTATAAAAGAATTCTTCATTAGCGCAACAGCCCCATGATAGCCCAAGATAGTCTGCGTACTGGTAGGTTTTAAAACGGGAGATATTTTCTTTTAACAGGGTAGCGCTGTCAGCAACCCTACTGTCAGGGCATCCGTACCGTCATATTAGACGAGGACTTACGGTTTAAAGTGGATTCCGAACCACTACAAACATCCATGACACCGCTGGGACTCGAACCCGAAATCTATTGCACTGAGCGACAGAGACAAAAGAATTGCAAAAGGGAAATGACTTCATAGGTCTTGATGCGCCACTCGTCTTTCGTATTTATTACATGTTTTTATTTATTTATTTATTTATTTTTGTGTGTGAAAAATTTACGTCCTTCAGCCATTCCGAGTCCAAAAAAAAAACCCATCGGAAAGTCGAGTTTTCAAAGACTTTCCGATTTAGAGATGTAGCGTATCACTTTTCTGCACAGTATGTAACTTCCAGGTTTAGGTTTCATTTATCTCTCCCTCGATTTAAAAATCCAACACTTTACTCACTCCGCCCTGAAGTACTGGAATTAAAGGAATTAATTATTTGTATGAATAATTTTGAGAAGTATTTCCTGCGTACTAATGAATTTTTTTAAAAAAAAGAAAATAACTTTAAATAATAAATTGAAATTTTTGACAAATTAATGGGAAGATTGAAATCCAATGTGTCGGAGAAATACACAAGTTTCATTTTCTCAATGAATTCCATTGTGTGTTGTTCCGCAAGAATTCGCTCTCGAAAGAATAGCGTGGGTGTTAGTACGACATCAGATAAAAGAAAATAACTCTTCTGAGCGGAACAGAGAACATTCTTCTTTTTTTTTATCAAAAAATAATAATCATTAATATTATTTTAAGTTATTGTTTGATAAAGGAGATCGTATTAATAAACGTACAGGAATTCCTTTTAATAATAAAAAAAAAATCGTAAAATGCATGTCTGGCAGTGTAGATGTAAAAAAATAACCTAGTCATTTTTTTACAGCTAATTGTTTACTAAATATTAATCGCTAGTGTCAAGGGGATTTTTTTGAAGTCCTTCGCCTCTGAATGATGCGATATAATGTTACGAGCACTTCTCACATTTGCGGGGATTTTTTTCTTCTCTTGCCTTCTTTTATTTTTATTTTTATGTTTGTTTATAAAAAAAAATTAATTAATTATTTGCGTATCCTCGTACATTATTCAGGTTTTTTTTTTTAAAACATGTAACGCTTTGGTGGTAGTTATTCAGCAAAAATCATCGTGAAAACTGTGTTGTGTAATACGATAATGTCGGGTTCACTGTTATTTTATGATAATTCATAATACGTAATAAAGGATTTGGGGTGAAATTTTCAACTGCTTAAGAATTATCGGGAGCTCGACTCGTGGCAACGCGCTCAGCTGGTAAGCATTTGGGCGGAGGTTCAATCCGTTGGTAGCTTTGTTATAGAAACTGTTTCAAAAAACGAGCAGCCGCGATGGCTTTTGGGGTGTTCAGAATTCTTTCTTCTTTAGTCCGACTACCTTATGTGAGTTTTCCGGGGTTTTTCCCATACGATATGCAAATGCGGTGGGGGGGGGGGGGGAGTTTCTCCATAAAAGTATTCCTGGAAGGCACTGCCCTCCTTAGCGACACGGAGCCAAGTAAGACTTCTACCTACGGGTACTCCATCACAACAGAAGCTGCTCTCCTTCCATGAGAATCTACTGGTTCATGGAATTGGTCTAGATTTTGCTGTCTGCCCAGTAGGATAGAAACAACAGAATTATTTCCGACTTTTTTTCTTCTATTATTCAGTGATTGAATTCGAATAGATATTAACATTCGAGAAAGCATATATTATCTAATTACAAAAAGGACAAGATATGTTTATAAATTGCAGAATGACGTGTGAAATCTAAAATAAAGTCAAAACTAATCAGAGTCTACAAAAGATAGCAATCAAAGTTAGTGTTTAAAATAAGAAAAATTAAAAAGAAATAAAAACAAGAAAGAAATTGGGGAGAAAAAAAAACCACGCCTTATAGATAGAAAAGAAATATAGAGGTATAATAATAAAAAAAAAAGAATATAATAACATTATTTATAATTAATCCATTGTTCCAATTTGGAGCTTATTAGTAATGAATGCAAAAGAATACAGGTTCAAATCCGTCGATGAGTTGTGTTATATAATTATAAATTATTATTATAATTGGCCGTTGCAAGTTTTTCGGATTATCTTCCATACAGCATGCATTGGACAGCAAGACAAAATGCATTTTCAAATAAAATGCAGGAGGTTTTTTGTTTTCATTTATGTTTTCGGTGACTCGCGTTTATTCATTTCTTTTTTTAATTATTAGAAATTTGATTTCAAAATGATTATAAATAGCACGTGATTGATTCATTCCGCCCCCCCCCCCCAAAAAAATACAAAAAATCAGAGCATCTGCAGAATTCTGCTTTAACTCTTCATAATTCAAGTTTAAAACTGAATTTCTTTTTTATAGCATATGTTATAAACATAACATAAACATGTTTTTAATACATATATATGTTATAAAAAACATGTTTATGTTTAAGTTTTTTACACATATTTTTTTATTATATAAATTTACGTTAAAATAGCTTAAATAGCTTTTATTTTAAAATAACTTAACATTTAATGTATTTATATATTTTCATAATATTTTTAATAATATATAAAGTATATGTCTAAATTAAAATATATGTCTTATCAAATAAATTCTTCGCAAGAATTTATTTGATAAGACATACTTTTTTTTCCTATTTTTTATTTATTATTATTATCATTATTTTTTTTTAGAAAATCTATTGCTTATATTATTTATATTAATCTATTTTTATTTTGAAAACTAAACACAACAGCAATGCATTACACACATCAATTTCCAGGGTCATGTTCTTGACGTGATCATAAAAGTGGTTACAAGCATAAATATGCGAGGTTTGATTTTTAAAACCGATCTCTCCTTCAGTGCCGTGGAGCTCGACGTCTTCTCTGCTGTCGAGCAATCGGGGCCGGAATCTGGTTCTTATCTGGGGCCTGCGCAGCGTCACTCTTGACATCCAATTGAGACGCGCTGAGAAAGAGCAGGCCGATCGCCCTCTTGGCTGCTGCCTCCGTCACAAAAATTACCTGCCAAACGGCCAATTCTGCGATATTCCTACTGAAAACGATTTCACTTTTAATGCTTTATTACAGTAATATTCCGAATTACGCAGTTCTTGTTTTATTTACTTATTTCGTTTGATAATGCTGCAAAATCAAGTGCCGCAATCTTAAATGAGAATTTCATGTTCCATTTTGGTTTCATAATAGCAGCAGCAGCATCACCATTGTTATACAATGTCTCAACAACAGAGTACAATTACTTTGTTGTGTATACAATGTTTCAACAACAGAGTAAAATTACTTTGTTGTTATACAATATTTCAAGAACAGAGTTAAATCCCTTTGTTACTGTACAGTATTTCAAAAACAGAATTAAATTGCTTCGTTATCGTACAATATTTCAGCAACAAAGTTAAACTACTGTGTTGTATAATATTTCAACTTCGTGATTCAATTCATTTATCTAGTCTACGAGCACAGAGTCATTAGAAATGAAATTTTAATTCACATTCTCATGTTTCATTATATTTCTCGGCTCTATGGATTTAATCTCATTCATGTACTTTTTTTTTTAAATTCCTTCAGCTTTTTACTATTATTTTTAAGTTTGCTTATAAATTTCTAATGCTTTAGTTCTTTGGATTTCGATAAATTCTCAACATAATCGATATTTTTTTATCCTATATTGTGAAGTATTTTTTTTTCTTCCCAATTTTAATTTTTTCATGATGACAAAAATGGAAAATTTAAAATTTTAAGGAAAAATGGCTTGTCTTTAAAATAATTGCGGAATATTTTACAGAGTGGAGAAAACTTATTACTTATTTTTCTCTTTAATTAGTGCTTTAGTTAAGCGTCGCAATGAAACAAAATTCGTAAGTATTTACATGCTAAGTTGTACCCGACTTGCGCCTTCTGTATATTACTACGTTGTACAATATTTCAACAGAATGTAATCACTTTGTTGTTGCATAACATTTCAACAATAGAATTAAATTACTTTGTTGTACAATATTGCAACAACAGAATTAAATTACTTTGTTGTAGACAATTTTTTAATTGTACAATATTTCAACCAAAAATTATCCGTAAAAGACTCTCAAAAGATTTTTTAGATGATTTCTGTTTGTAAAATTAGTTCCTCAAATTAATGAACTTTTTTGCAGGCTTTTTAAAATCAAAATACTTTTTCTCTTTACTCGTGGCTGTATAACTTTGTTGTTCGTAAGTTGTTGAATAATCCATAGGAGTTTATACGTATCACTAAAAGTTTCTGAACTACTCATATATATCGGAAACCGTATGTGAAGTTAATAAGAATCTTCTGCCGTATTTTCAGAAAAACTGCGATATAAAATTTATCGACTAAGCCCATCTAACATTTAATGTATATTTGAATCTCAACTTATATGAATGCATATTTTTAAGCACATTTATTTAAAATGGAAAAAAAAAAAATTCGGAAAATAAGGTTTTCCGAATGGATAATATGAAATCTTCAGAAAGCGTAACGTCAAAATTTCGAAATTATTGGAACACAATCACCATATGGGATATTCTTCCATGGAGGAAGCCAGAGATATGGAAAACATTAGAAATATCAATATTAATTCGTCATTTGTAATTAAGTCATAAAATGCTGGCAGTGTTCAAAGTGAAATTAATTCTCCAATAAGATTTTTCATATTCGTTAAATGTAACTTGAACAACGGAAACTGCTATGTCAAAATCTATATCCAAGTTTGTGCCTGTGAAGAATGTGTTTTTTTTTTTGTTTCGAATGATTTCTATACACAATCGCTTATTTTTTTCGCTCAGGTATTAAAAAAAAAATTCGTGTATTCGTAATATGAATATATAACAGTCATATATTCATATTATGTATTCAGTATATATGTTAGTCATGTATTAATAATATGAATACATAACAATCCTATATTCATGTTACGAATACATGATGTGAACAATGTTCAGTATGTATGTTAGTCATGTATTCAATATGTATGTTTATCACATATTTAATGTATGTGTATGTATTTCTCGTCAATTATCTGTATTTTTCATTTCACTCAGTTACACTTTCTGAGACTTTTATTATCTGAGAAGAAAATAATTGAACTCAAAATTTTAAACCATTTTCACAAAGAATTGCATGAACACACATCTTCCCATGGTGGTGGCTGATCGAAAGCTTGTTCAAATTTAGGTTATCCCTGGAGTGTGTGGGAATCATGGAATAGGCCTCTCTATTCTGTGGTGAGAATCGTTTCCCATGTGAAGCTTTGTGGAATATGTCAATAAGGTGAAAGAATTTATGGCCGTCATTTTCCCAAAAGCAATAACGCTATCATTTTCATTTCTTTCATTTTTCGGTTGTAAAATTTGGACGAATTTATGCCATCCATTTTTAGTTGCCATTATGTTTCTTTTTGTAAACATGAACATTATTATATTCACGGAAATATTTGTGGTTTTTTTTTTTTTTTTTTTACAAAACCTATATTTAAGAAGCTGACAGAAAAAAAGCGAAATAAAAAGTGTAGACATTTAAAAAAATATAGAATTATAAATTAAATTTTCTATTTCTATTTTTTTTTTTTTTTTTATTTAAAATTTTTTATTTAAATAGCAGTTATGTTTTCTAACTCCAACACTTTCCAAAATGAACATATATATATATTTTTTTTAAATAATTTTCTTGAAAAATATTACTCACAGAATCTGTCTTACAAATAGAAGTTTTTATTTTCAGAAAGTTTTGTAGAAATTTATACACACTCGATATTGTTTTTGACTATAGAATCTTGATATTATTAATTTTAAATATTTAGTCCCAAGTTATGTAAATCTATCGTGACTTTTATGCTTTTTTTCCCTAGATATTAACCACATATTATCAAAAAAAATTTTTGAATTGCATAAAACAACATATATCAACTAAGACAAATAGCTTATTTTAATAAAGTAATTAATTTTTGAGGGCCTGGTGGCCGAATGATTAGCGCTCAGTGCCACTAGCTTGGGTTCAGCCGTTCGAGTCCCAGCAGTGCCATGGTTGTTTGTAGTGATTCGGAATCCATTTTGAACAGTAAGTCCTGGTTTAATATGACTTTTAGAGCATTCGTAGGGCTGACAACCCTGCCCTGTAAAAAGAAAACATCTCCTGTCTCGAAATCTGCCAGTAGGTAAATAGCATTGGTCTACAATGGGGATTCTACGTCAATGAAGAAAAGGAATTAAATTTTTTTAACTCAAAGTTTCCATTAAAATATAACAAATTTCATGTAGGTTTTGTTAAAAACAAACTTCGAATGCAGTAAGATATTTTTAAAAATAACACTTGTTTGGGAGATTTAGTGGGGTTTTCCATGTGGGTTACCCAATAAATTGCTTCTACGCTTGAAGCAACAGTTATTTGTGGATTTCTTGCAATCTCCTGGCCATTTAAAGATTCACCGAAGCTATCCTTCATCCCGGCACTGTGGAGAGGAGGCAATGAGACATCGTTGATTCGGCGAGGGAGATGAATGGCAGGACGGATTGACGAAATCACTTCTCTGGGTCGGGAATCATTAGGGGAGGTTCACTTTAACCGCGTGAGTCAACTTTGCCTGATTTTTTTTTTTTTTTTTACCCTCAGCAATCCACCCTCACTCGAAAAGAAAAGTTATACATACACGTAGGACGAAAACTACAGAAGAAGTAAAAACACAAGAAAAATATATAGAAAAGACAATGAAGAAGGGGCAGTGCTGTAACAGCACAATGGGATGGTAATGTACCCTTGGTAAATGTTTTTGTTTGCTGCCCTCAAAAGAATTAAATTGTTTTTATTAGAAACACTTTTAGTACTTTATAGAACATCAACTCATCAATGTTGGTCCAATGAAGCCTAAAAAACAATTATAACTTCACAAATATGACTTTTAGGTATGAATAGGTCTAATTTTATAATTTTATTCACTTGTCGTGGTGGTCATATCCCTTGAAGAGTACAAAAAAATCAAATATCGTGATGGTCCCGAATAATATTGGTTATATTGATTGCCAGTTCGGAGTATAAATCCTCTTCAGAAGGATGGTCCACACAATACATGGCGACTGTACAAGAAAATCAAATATCGTGGTGTTCCTGAAACATATAGTCTATGTTGATTGTCTGCTCGGAGTATAAATTCTCTTCAGAGGGATGGTCCAGGCAATGCGAGACGGCTGCAACAGCTGGGCCATCAAAGACATGCTGAAGAGTAAACTCGACATCAGGCCAGTTGCCCGATTTTGTATATTTTTTAATGTCATCAGCAGAAAGTTTCACATTTTTCATCCATAATCTTGTGAGAATAGTAGCTGTTTTTGTGTCGACATTTAGTTCTGTAATTTGATGTTTACTTTTAAACTTAAAAGGAATCATAAGTTTAGATTTTGCCAAGGAATTTGCGTTTGCAAGGGAAATAGGAATGGCAGACTTTTGGCATTCTTCACCAAAGAATATGCAATTGTATTAAATTCCAAATCCACATGAGCATGAATCCATCACAGGATACAAATATTTTATTCAGTTTTTATTATGATAGTCATTTACGAAAGAAGGAGACTGAAAAAAATACATATAGTAATGTGAATCAAATAATCGAGTACCAAATGGTCATAATGTCGTTAGAGAAAAGTCACGAAGAGCTCTCTGAATGAGTTGCATGCCACTAGGCCACTAGTAGAAACTCTGAGGTTTTTATATACCACAGATGCATAAAAATCCGAAAAAGCTCTTGAAAGAATTTAATGTTTACCTATTAATTGGGTAAAAAAAAATACAATTTTAAAAAAATCAAACATCGGGATGCGCCACCCTGGCATTTATTTTCCATTTCTGTTGTTACGCCACTGACAACGTATTTTTCAGAAACAGTTGCAAATTGTATTTTAAAAAAATGACAGAAAAATAGTACTCGACATACAAAAATTTTCATATGCTTTCTAGATAGTTGCATAGAAAAATTTTATGAAAAATAGGAGCAAAAAAGTTAATAAAAATAAATTTATTGAAGATCCGAAGTGCGTAGAAGCTACAGGTTCAAGGCCGCAGAACTTACTGCATTTAGATTCACATCTGTTCAAGCCACTATCTTCTCTTTGTTTTCTGCACTAGCATTTCTGATCTGATTGAATACAGTAGGACCTCTTTAAGTCGAACCTCGATAAGTCGAAAACCTACACAACTCGGAAAAATTTTTTTGTTTCCTTCCCTTCAAGCCCCAAAACCTCCATGACTCGAAATATCAACCCTCTATAAGTCGAAATAATGAGTCAATCCCCACAAGCCATTTTGTTACATATTTTCCCTCCGCAACTGGGGGGAAAAAAAAAAATTGGATCTCTGTATCTCGAACATTAACAATGTAGATCGAAGAAAAATAAGTTCCCGACTTTAAGGATTTGCCGACAATGCACGTCATTGTTTCTTCGAAAACAATGTATGGGTATATAGTAAATAGAATAACCAATTCTATGAAATAGCAACTCGGAAGAAAAAGAATTTTCTGCTCTTTATAGCTTAGATAATGCTATAGATAGAGATCGATCGAATTGTCTAAACCAAAAAATAAATAAATAAATGACTTTTTTAATACATAATATTTTTAATTTTAGGGTTGTTTCGGAATTAGTTTGATTTTTTATTGCAGTACATAATATAACTTTTAAGTTGCAACTAAGCATGTTTATTACCTCTGTAACTTGAATTTTTATTTATTTTACCTCTCTAACTCAAAATAAGTCAGAAAGAATCTAAACCTCTACAAGTCGAATATTTCCTTGCAAAATCACCGCAAGTCAAAAACTCTATAGCTCGAATTATTTGGCGTCTCCCTTGAAGTTCGACTTACAGGATTCTACTGTACTTTCTACAACCCGGACGAACAACCCTATGAAAACTTTCTTTCTCCCCCCATGCATTATCTTCCCCCTCCAAAACACACCTCTGTGGCGATCAAATTTCAAACATTTGGAGACTAGAGAGTGGGAATTTCTTGAATTCAAATGGCAATGCGATTTCTTTTTTTTTATTAAATAAAATTTTATGTTGTTGCAATGCTGCGGTTAGTATATTTTATTTATTCATTTATTTTACGTCAGCCTGTCTATGTACAGTACAACAGAGTAAAAAATAGAATCAACAGAATAAAAAAAATAGAGTCATATATGTAAAAAATATAGTCATAGAGTAGTTGGATAATTTCTTCATCCAATGTTTTATTTGACCTAGACTTTGCATTAGAAGTATCACAGCCAATTATGGTAAAATTTGGATGTAAATACACAGGTGGTTGTATATAGGCGGACAGGCACACACACACATTCAGAAAAACTTTAAGAAATATGTATATAAATAAGCAAGAGATTTGTTTGTACTTCTAGCAAACAATATTCTTTTTTCCCCTTGAATTCTGAATCGTAGCCAAAAATCACGTAAGATTTATTTATTTATTTTTTTCATTTACTAAAAGCCTTATTTTTTTTTTATTTTTTTTTTTCTTCTCGGCAAATTACAGTTTGGTAATTGGTACATATATATATATAAAAATCTTTTTATATAGAGAGAGAGAGAGAAGGGGGGGGGGAGATTTGCTAATCTTGTTTAAACTTTTCTATTTGGAACTGCATTTTTTTTCTCCATACGTTTAAAATTAATTTCTTTATATCATTCCATTAACAATTGGACCTACTAAAATGATGCCCTTCGTTACTTCAGCTAAATCTAACACAAGGACTTTCGGCCTACTGATTTCGCCTATTGCTGTACTAGGAGAGTTTGCGATTCAATTACGTTTCTCAGGTTACAAACTGATCTCCGTAATGCTTCATTTCCATATTTTTTAATCTCTTAAATTTTAAAAGATTTTTTTCCGAATGCAATTTTCATAGGGCCGTAGTGATTAAAAATTAAATAATTATTTTTTTTTACTTTTATTTAATCTGTGCATTATATTTCATGTATGCGTGATAAGTTCAATAGGGCATTAATAAAACATTCGTTAATTAATGTTAACACCGTTAAAGCAACGTTTTTAATAATAATTTAATGGAAACAAGGCAAGGATTTTAACAATGCTAAAAAGCATTCCAATACCAAACTAGTCGAATAAAAAATTCTAAATAAGCTGTAACGAAATCTCATTTTAAAAATTTCTTCTATATTAAAAACCTAAAATTAGTAATTGTAGACGTTTTTAAAATTAATTGTAATAGAAACCTTTATAGATTTTTTTTAACGAGAAATATGTTTTATTGACGAGTCAATTGGCTAAAAGGGTCTCATCATCATATTTACTGCTACGACATTCAACAATTAATGATTGCCAAATCTTTATATTCGCTCCCAATTGCTTATGATACATGAAACGAGATCCATTAAAACTAACGAGATGGTTCGAGTAAAAAATAAAACTACAGCAGGAATGTAAGAAGAAACCACAAAAATAAGCCACAGTAACGGAATCAGTGTCGCCGATGAGTGCCAAGTCTTGCTAACGACACAATGCAATCATCCCATTGTATCGGCCATCCATAAAAATCAGCGTAGAAGTACAATGGAAGAACAAGAGTCCTCATTAGCCCTTCTGGGGAGGAGGAGGAGGAAGTGCTTCTTCCTTCTTGGAAATTCATTTGTCTTGAAGAGCTTTTAAACTTGCGAATTTACAAGTGCGGATTGCTAGCTGCTGCAACAACGAACTTGGGATGACAGGGTTACGAGTGTGCTGCTTTTGTGTGACAAATGTTCCAGGTCAATGCCGGGATGATTGCTCATTGCTGATGCACAGACTGCGGCCCGCCTGCGGAAGACTTTCTGGCGACTTGACATATAATTATGTCCATTTTACTTTTAAACTTATAATTGGTACTTTTTTAAAAATTCATTTCTGATCACAACATCACATCTTTTGTCAATAATGTGCTGGTCTGAATACAGGATAGGATGCCTATCAGTTTCTCTCCCAGATTTATTGTTAAAAATCATGTTCCATTTTAAAACAAAGAAATTAACACACTAAAATGTTCCCATCAAAAATATATGTGAACAACCATTTTTAGTCCTGAATATATATATATATATACACACACACACACCATGGGGCCTGAATGGAAGAGTGACTCGGTACCACAGGTTTCGGGTGCCGGCAGTGCCATGGATGTTTTGTGGTGGTTCGGAATCCACTTTTCCAGGATTCCATCCAGGATTGTAGAGCGTTGCGGAGACATTGTTACTCCGCGTACGTAGCTTATGTTCAAGCTACACACACCTCCTGGATAATGCTAAGTGAGTAACATCAATGCAGCGCTTGCCTTAAGGCATCAAAGATAATTGTCGAAGTGTTTGCCAGCTGCTTTAGAACAAAAAAAAATTTGATTTGTCACTCTACTGTCATTTTTGTGCACACTTTAGGCTAATTAAAACGGGACCTACAGTTTAACGTGTATTCCGAACAACTAACAAACGTTCATGCCCACCGGCATCGAACCTGAAGCCTGTGGTACCAAAGGCCAAAACGCTAGCCAATTGGACATCAAGCCTCAGAGAGAGAGAGATGGAAATAGATAACACGAGCCAACTTTAATTAAATTTAAAAAAGTAAACATTTAAAATCTTAACAAATATTTTATTCGATGTTTTTTAATGTATTTTCGATCAGAACATTAGATCTTTTGACAATAATGTGATAGTCCTAATGCCTATCCCTATCTGTGTAATTTTTTTTTCCTCCCAGATTTTTTGCTGAAAAAAATATTTCGTTTTAAAACAAAGCAAGGGCGTTGTTACTAAATGAACACACTAAAGTGTTTGTATCAAAACATATACGTAAACAAGCATTTTTAGCGTTGATTATGTGTATGTGTTCAAAAGGAATATATATATATTAAGAATACGTAGCTAGATGCGTCTTTGACTACACTTAATTAAAAATAAAGACATTGTGTGATACATCCAGTCACAAAGAATCCGTTGGCTCGAACATGTCCATCGCAGCGATGAGGGAAGCACCGTTAAAAGGATTATGTTATGTAAATTGTTCAACAATGGGAAGACCAAGGGAAAGGTGGATGGATAGTGTGTCGGAGAGGATCTCAGACGACTGAAAATTATTAACTGAAAGAAATTAGCATTGGAACGAGACAGATGGAGAGCTGCTGTGTCTCAAGCCTGTACAAGGCTTTAATGTCAGTAAAGAAGATGTGTCTTTGACTTGGAATCAGTCCTCTGTAGGTCACATGGTTCACAATATCCTGAGGATACGTATTTCTTGATAGTTATTCTCAGGATGTTATATACGATTTCCTTTGGTTTTCCTAATTTCTTTCAAATCTTAAGGACTGCTTACTTTTATTACACGTATAGTATAAGATACTTTTATTTCTTACTTTATTGATACGAATTCTTTTTTTAATAGAAATTTTTTTTAAAGAAATAGATACCTCGAAACAATATAATGAATTACCAAAATAAATAACACATTTATTTGTAGCTATTCAAAAGTAGAAAAAAAATACAGCAGATTGATTAAGACAATTCGAGTTCTGAATTTTATTTAATATTTTATAGTAAAAAAAAAAAAAAAAGAAAACTTAAATACACATAAATATCGAAAAAACAAAATAACTTATTATATTAACCAGCTTATTCTACGCATGATTTCATGAAAACTGATTTTTTTTTCCTTCAGAATTCTTTAAATAAATGCATACTTCAGAAATTCTTTCGCTAAAAGCATTTTCTTCGAACGGTTCCCTTTTTTATGGGTTAACGCTCGCCTTCTATTAATACCAAGGTCATATTTCAAAGTTGGTTCGAAGGAAGGGAAACCTGACGTGGGTTTCGCGTCTCAATAAGCCAGATTGCACCCTTTCAAAATTATGTTCGGTACAGAAATAGCTCGGACTTCCACGCAAATATTTTTTTAAAAGGCCGCCCTCTTCGTGGGAGGGGGGGGCCCCCCCCCCGCCTTCGCAAAAAAAACGCACACGGAAACAACTGCATTTTGGGGAACATAAGGTTAAATGCCGTCTTGGAAAAATGTTTGCAACTGAGTTATTCAATACTTGCTATACTACTGTGCCCGAAAAGGTAAGACCCATTTTTTTTTTTTTTCAAAAACTCTTTATTTAATCTTTTTAATTTATTTCATCGCCTTCAAAGTAATCCGGACACAATGCACTTATGCCAACTTTTTTTTCTAATCTTCAATACATGCTAAAAAATCATCGGCAGGGTTGGCTTCGAAGCACGCGCCGATTCACTTTGAATCTCTTCAATCGACTCAAAACGGTATACTTGGAGTGGTCTTTTGAGTTTAGGGAATAGCCAGAAGTCATCAGCAAGCCCCATGAATTTTAAATTGAAAATTGGTCTTACTTTTTGGACACAGTAGTACATTGTGTCCAAAAAAAAAGAAATCACTTCTCTTAGCAGTTGAGAGAATTTTCTAATCTCATAAACTTTAAAATAATAATAATAATAATAATAATAATAATAATTTATTAAAATACGTTTAGTATCGTTAGAGTTGTGTCCTGCTTTCAGATTGACCACGTCTTACCTGGGGGTCCGCGCAGTTTATGTATGAAACTTCTGAATGAGTCGATAAATTCATAAGTTCGTAATATTGAACAAAGTTTTCAGGAAATTAAAATAATAATATATTTATTTATTGTTAATAATATTATTTTTTTATCATGACAAATAAGTAAAAGAATCATCGTATATTGACGTTTCATGTTGAGTTTTGCTAAAAATTTTGCTTCTCGAAAAAAAGAAAAATAAATACTATAAGTTAAAATATACTATGTCTGAAACATCTTAGTTCTTTAAAAATATTGAAAACAAAAACATAATAATATACACAAAATAGAAAACATTCTTGAATAATACGTACGTACTTGACCTACTTAACATGTAACCATAAAACTTGCGTAATATTTGTTATTGTTTATGAGAAATTAAACAGCTTGATTCTATGGCCATAGGATAAACTTTGAGGGGGGGGGGAATGTATCGTACGAGGCACGAACACCAAAAATGAGATCCGAAAAGAAAAAAAATTGTTTATTCACAACATGGATGTGAAGTTCTTCTTTGATTTAGTATTTGCAATGAATGCCCAAAATGGCGACTACCCACAGTAATACATGCTTGGTAGCGTGGAAGGAGTAATTGGCGAACAGTTACAAAGATGTCAGGCTCTGGATAGTCGAGTAACGAGGTCCTCAACAGAATGAACTCGCAATGAAAACACAGTTGCAAACACAAAGTGACGGGTATCAGTAGAGACATTGTGCCTGGTTGTTTCGAGAATTTCGTTTGAAGGGTGTTGGTTCCTCAACGTTCCTAGACTCTACATTCCAATACAAAAAATGTTTTTGTAATCTGTGCCACTCTCCCATAACCGTGCAATCACTTTGTATTTTGTACATACATGGATGATGACTGCAGTTTAAATTTTCCTAAGACATTTAAAGATTAAGTTTATATATTTTTGATAACTGGTAAAATCGTCATAACTATCTTAACTACTTCACGCATATTTAACATAAAAGCAAAAAAAATTTTGAATTAAAAAAAAAAAAGTGATAGATCTTTTGAAAAGACAAATTGTGGCTCTGAACACATTGTTTTAGTCAAAAGAGATGATAATAATAACGGGACTATCATTAAAATTTTCATAAGACATTTGAAGATTAAGTTTATATACATTTTTGATAACTGGTGTAATCGTCATAACTATCTTTCTCCTACACGTATATTTACCATAAAAGCAAACAAAATTTTGAATCTAAAAAAAAAACAAAAAAAAAAAAAAAAACGTAAGGAATCTTTTAAAACGACAAATTGTGTCTCCGAGCACATTGTTTTAGTCAATGGAGATAATAATCATAACTGGAGATAACGATGATAAGGAACTACGGAGACGAAGTTCTCCTCTGGTGAAGAATTAAGATGTGTGAGGAGATAGAAGAAAGGCGACTGACACACGAGAACAACAGATCGGAAAAACAGCCTAGATTTGCGAAAAGATTCATGCACAAAGTAATGGCCTATCTGTTTATGTGTAGCTAATCGCTTTTCCCAGAAACAGATAGCATAATTACGGTGTTAATGGAGTAAAACAGCATCTCTTCAAGTATTCTGAGAAATTCGGAGACTATTTTCCTTCTGAATTTGTCCAAATTCCAACATTCTACAATTAATACAAATGAATTCAATTTTTTATTTAGGTGATAATTGAATAAAACTATCACTATTTTATTAAGTTGTTCATCATCATTTAACTTTTTAAAATTTTAGCAACAATCAGATTTTTATGTTTTGGAAAATAATATGTTTTTTAAGCTTGTTTTTCCTTTGCTACTAGTAAACATTGTAATTCACAAACAATAAATAAATAAAAACAATGCAAACCTGAAATTTTGTATTCCATAAAGGGTACAAAGAAAAAGACGGTGCTAATTTTTGTGCTATATTGAATATATACACTCGTAAATAATATAATATATGCATAATAATATAATACAATATATATGTTACGAGTGTATAATATATACATCCGCAAAATTGTTATTCAATACCTGGTTGTATATAATTGAAGTTGGAGTCCTACCAGATACTAATTTCGTACGTCGCATAAAATCAGCCAATCAGGAGGTTGATCTCCAGACCACTCGGGCTTCTGATTAGCTGACTCTCTGGTAACGTGCGAGTTTAGTATTTGGTGGGACTCCAGGTTTAAAGAAAAAATTTTCTCGAATGTCGGACACTTTGACCAGATTCGTGCTTTACAAGAATTGCAAATATATATATTTAACAAGTCGCTCTCTTGTATAAAAAGAACATATCACTCACTTTCCTTTTATAAGTTAATCTATACTTATAAAAGGAATAGATTCAAAGAGGAATAGATAGGATAATACGATGAAGGAGGAGGATAATTCAAGGAATGGATAGCAAAAGATTCCATTCTGACAGGAAACTAAATAATTAGGCATGTGGGATGTAATTTAGGAGAATCGCAATAAAACACATTGCAGAAATTTGTAAAAAGCAGTCATTTACAGACTTTTCGACAGGAACTACTTAGAGGTTAGATCTTGCTATTGTAATGAAACATGATCTTATTTGTAGTTCTCTGCATCAAGCAAGCTACCCTTGCATGCAATATTCATAATCTCTTACCCGTTTGAATGGTTGCCAATGATATACTAGTACTCAACACACAAGAATTCAGAATTACAAAATATTTTATACAAGATTACAAAATAAGCTCCTGTGATAAAGTCTTTACTAACTCCCTGTATACTCATACATTACGGATTTTATGTTGTTGATTGTCCCCCTGGTGAAGGAAACCTACACCAGGTCCATAAGACCTCGTCGCAAGAAACTGGTCCATGGCTAAGGGTAATATGAAGCTTCACTTTAGCGAGGAACCACGAGGGCTGAAGACTGACTCAACATCAAGAATCAGTCTACGGTCATATTAGACCAGGACCTACGATTTAAAGTGGATTCCGAACCAATACAATCATCCGCGGCACCGCCGGTACTCGAACCTGTGGTACCGAGTACTAGACATACGGCCATTCAAGCCAAAGATTTTATTCATACGTTATATGAATTATAGGTAATAAATCAATCCAGTTTATTAAGATTTGAAGCAGGTTTAAGATTGGTAGCATGTGGGAACTGCCAGATTATTTACTTTATGCGGTAAGTTTGATAAGACCCTTTTTCAAGAATACTATCTACTTCAATGTCGCTTCTGCGGAAAATATCCTGTTGTCCACTCTCATAATCTGATAGAGATTATAATCCAATATGATACGCTCAATGTTATCTAAACGATACAGACAATTCGACAAAACGCGGCATTCCTAAAACAGGTTTTGAGAATCAGGGAAATTCCTTGAACAAAAGATATAAAAGGTTTTCAGCAGAAAATATAAAATTTTTTGGTTCATAGAAAATTAAATCAATAAAAACTTTTTAGTTTGTATTTTTATTTAACATTACGAAAAATGTTTTGTTAATTATTTTGTTGCTTGAGTAGTAACTCTTAAAAGACAAAAGACATATCTGGAATCTAGATAAACAATTACAGCATTTTGTTTTGAAACAAAAGGTGATCACAATATCATATTTCCAAAATTCACAATTCCTGAGGAACCTTTTGATAATACTTTAGCTGTCTGTTCCATCAAGTAAGGTTTGGTTTGTCGCTCTACGGTCATTTTTTGCACACTTTAGGCTCATTACACCGGGACCTACAGCTTAACGTGGATTCCAAACCACTAACAACCCATGAAGTAAGAATAATTTTGACCTTATAAACCAGTATATATTATTTATAATTATTTTTAATTAAAAACTGGTTTAATTAGGCAATATGACGATTATTTTTATTAAAATTTACAAAGTGTAAATTTTTAAAAATGTCATACAAAATACTTGATATTAATCATTATATGTATTGAAATAAAGCAATAATAATAGCTAAAAAAATTTCTTAATTAAATATATATCCTTTATTTTGAACAAAATATTAAAACTTCCAACAGGACAATTCCCTGAATTTATATTTTTCGCAAAATATAAAATACAAGATCTGAGTGCTGGATTTTTTCGTAAATGCCATGTCTAGAATTTTCCTGGTTATTTGAATCAAATATAAATGACACTTTTTGACGAGCCGAATTATTTAGCCGAAAAAATTTATTTAAAGAAATGCGTCTACCAGCTTATTTTATATTTAAAAATTTTTGCTGTGTTCTCTAACAGTAAATTTAAAAAATTTCCCCTTCTTTATGATTTATTATTATATAAAAATAAAAAATTTTTTTTATTTTTTTTTTTTTTTTTTCATCATGAAATATCATTTACTTTATACCATTAATACGGGTATTTGTCAGCTGCATTAGGAAAAAAAAAATACGTGAATAGCAGAGATTTTTAACTTAAAATTAAAATATGTGCAATATTAATTGGCAAAACAAGTTATTCATATTTCTAACTAATCAATACATCTAATGGAATATTAAAGCTAGATACTGAATTTCTTATGAGAAAAATAATGAAACATTTCAATAGTATAGCTCATCTATAAAATGCAGAAATTTTTTATTTATTTTTTTCATCTGAAATACTATATATATATGTGTGTGTATATATATATATATATATATATTGAGCATAAATAAGCAAAAAATAAGTAAAAAATATTATACTTATTAAGAGCCCACTGTTTGAGATTTGGCAGTAGGACACATTTGAAACATGACACAAATATGAGATTATAAAAGAAATCCAACTCTTTTAATGAATTCAAATTTAAAATCAAAAATTTCATCAACAGAATTAATATTTAATTTCATTCAATATTAATTCTGTTTAAGAAATTTTTGATTTTAAATTTGAAAAATGAATATCAACAACCCAATATGAACACTATAACAGCCCAGAAAACACAAACTTCTCATTAATAAACACATCTCATATATATTGGACATAAAACATATTTGTTGGAGGCCTGGTGGTAATTTTGTGTTTGTCTGTAAGTTTTGTTTACTGGCATCACATTTTCAGTGCCGCCGTTATGAAGAGAGATTAAGAAATCTTTTGCTGCACCCCTCCCTCGCAGTTCGAGAAGATGAGTCACGGCGATCTGATTTGCAGAATGCGTTTGTGCCGAAACGGGAATGAATCGAATGAGAGAACAATTGGAGAATTAAGATGAATGGGCGGTAGTGCCTTGTTAGCTCGACTGCGTCTTTGCGGGCTTGGCCCAGGACATACACTCGCAGAAATGAATTAGAGCTAAAGGTGGTCAGCCCCTCTTATTCTATTAAAAGAGCTGGAGTCCATTTTTGTCACCTTTGGGGTCAGTTTTTAAGTTAAAATGTATTATCATTATTTATTTATTAATTTTTGGGGGGCGTGGGTTATATCATTTGGATAATAAAAATAGCTCACTTATTTTATTTTTGTTTAACATAGTTGTGAGAAATAATAGAAAAAAAAATTAACCATTGTTTTTAAGTAAAGAATAATGTCAAAACTTCGTTTATCCTCCATACAGTTTTGCGCATATAAACAAAACTGTAGTCCTTTACAATAATGAATTTAAAATAGATCGTGTTATTTGTGACAAAACACAGCGGTAAAAAACAATTTGAAAAAAAGTTTTGTTGCATAATATGGGCCTTTGTTTTGAATTTTGTAAAAATAAAAATGCGAAAAATTTTTAGACAAAAAAGAATTAAGATATAAACATTGTACTTTTATAAATTCAATGACTTGTAATCTATAAAAAGACATGAAAACCTTCATTAACGTCACAGTCAATTTTTTATATTTCAGAGAAAAACGCTTTTAGGATTTGCTGTTAACTGATGATTCTCAGGGCAAAAACATCGTACACAGCGCCTATAATTCGCATAATCAAATTAGTGGGGTTTTCTTGCCTGACATTCTACCTATATATTATTTGTAGAAAATATAGATTCATATTGTATCGCCTGAGACAGCACTGCGTTTGTTTTTCATGAATATAAGTTTTAATTCTTAAAATAGGCTCCGATTTTGAAAGGAGGTCCAACCATTAACAATTAATTTTTTAATAACAATAAACACTTGTTAACAATGATAAAATATTGTACCTATTTTCATAAGGGAATAAAATTAGGCATAAAACTAGATACATCTGCTTGCAACTCAAAATATTTTTAAAATACCAGAAGCATTAGATTGGAAAAGCTCCCCAAACTTGAAGACATCACCGAAATCAATTCCTGCAACATACCCTTAGATCGTCAATGAGTTATACCCAAGAGATAACAGCAGATACGACTTGTGAAAATTGGTTTCCTTAGAAAAAGGGGGGGGGGGCGGCAATGTCCTGGGGAAGGGTAGCCAGCTTTCTGGAGGTGTCGTCTTACAGACAGTGACCCTCGTCAGCAAGTGCTTCATGTTTATTTGACCTCCTTCCCTGCTGAAGGACAAAATACCATTTTCTTTCGAAATTGGAATTCTTAAAATAGTATTCTCGCCAGACTATCAGACATCAGTGAAGATCTTCCATTCATCGTTTCTCAAAGACTGAAAAAGCTTCTAGCGTCAACTGAGAGGGGTTTTTTTGAAGATGGCATGTGTTACGAACACTTTTTTTTAGCATCTTAATTCATGTTTTATGATATAAAAATAATTTTAAAAAGTAATATGAACGTTTAATGCAAAAATAGGCAAGAATTGGAAAACTATTACGACATCATTCGTGGAGTTTTGTCTTATCAACAACCCAATATGAACACTATCAAAGCCCAGGAAACACAAAATTCTCATTAATAAACATATCTCATATATATTGGACATATCTCATATATATGTTGGAGCCCTGGTGGTAATATGTGTAGGAATATGCGGTCCAAAATAGTCCAAGTGGTAATATGTAGTCCGAATCCGCTGCCAGTAGCATTTCTTTCACTGTTTTCATGAGCGATTGTAACATGGCCTGTTAGCATTTTTCATTGACATTCAGATAACTTCAGGTTCACAGGGGAGATTTTCCAAGTTTTCTGCGAAACGACATGGAAATGCTGGATTTCCATCTTTCAGATTCCATCCAGAGGGCAATCTCCCCCCCTCTCCATAGCTAATCATTGCGTTGTTTGTTTATAAGCGGAACGAAAGGCCCACTGATCTACATAAAATAAGTAAATATTGTTGCTTTCATATAATGTTAGTGAGTATCTCGAATTTTCAGTCACAATAAGCATTTTCTAAGAATCACTAAATAAATAATGGCAGCTTGAATGCATACAATTCGTATTTGGTACAATAATAACTGCAAGATCAGCTTTGCTGCATTTGCTACTAGATTTTAAAATACATAGCAAGAACTGCGAAAGACAATAACTTTGATGTTCAAGACATTTAGAAAATCTTCACAGTTAATGTGTCTTCATTACAAACTACAATTACATTTAAAAAGAAGAAAAAATCTCACTTGAATAAATGCTAAATATGCGACTGTTGATATATCAAAATGTAATTAATCAGTTAAGAAAACTACAATTTTAAAGCGAGATTCACTAGTATTTATATAAAGAAAAGTTCCTTGATTGGAAAAAAAAAATTTATAAAAACTATTAAAAAAATAATTTTAAATATAAAATTTGTAAAAACTTTTTAAATTTAGATGATAAAAATTACTTCTGGAAAACCAATGAATGAATAACCATTAGTTTTCTTTATATTTATTTAAGATTTTAAATCTTTAAACTATTTTCAATTTTTTGCTTTGCTACAGCACTATCAATTTATTTGAAATATATTTATATGTTACTGCATGAACATATTATTATCATGCTATTAATTAAACGAGCAAATATTACTTTTTTTTCCAATTTTACTTTTTATTTTTATTTTACAAAGTTCATCTTAAAATATACAGTTTAAATTTATTTAAAATTTAAGCAATGGATATATGGAATTTTTTTCTTTGCTGATGTTTATTTTTTAAAAAAAATTGAAGATAAATAAATACCTGATATGTTTTAAATACATATTTATGTTTCTGGGGACTCAACAAAAAGGTGCTTAGAAAATAGAAACATTATTTCAAATACTATCAGAATTATTATCGAAAGCCAACAATCAATTTCTGATCATATATTATTTTTTTAACAATTTCTGATCATATATTAGTTTTTTAACAATTTCTGATCGTATATTATTTTTTTTAATTTCTGATCATATATTATTTTTTAACAATTTAAACAATCATGGATATATATACTTTTTCCAAAGAACAATTCTTTCAATTCTAATTCGATTAGGTTAAAATATTTAATTTTATTTTAGAAATAAATAAAAGAGAGTGAGAATGTTGCTTTCTTGATCATTAAAATACAATTTTAGAAACAAATTTAAATTATTTTCAATTTAAATCTAGGTTGTTTAGAGCTATTTCACAGAATTACAACGACAAATGCTAGTTCAGCAAATCACACCCCAATTCGATTTACTTAATTAAAACTTTTCAACAGCTTTGCCAGCGATTTTAAAACACAAGTTCGATTTCAAAACATCAATGAAAAAAAAATAATAAAGAACATGAATAACAGTTTACGCCACACTAAAAACATTCACTTACTTTTCAATTCGCAGTGTTGCTTGAGTAACGTTGAAGACGTAACGAAATAAAAATCCTTTGCACAAATCTGTGGTTAAGAGAATCACTGCTTGAATCACACTTTCCTCCGCGGCGTCTCATAAGGAACTAGGCTGAGGATAGATAAACGCTCCCGACGATCCTATAGGCTCCCCCAACTTCTATTACCATCCCGACGGCTCCCGACACGGCGACTTATTGCTTCACTTGGCGAATCCCGTAAAAAAGTCGCCAATGTTAAAGATTTTCGACCCCTTCTGATACCTGAGTGGTGGATAAAGATAACCTGAGAAAAGCCGACTTACCCATAGAATCTTGATTGATAAGCGATATCTAGAATATTTGGTATCTCGAAGGTTATCTGATATTTTGCTTGTGAAGAGATTGTTCAACTTCTACTCTACTTACCCGTTTACATACTGAGAACTGGATACTCATCGGAGAGATACGTATTAGTCTTTTTATAACAGTATAAGTATTATGTTCGCCAACAAATACCTTAGTAAAATCTTGATCTTAATCCGATAATGGATTACATATTCAAAATTTCAAAAAATTTTCGTGATAAATGCCTTCAGATTTTCGCAATGAAGCTATTCACACAATTGCTGTTTACGATCCTGGTGTCAGTAGCTCTAGAAAAAGACCTAGAGCTATCTATCTACGATGCAACGTTTGACCACGTTTCCCGCGTCTAAAAAGAATTCGTGGGACTCAAAATAGCTAAAATTGCAAATCTGAGGTGTCTATTTGGCTCCTTACATTTTCATTTATTGCTACGACGTGCAAAACACAAATACTGTCTATCGTAATTTTTTTTTTCCCAAGTAATATCTCAAATTTTTAAGAAGTTAATGTTTTCATTTCTAATGTATTTATTTTATTTTCTAAATTTTTTTTATTTTTTTTATTTTTCATTCATTCCTGATCGTCCGCGGGGAAACGTGTTACGGACTCGTAATTGTACCTGAGTATCTTAACTTACTTCTTTCCTTTTATTATTTAACTTATTAGCGAAATTTTTTTCTTTTTTTTATCTAAATTCACGATGCAATTTCAATAATGTAAATTGAACTCTATTAATGATTATGTGGAGGTTTTCAGGGTATATTTACCTCATAGGTACTCAAGCAGGTACTTTCGTTCGCGGTCAACATACCGTACTCAATTCAATGAATACATTCATTGAGAGATGATATATTAACAAATTTTAAAGACATGTTTGCATGAAATGTTAACCCTACCTCTATTGCATGATCTCTATTGCTATCATTTCTATTGGCAATATCTTTTCATTTATGAAAGCACTTATTTATAAAAAGTTTTAAATAAAAATCTTTCCAAATTAAAAAGAAATGAATACAAAAATTGCCGATATTTACCTGTAAAATTAAGAACTTATTGCAAGAACAAAACGCATAACAGCCATCTTAAAAGAATGATAAACTACATAATTTCAAACGATTTTCTTTTCTTGAAAAATATTCTTTCTTTTGAAATAAATATCGTCTTTTGCTTTCCCCAGATGATTTTTTTTTTAAACTGTTTTACATTAATTTTTCTTCTGAATTAATTTTTTTAGTAAATTATTTAATAATTACTCAATTATTTTGTAAGAAATATTATGCAAATAATTATTATAACAAGTGGTACAAAAAAAATATTTAAAGTCATTTCCTACTTTTTTTTTCACTATATTGCAGAAAATCCTTTATAAATAAAGTTTAAAATTTCCTCTTACATTTGGTGCCATCTATGGGTAGATACATGCTACTTAAATCTAAAAAAAAACTCAAATTAATTAATTAAATTTATTTGATGAATTAATATTTGAAAAGACTGTATTCACATCAAGTGTCATCCACTGCAAGTTTCAAAAAATGTATTTGAATTTGAGTGGAGGAATGAAACGTATTTTATGAACGATTGAAAATGTGAACAAGATCTATATAGGGAGAGTGTGAGCTAATAGTAGGAATTGAATTACTCAATTATTTTGTGAGAGATATTGTGCAAATAAATATTATAGAAAAGAGCTGGTATTTTCGTTAAAAATATTACTTTTATTTATTTATTTTTATTTTTTTTCTTTTTTGTATTTTGGCTCTGAATGACTCGATGGACTGTCGTCATATATACATACATACTAGGGATTACAATATCGGACCAAAAGCTCAATACCGGTATTCGGTATTTTTTAGATCTTAATACCGGGATACCGGTAGTAGAAATTTTAGAAGAAAAAAGAAAACACAGGTGGTTTTTTGTTTTATTTGCCAGTTTTATTAGAGAATGTAAGTATTACTTTAAACACTCGAAATGGCAAACCATATAATGCTGTCATTTTATTTATAATTTCAACCAAATTATTATTTTTTTTTTCAAAATAATCAAAAATCCCTGATGGCTTGGGCTTAGGAACTGTGCTTGAGTTTGCGTCTTCATCGTAATTAGATTATTTCTTCTTTAACAAATTTGCATCAGGTTTCGTTTTTAAATGTGCATGGAGTCCGCTTGTACTTGCTCCGTTCACTTTCACAATTCTTTACAAAATGTTATGTTGTGCCACCAGTTTCAGTCTTTTCATCCTATAAATAACGAAACCAAACCGAAGTATTATCAACCGGTTTTTTTAAGTTCTTTAAAGTTATTCTTATTCGTTATTATGGGGTATTATTTATGAGTATATATATATATAATAAATCTGAAAAATATTTTGAACTCTAAAGTATGATATGCAATGTGTATAACAAACTCACCAATTAAAAAAAATATCGAAATATTACACACTTTCTTCACAACTACAACCTTGTATTCACAGATAAAAATTTCTAGATTTCAGATAAGAATACTGAATAAGAATAAGAATAAGAATTTCACAGATGAGAATTCTAAATTTCTAGTAAATAGCGAAAAAACAGTATTTAAACTTGTGAATACCGGTATTACAAAATTGTACCAATGGCTGAAAATACCGGTATTTGCTATCCCGGTATACCGGTATTGCAATCCCTAATCAGAATAGTATCATTCGTTAAATTCAATGCATACATAATGGATATATGTCAACATGTATGCAAGTCGTTGCAATACGTTTTACATACTGAACACTGAATTGATTGGATAGATACATTAACTACTGTTATAGTCTTTTTATAACTACTGTTATAATCTTTATATATTTTTTCATCAACAAATATCCTTTTAAAATAAGATTAATCGAACTGACGATATTCAGATGGAACTTTTTTGATGTTATTGTTAAATTAGATTACAAAACATTGACAAAAATTGACATTAAAATATATACATGGATATTTTTCTTAAAAATTAATAAAAAGTGTATTTCTTTATTCTAAGTAAACATACTAACTAAAAGAATATGCATAAATACATTGCATTGACTTCCATACATGCAGACATATATCTATTATGCAAACATTACAATCAAACAATGATATTATTTCATTTATATATGACAGCCCTTCAAGTCATTCAGAGCAAAAATACGAGAAATAAAAGTAATATTTTTAATAAAAATGTCCTTTCAAAATGAATGTATTCAAAATCCTAATGCACACATAATATTTTGTTTTGATTCTGCGTAAACATACAATTAAAAGAATATGTAAAATATATGACATTGATTTTCACACATGTAGACATATTTATTATGCATGCATTGAACTCAATGAATGACACTATCTTGATGTGTATCTGATGACAGTTCATTGAGTCACAAAAATACAAGAAATTAAAGTAATATTTTTAATGAAAATGTCAGTAACTCATCTCTCAGTGAATGTATTCGAAGCATCAATACCTACATAACATCATTCAAAACATATAGATAAAATTTCATAAGATTCTGAAATTCTTTGTGACAGTTATTGTGTAGTTGTGTAGTAAAATATACAATTTTTCAGAAATTCAAATAAAATGCAGGAATTCAGTATCCTAATAGCTCGGTTGTATCTGGACTTCTCATGACTCTACAAACAAACTCAAAATTGTTTTCAAAAACTAAAGATCTGATCTTTAAAATAAAACTGTAAAACATTTTAGATTTCTTTCAAGAAAATCAGAGTTTGAAGGATAGTCGGTTACCTTGATGGGAATTGAATTTTTTTGTTAAAACAGTCAAAAATTATTCATAATTATAGCGCCTTATACTTTTTGCCGATCACCATTGAATTTCTGAGTACAATACAAAATATAGTGGATAAAATGTCTTTTAAGAAGAATTTTTTTTTTCTTTTTTCACTTTCGACAAACATTAAAGCGAGCTCCGCTGATGAACATTAGCGGGGAGGTTCATTTCGCTGGCGCTTTATTGTAGACACTGTTTCAAAAAACGAGGAGTCTCGATGGCGTTTGTGATGTCTCATGAGTCGGACTACCGCTGGAAGTTTTCTCTCATACGTTATACAAACACGGGGTAGTTCCTCCTAAAAGACCTCCCTGAAGGCACTGCCCTCCTTCTTCGGCAACAAGGAGCCAAGTCAGGCTTATACCTGCGGATGCTTCATTACAACAGAAGTTGTCTTCCCTTTCCATCCTTCCACGAGAACACACAGGTTCACGGATTTAGTCTAGATGTTGCTGTCGACCAAGTGAGATAAGAAACAACAACAATTGATCCATGCAGAAGAAATGATTAAAAAAAATTTTTTTTTTTTTTTTTTTTTTTTTTGGAAAGTAATTCATCATCATCATAACTGGCTCGACAACCCGTTGTGGACCTTCTTTAAAAGATCCAAACAGGCTGTTCTCCTCTTGGCCGTGGACCTCCAATTTTTTATCTTAATAACATTAAAATCAGAATCCCTTCAAAGCGGCTATATCACTTTCCATTCTCATGAGATGACCGGCCCATCTCATTCTGTTCAGTTTAACACATTTTAGATTGTCAATATCTCTAAAAAGTTTGTAAAGTTCAAAATTGTATACTCTTCGCCAATTTCCACTGTCATTGATACCACCAAAGATAGTTCGTAGCACTTTTCTTTCAAAGATTGCCAACATTTTCTCTTTTCTTGCTGTTAGGGACCCTGTTTCAGATGCATATGTTAATACTAGTCTTATGAGAGTTTTGTAGAGTAAAATTTTAGTTCTTCTTTTAATCAGATGGGATCTTAATTGGCTTCTAAGACCAATCAGGCAGCGATTGGCAGCAATAATTCTCTTTCGGATCTTGGGGCTGATTTCATTTTGGTATTCTATCTCAGATTGAAAAGTAATTAATGAATTAAAAATCTTCAGTTAGTTCATATGTATAAATGCTTTATCCATGTTATATATATACTCATGTTTGTGAAAATTGCAACACCATGAAGGAATCGTCATAATTGAATGAAATTTAATACACAGTTGAGTGGTAGTGGTACAAATAAATGATTAAATGTTCAAACCAAACAAACAATAACAAGAGATCGGAATCAGTATTTTGTGTAGCCACCACGCGCCGCAATAAGTGCTGCTACACGACGTGGCATGGAGTCAAACAAATTTTGAATGTGTGCCTGAGGAAGAGCTTTCCATATTGTTTGTATGCGTCTGCAAAGTTCGTCTGCAGAAGCAACAGGACGAGGATCAGGAGCGAGACGCCGACCAACGAAATCCCACACATGTTCAATCGGCGACATATCCGGCGAATACGCAGGCCAAGGAAGAAGCTGTACCTGCCGCGTTGCAAAGAAGGATTGGACAGTCCTAGCGATATGAGTGCGGGCATTGCCCTGTTGAAATACAGCGCCTGGCAAGCTTTGAAGGAAGGGAACAGCTTTCGGCTGTAGAACTTCACTGATGTACTGGTTGCTGTTCAGATTGCCCACAATTCTTAGCAATTGAGATCGTCCCTGATATGCTACGGCACCCCAGACCATAACTCCGGGTGTTCGTCCACTGTGGCGTTCGATAATGCACTCCGGAAGGTGGCGTTCACCGGCATAGCGTCTGACACGAATGCGGCCATCATGGTACCACAAATTAAAGCGGGATTCGTCAGAAAACACGACATGCTGCCAATCAGCACGCCAGTCTCTATGCTGAGCTGCCCATTGTAGCCGAAGGCGGCGATGGTTTAGCGTGAGAGGGATCCTGTATAAAGGAGTCCTTGCGCGCAGTCCACGCTGCAGCAGACGTCTACGAATTGATGAAGCACACAATGAAACACCTGTAGATATTGACCATGGTGCTGCCAATTTTGCCGGATTTCCGAGTTGTCCGACACTCGTCCGTCCACTGCTTCCAAAGACGCATCACTGTGCTGCTGTTACGCTGCACACGAGCGGCTACTGCACGATAAGACAATCCAGCTTCACGAAGGCCGATGATTCTCCCCCGTTCAAACTCTGTAAGTTGTTCAAATCTCGCTCTCTTTCGTCGAAGAGGCATAAGTAACGATTGAGCTAGCGTGTACCACTAGCAGATAACCATACATGCCTCGCTACAGCCGTCTATTTATTCGGATCCATCCGTCGTTCAGAGGACGCTGCTCAGCATACGCATGCGCTACGGATTTGAAATTCTAATCATTTGCATATCATGCGCTAATTTGCATTTCCTGAAAATTTCAGCTCACTCGCGTAAGTCCTTCATGGTGTTGCAATTTTCACAAACATGAGTTTATATATTCGGAGAGACTTATTAAGTAATCGTTTTTTGAGGTCGGACTTTTTAATAATTAAGGACTTATTTATCACCATATTTACCTCTCTCTCTCTATATATATAGCAGATTCAGCTTTAACCAAGTGTACCACAAAGATCTTCCCTCTTTGTTACCACACATTAGAATGAGCGACCTGAAAGGAGGCGTTTGACTCGAATTCAATCGAAGGTTTCCACAGCTAAGTTATTTATCGTATTCATCCGCGGCAGATGTATGGAAGATTTCGCTTCAACTCCACTTGTTGAGTTTCAAATCAAGATCCCTTATTTCGAAAAGAAAGTTCACTACTTATCAGACTACTTCTGCTTTAAATAGAGATAACTAAATATAGATTCAGCATTCCAGAAGAAAATATATTTGAAATTCTTATTAATTCTTATAAATCTATAAAAAGACATGACAAACACACACAAATTAAATAAAATGGTACTTGTTTTTACAAACTGTAATATTTTCCTTTGCTGAGCATAAGTTTTTCTACTTCTCAAAACTCGTTGTATGAATATTGTGTTAGAGAGAAACATTCTTGTATTGAACAGAACTTGCATGTACTGCAAGTGAAAAAAAAAAAATTAATCAAAAAGTTAACACAGATTTAACATTTAAAACATTTTTGTCTTGATACGTTTCTTTTTAGGGATTTTATATGAAATCATGATTGTGAGTCCATATTTGAATCAAATTTTTTAAAGAATTAGTTTGTCGCTTTACGGGCATTTTTTTGCACACTTTAGGTTAATTAGAAAGGGACCTACAATTTTCCGAACCACCACTCAAAAATATCCATGCCACCGCCAGAATTCGAACCTGAAGTTTGTGGTACCAAAGGCCACAGCGCTAGCCAATTGGTCCTCAGGCCTCATTGTTTTGAGAAGCAGGGTTTTTCGTTTTCTTGATCTCTTTTTTTATGTTTTTGATGGGTGTTTTGTCTCCTTGACCATTTTAAACGTTTCTTATCGGCTTCTTATTATTATTACTATTTTTCAATTTCTATCACAAGCTATTCTTATATTAGCTCTTCAGGATTTGAATCTGAATCCTGTGATACTAAAGGCTAAAAGGCTAGCCAATTGGCCATCAGGAACCTTTTTTTAAAGAATTTTTTCAGTAGCATTTGGATATCAGGCAAATGAAAAATAATGAAACTCCACAGTATTTAAACCGCAATGTCATTAGCATGATATTGTTAAAAGTCTTCGTCTCATTTCATCGCAATTATTTTTTTTTTATTCCTTTACTTGTTTCAAATGTATAACTAAGAAACAACGAGGACATATCAAGTGAAAAGTGTTTTTGAAAAAAAATACTACATTTACGTCTGATTACATCTTGTAACTTAGAAAAATGAAACTGACGACAGAAGATTGTCTGCGAAGCGTGTCAAGTTTAAAAAATCTTACTTTCACATTTTTTTTTCTTTTAATGTTTCTAAACACGCTAAAGTGAGACGGAATGATATCATACCCAACAAAGATTAGCATTACATCCTTCTTCTTAACATTCTTATCTAACCAAAAGGGGGGAAAAATTGCAAAAGAAATTTGTTTTGCGCCAAAAATCCTTGTCAAAAGTGCCTTTCCCGAATCCGAAGTCTTTTTTCAACACTTTGCCACTTGAAGACGGTCTTCCGGTTTGCTCATCTTAAAGAGTCCTTGTTCGGCGCACACGTATTAAAAAAAATAAATAGTGAAGTTTTTGTTGGTGTGATAATCCTTAACTGGTGTAAAGTTGACTCATTAGTAGGTACGGAAGCTACTTGACCGTTTTCAGTATACACAGACTTCTTTCTGTCGCTGTTTCACGGATGCCAGCCGCACATTTTCAGATTTGCAGAAAATAATATGTGTTACCCGTGAAAATGGACAGAATTTCTTTGCAAATCTTCTTCTATGACTGAGTAAAAGAGAGGAAAAAATAAGTAAAAGGGAAAAAAAAATGATCCTATCTAGTTCTCAGTATCGTTGTTGCTTGGAAGGGAAGTCATCTATTTTCTTAATGATGTTAAAAAAAAATTGGTCTCATGTGATGTATCGCACATTTTTTAGCTGTTGTTCAATGTTGTTTTTAAATGATTGATATATTCTAAGTTGTTTTTTAGTTGTTGTATTCAAATGCCGACCATTTTGATCTGAGGTCATTGTCTCCAACAGAACTACTGATTAGTAGCAGATTCAACATTAGTCAGTTGGCCAATCGGTTAGCGCTGTGGCCTTTGGTATCAGGTTCTAATTCTGGCAGCGGCATGGATGTTTGTGAGTGGTTCGGAATCCACGTTAAACTGCGGGTCCCGGTCTAATTAGCCTAAAGCGTGCACAAAATGATCGTAGAGTTATAAACAAAATCTCCTTTTTGAAAGCAATGACAGCAACAGTGTTTCGAACTTCAGTTCTTCTGCACGTTGTCACCGGGTCATGAGCAGAGCTCATTAACGCTCTTCAATTTGGAACAAACAACTACATGGGAAGGTATTTGACATTTATCTCTAATAGAATTGCTGATATGTAGCAGATTCAGCATTAGCCAGATTGTACCATACCAGATCTTCCACGCTGTATCTTCATTCTTTTTCTTTTCTCCATGCCTCATCCTCGTATCTACTAGTTATAAAGATGAGGGTGGAACATTGATGGAACTTATGTAGTATATCACGAAATGCGTGCTGCTGTTATATTTATTAATTTATGCTGTTTAATTTATCGTTAAATATCTGCATTTATTAAAGTATACGAGCTAAATATGTTCCTATATACCTACGAGAAAGTAACTTTTTTTTTTTTTTTTAATTATAAAACATATAATGTAAGAATTGCTGTGGGAAATTTAATTTTAAAAAGAAGTGCACATGATTAAGATAAGTTTTAGATATAGTTATTTTACGTTTTTGTCCTCCTGTTTATACAATACAGATGTCATCCTATGTTATATTTATTAATTTATTTTGTTTAATTTATTGTTAAATACTTAAATTTATTAAAATGTCTTACTATATACCTAATAAAAAGTAGCACTTTTTTTTTAAAATTATAAATATAGTGGGGCAGTATAATTTAAAAAGGAAGTACACGTAGGTTAAATCTCCATAATTGTTGGATATTGTCATTTTACGTTTTTGTCCTTCTGTTTATACAATACAGATGCGTATCCTGTGTTATATTTATTACTTTATTCTATTTAATTTATTGTTACAAACCTACATTTATTAAAGTACATGTACCAAATACGTTCCTATATACATAGCAAAAAGTAGCATTTTTTAAAAATTCTTAAGTATATGATGTAAGGAATGCTATCGTGTGACAATTTAATTTTAAAAGGAAGTGCACATAGATTAAGATAAATTTTAGATATAGTCATTTTATGCCTTTGTCCTTTAGTTTATACAATGCAGATATTATCCTATGTTAGATTTATTAATTTCTACTATTCAATTTATTGTTAAATACCTAAATTAATTAAAGTATACATACTAAATACGTTCCTATATGCCTATTAAAAAGTAGTATTTTTTTTTTTAATTATGAAATATATATTATATAAATATTGTTTTAGGACAATTTAATTTAAAAAGCAAGTGTATATAGATTAATTTAAAAGGGAAGTCCACATAGATTAAGATAAATTTTAGATATAGTTATTTTACGTTTTTGTCTTTCTATTTATACAATACTATCTTACGCTTCATTTGTTGATTTATTCTATTCAATTTATTGTTAAATATGCAGACTTATTAAAGTGTACATACCAAATACTTTTTCTATTTATTTATTAAAAAAACTTATGAATCATTTTAAGTTTTATGTTTTTTTCATGAATCATTAATTTATTTTCATCATTTTTAAACTTATGGAGCTTTTTAAAAAAAAAAAAAATGTATTCAGCATTTAATAACATGCAAGTACAGCCAATTATAAAATATGTATTGTATAGAATGGATTGTTCATATACTATTTCAAGCAGTACTGGTTGGGAAAGTGGCGCTAGGTAGTGTGAACGTAATATGTGGGACGGAAACCTACTGGATGGAAAAGCCATCTACGAACGAACTCGTAAACAAGGGCCTGACGGAGTGGGGGAGGTGGCTATCAGCGAGGGCTGTTTGTCAATTGGAAGAATGGCCGCGACGAAATCTATTTCGCAGGCGCTCTCAGGGCCGCCCGCGAGCCCAGCTGGCCCTCTGCGTTGCTACGTCCCATCGACATCAAAAGAGTGAGTGTGTGTTGGCACCGTAAAAGAAACCCAAGCCTCGATTTCGAGAGAAACGTTAAAAAAAAGAAAGATACCTGATAGGGCATTGCATTTTATTACTTAAAGTAGTGATTCGCCTAAATCGAAGTGCCTGAATGGACGAGTGGCTAGGTGCTCGGCACCACAGGTTTCGGGTTCGAGTCCCGGCGGTGCAATGAATGTTTGTAGTGGTTCGGAATCCACTTTAAATCGTAGGTCCCGGTCTAACAAGATAGCAGAGCATTGTGGAGGTAGTGTTACTCCGCGTCCGTAGCTTATCTTCAAGCTGCACACACCTCCTGGGTAGTGCTAAGTGAGTAACGTCGGTGCAGTGCGTGCCTTAAGGCATCCAAGATAACTGTCATTAGTGTTTGCCAGCTGCATTAGAACAAAAAAAAAAAAAACTTCCATAAACCTGGAGACTCGATAGCAATTGTGTAAAACGTCCCATATCGATAATCAGAAGGCTTTTCTTTTCTTTTTACCTCACCTTACACTGGTGCCTAGGACTATGTAGCTCCCTACCAATTAGAAACATCGGTGGGCCTCATGTACACCACGAACGGCGGAACATTCCCTTCCGGAAGGACTTTTAAGAATAACTGCACTGCATGAGCGTGTCATGTGGGAGAAAAACTGGAAAACTCCTAGCAGGCAATCTGGTTACCGATGCACAATGTGTCTCCTTGTTTCTAAGAGTCGGGATTACAAAAATGCCGTCAGCGAATTTTCATCTCAACACTCTTGCACGTTAATTGGAGCACTTTGCTATTGGACCCCGGATGTTTAGTGGATTTTCTCACGTACCGGATATGAGCCTTCTGTTCCACATAAATGTGGAGTGGGGTATCAATTTTTCCGGGTTTTCTCACGGAAGACGTCACTCCTGAAATTTTTCCCTATAGGCAACGTTCTGTTCTTATCGTCCATTGGTGGAGTGTTACGTGGAATCAGAGTCCCCTTCATATTCCACTCAGCCACATCAATTCAAAAGTGCAATTCTCATTCAGATGTTTTTCAATAAAACCAGAAGAGAAAACAACATTCAAAAATGTTTACAAATTTCGCAAAATTTACAAGAAATATCTTAAGAAATATTTAAAGTTGCCTCATTGTCTAAGCACTCCATAAGGTTGCCAAGTAAAATCGCCAAGATTCAATAACCTTTTACTATCTGAACTATTACGGTGTGAAAAGTTTCGGTTAAAGGAACCCTTTTTGGCGTGGAAATATTTAACATGCATTATGAGTCATCCGATCGGAAAAGATTTCTTATCTCGTATTTCTCGTCGCAAATCCCTTGAATACGATTGAAGGTTGTGTTTAAGATAACGCTATTATTAGAATTTTCTAATACCAACTATTTTGATAATCTTATCGATTGAATGCCGATACCGCATACTTTTCCAATAACCGGTTAAAATACCTTGTGCTACTCGGATTTGTATCTTGTGTTGCTGAGATCTATTGAGAGCTGGATTAAGTTCTTATCTAAATACAACGAATGGATGATGGGAATTACAAAGGACATCAAAGGGCTGTTTTATTTTACTATCACAGGTGGCAGTGGTCTTTACACTTTTTACTTTACTTTACCATTTAGCAAAGGAAAAATTCAGCAACGTCTGCTCTTTTTCAATTCCTACTATTAGTTCACACACTCGCTATATATATATATATATATATCTTGTTCAAATTTTCAATCGTTCATAAAATACTTTTTAGTCTTCCACTCGAGTTCAAGTGCATTTTTTTGTTGAACTTGCAGTGGATGACACTGGATGTTAATGCAGTTATTTCAAATATTAATTCATTCATTAAATTTAATTCATTAATATTAGTTCTTTTTTAAGATTTAAGTTGCATATATCTACCAATAGATGGCAGCAGATAAACATAAAAAAATGAATGAAAATTATGTATAAAGAACTTTTTGCAATAGAGTGAAAAAAAAGTAGGAATTGACTTAAAAATTTTTTTTTATCTATTACTTTTTTCGTCATTGCATAGCAATAATGCATGTTTAATTGTGCACGACGTCTCAAGAAACAACCCTTTGACAATGTCCGTTACTTATTTGAGAAGCAAAAAGGCTGGATGGTATTGTGGCAGCCATATAAGCGTTTCGCATCAACACTCAGGCTGTCTGCTGGGAGGTTTTCGAGTTTACAGAATAAGTTGAATACACGAAACAGTTGCCTTTAAAAGTATAATACGAAGGCATTCCTTTTTATTCATCACCCGTCAATTCATTCATAAAATAATAATAATAATATCTTGTTTATGTATATATATATAAAATTTTTATAACTTAAAATATTTTATTAAATTAAAAGAATATTAAATTATTACGGTTTAAATTATTAAAATAAATTACTATTAATTAAAATATATTATTAAAATATTTATTATGAATATTTATTAACTTAGATTTTAATATAAGAACGAAACACATAACGGCAATTAAAAAAAGAAGATAAAAAAAAAAAACCCTATAGAATTAGGAAAGATTCTCTTTTTCTTGAAAAATCTCATTTTCACTTTGAAATAAAATTGTCGATGCTTTCACAAGATGACCTTTCAGAAAAATTTTACATTATTTAATTATGTAATTAGTAGTTCGTGAAAAAAATTTAAATAAATAATATGCATAAAAAAGATCGTGGAAAAAATTTAAAATATTGTGTATAAAAAAGCTCGTGAGTGAAATTTAAATAAACCAATAAGAATAACTTGCGATAAAATTTGTTTAAAAAATAAGAAGTAACCAATAAGAAACGTTGAAAGTGGCCAAGAAAACGAAAAACCTATCAAGAACGCGAAAAAAGTGACCAAAGTAACGAAAAACCTAGCCCAAAGCAATACCCATAATTTTATGAGTTAAAAAAAAAAACAAAAAAAAAAAAAAAAAAAACCAAACAAATATTTTTTAGGAAAAAAAGGGAAGGAAGGGAGGAAAATCTTTTAAACTATCAATCATAGCGCGTATATTAATAGATATTTATAATCTAATAGAAAATTTTAGGCCGCTTAAGTAACAACGGATATTTTATTCCCTACTGGTAAGGATAATCAAACATTTTAATGCCATTGTCAGATTATCGATAAACATTTCATATAATTATCGTTTTCTATATGAACAATGATATTTTTATGCAAATATAAATTATTATATACGGTATAAAAGTTGACCGTACGTTTAAAGTTTAATCCGGCTCTTCTGTTTATTGACTTGGTCTGTAAACATAATAAGAGAAACATAAAATAACAACGTTGAGTATTATATTAAATCGCAACGATATATAGAAGAAATGTCAATATTTCTTAGCAAAGCAAGACTAATAAAGATTGAATCTCTCGAACCCAGATTAAATGACAGAAGAGAAGTGTGAAACTAAAAAGAAATTAAAAAAAAATAATTCAGAAGATTATAATTATTAATTATGTGATTCAAATATAAGAAGAAAAAAAGAACATTTTCGGTTTTTTTTTTTTTTTTCGTCTTCAATGGCATTAAAATGTTTGATTATCTTTTCCAGTAGGGAATAAAATATGCATAGTTACTTATGCATCCTAAAATTTTTAATATATCTGTTAATTAACTTGCTGCAATTGATAGTTTAAAAAATTTGATAAGCAGTTTTAAAACTTGCTGCATTACCAAAAAATTCTCCATTAAAGAAACAATTGGTTTTTAGCTTATGTTCAATTCTTTCTTTCTTTTTTTTTTTTGTGTAGCACTTTTAAAATATTTTGTTTGATGAAATGGTAAAAGAAGATTTTTTAATAATAATAATAATAAATTTCGTTATTCTTCTGTGGACATGACGTGAGAGACTAAAACAAAGCCTTTGCGTTGGTCGAAGAAATAAATCAAATAGATCTCCCTCTACGCCCAACAGTAGCAGCAGTGGCATACAGAAGCGCACTTTTTGCACGTGGCGTGCAAGTGTCGAATCCGCACGTGTGATCTTTTGGTGTAAACACGGCCTCGCAGTGGGAGGTCCCCGCGGCACCCATGCATGTTATTTTCGGGGCCCTAAAGCAACAGTTTCTGTCTCCATCGAGTAGAAAAAAAAATGCAGAAATGGGATGGTTGAAGGAAAATGGAGGAGAAATCCGTCACACATCTTCTTCCCTCCCCCTCCTTTTCTTTACATTAAAAAAATAGTTCCTTAAGATATGAAAAATTTCTGTAAACATGCGCCGTTTCCGTGCGATTTTTAAAGGTAATTAAAATTCTTAATTAATAATTTTAAATTTACATCACATACTCTTTATTTACATTCCATCGAAAATTTTTATTTTATTTGTTTGTTTCGACTCAGATGCTTGTTTGCGACCTGATGGCCAATTGGCTAGCGCTCTGGCTTTTGGTACCACAGGCTCCAGGTTCGAATCTTGGTGGTGTTGCGGATGTTTGTGAGAGGCTCGGAATCCACTTTAAACTGGTCCCGGTCTGTTTCGCCCTCGTGTGCACAAGATGACCGTAGAGCGACAAACCAAACCAGATGCTTGTTTACAATTATAATTAAATGAATATTTCATTGTTATGTAATTAAAAATTAATGTGAAGTGTACACAATGCTATAAAATTGATCAAAATCATCTAGATTCGGTTTGATGTTCTACGGTTATTTTGTGCACATTTTGGGCTAATTAACCGGTAACAAGAGTTAAACGTGGATTTCGAAACACTCACAAACATCCATGCCACCGCCAGCATTCGAACCCACAGCTTATGATACCAACGGCTAGAGCGCTAGTTAATTGACCAATAGGACACAAACCGTTTAGAAGAGAATGTGCAAAATTCTCCAACCAGGCAGACTGGCTGTCGATGCTAAACCCTTGAATTTATTATCACTGTCTCTAACCTATTTCTTCGTTTCTGAAGTCAGGGCAATAATGGTTGCCACCATCGAATTGGAATTTAGGCTCTCCTGCACAATAGAAACTCAACCACTGTATCACGAATGTAAACATCAAAACAGTTTGATCACAGTAAAATCACATTTGCACCGAACATAAAGAAGTTGCAGAAAGGCTTACATTTAGGAAAAACGATAGTAAATTAATATTTTTTCTAAAATAGGAACTATTGTGTGGGCCAATGAATTGGGAGTAAGACAGATTCAAAAAAGCAAGGCACAGTTCAAGTAACGTTTCAATGCTGTCGAATTCAAAATCGTTCAATCTTATATTTTGCTTGTTATTGATTTTAATTGAAAGTCTATCCAAAATTCATTCAAATAACTTCATTCAAAATAACCAGATGGATGGACGCAGACTTACAATTGAAATTAATATCTTTCATTGATGGCTATTTGCATTAATTTGTTTCATATATTTATCATTATTTTCAGTGGATTGATTTAATTATTTTTGTTGCTGTACAAAAGCAGTCACATTACAAGCAAAAGGTCACAATGATTATGATTGATTAATTATCTTTGTATTATTTTTAGCTAATCTGAGGTTAATCATGTCATTATTTAAATGGTATTAAACATAATTCATTCATGTGGACAATAAATATGCGCGATTTAACGATGTATGTAAATAATTTATGACTTGTTTTTTTACACTATTTAGATATTGATTATACTGAACACTATGTCCCATGTATCAGTGTTTTTTAGAAAAACAACAGATAAATTGCTAAAATTAGGAAAAAAAAAGAAAAAAAAATCAGAAATTTCACGTGGCAACATATAATTTTTAATCTAAATAAAAATTATAGTAAAAAAAAAATGTATTAAATACCTACCAGAAATGTTTTAAAAGTGGCGAAAGAAAGCATACGATGGTGAACTTTTTTGAGAAGTGGGTTAAATTTTGTTCATTATTTTAATTTTAATTTTAGCCCGTGCGTCACTAAGTTAAGGGCATTTAACTTGGATATTGAGGTGAGTGTGATGAAAAGAGTACCAATAACTTTGAAATGCCAAACATTTGCTAACAGAAAACTTCGCCATTTTTGCGGGAGACATGTGGGTGTTCTCAATATTTTAAGATCTTCTAAAAACTTTACTTTCCAAATTTTACTTTTGCATAAAAAGTTTAAAAAAAATAAAAGTTTGAATGGCCGACTGTCTAGCGCTCGGTACCACATGTTTCGGGTTCGAATCTCAGCGAAGCCATGATGTTTGTAATAGTTCGGAATCCACTTTAAGCCGTAGATCCCTGTCTCATATGACTGTAGAGCGTCACAGAGCCCACTGACTTCTTTTTACCCACATCATTCCCAAATAGTAAAGGGGACACTGAGCTCTAGGCACTGTGATTTGGTGCGGTGTAGTAGTAGTAGTAGTAATAGTCATATTAGACTGGAACCTACTGTTAAAAGTGGACTCCGAACCATTATAAACATCCATGGCACTACCGGGATTCGAACCCGAAACCTGTGACACCGCATGCCAGAAATGAATAACATATATTTAATATATTATTTTCGATTTTTAGTGTAGGATCCTTCTTCTTCAGAAACCATTTTTCCACTCTATGCTGCTTTGAAATTCAAGTAATTCAATTTTTAAAACATGGATACCTAGCCAAATAAATTTGGCTAATTCCATTATTTCGAATTTTCGTATTTTCCAAACTTTTAAATTTATCATATCTCTCATGAAAATATTTTATTTCCTGCATAATGATTAAATATTTTATTATTGTGTTTTGATAATGTATTTGTAATCGTGGAGCATATTTTATGATTTTAATTTTCAAATTTTTAGTGAAAGTGTCAAGTTTTGTCAAAAATGTTTTCCAACACTATTACAATTTGCCCGTCCATTTCCCTGGAGTTTTCATTCAGTTCACTGAAATGTTAAGTGATATTACATAAGACCATTAAATCCTTTAACCAATCTATATTTGTAAATTCGTCCTTTCAATATATGTCATTTCGTCATACTAATATGACGAAATGATACTAATACAAATACCATTATTTATATTTCACTACAGGATGGAACCTTGACCTCTAATATCTTCTATGGTCTATCTGCAATATTTTCACTTCAGCCCTAGAAAGTCTTCCACCATCCGCCGGCCTTGGTAGTGATTATTGTGGACTATGTACAAAGAATCCCATCACAGCACCACAACTAAAAATATTCATATATAAAATACAATCATTTTAAAAGAAATTTTTTATTAACGTACTTGATATACATACACTTTTATGAAATCTACTATTAGATTTTTATACTTTACTTTTCTTAATATTTTCGATTGTCTGTCCACACGTTTATGATATAAAATGTAAATTTCTAAAAATCAGCGCGATTAATAAATTTAAATAAATACGTAAGTCAGTGTCTGACAGGTTCTTAATCACTGGTTCACCCTTAAATCACAATTGTTGGTAAATTATTTTGAGAATGGAGCTAAGATTTTCCCCTCCCTTTAAAGACTGTGACCTTGAAATTAGTTTCTGAAGGTTTCGACTACTTCTGAAAAAAAGGGATGCCAAAAAAGTAAAACTTAATAATCAAGGGTTTGATAGCCCCAGCGAATGGATGTAAAAAAAGTCATAATAAAACACAAAATCTATTCCATATCAATTTTCTATAATGAACCAACTTTTAATTCTTTTTTCTAATCCGACATTTTTGAGGTACCATTTTTTCCGCCATGTTGTCTTGGCTTGGTCAAGAATTCCACGAGGATTTGACGACCCTTCTGACCCTGAGGGTCTTCTTCCACTACGTAATCTTCCTGTGAAACTTCCTGCCACCAGGGAGGGATCGGTGGTGTAGTGAAAGAAGAAAAAATAAACAAAAGTTTTCCCGCCCAACTTTTTTTACACATCCATTGACCAGAGAGCTTCTGCCGTCCAATGGGAATGAACGAAGAAAGCATTCAGTCTTGGCGAGGTTGGCATTTATTTATTTTTTTCACACAGTAAATGTTTATTCCTCCCATGTGAATTCCACTCCTCAAAAATCACAATTTCATTCTGCACTTGCAGAATGACTTGCACTTGTTTTAATTGTTTTTCGAAGTTTTATTTATATTCTATTAAATATTATTACATATTTTTATTTTTTTAATTATTATATATTAATTACTATAGATTTTTTCTATTTATTTTTTCAATTCCTACTATTAGTTCACACTCTCCCTATATATATATTGTTCACATTTTCAATCGTTCATAAAATACTTTTTATTCATCCACTCAACTTCAAATGCACTTTTTTTTTTTGAACTTGCAGTGGATGACACTGGATGTTAATACAGTTTTTTCAAATATTAATTAATTCATTAAATAACATTAATTAACTTTAGTTTTTTTTAAGATTTAAGTTGCATGTATCTACCAATAGATGGCGGCAGAAGTAAGAGGAAAATTTCAACTTTATTTATAAAGGACTTTCTGCAATAGAGTGAAAAAAAAGTAGAAATTCACTTAAAATTTTTTTTTTCCTTATATTACTTGTTATTTATTTCCTTTACTTAGAACTTGACGACCGAGTGACTAGAGCTCTGGCGCTCGATATTACAGGTTTTGGCTTCGAGTCCTGGAGGTACCATGGACGTTTGTAGTGGTTCAAAATCCACTTTAAACAGTAGCTCCCTGCCTAATATGACTGTTAGTGGTAGGGTTGTCAGTCCTACATCTTCTGTCACGAAATCTACTAGTAGACATAAGCCCCTGGCCTACTTTGGGGCTGTTGCGCCAATGAAGAAGAAGATTATTTTTACTTATTATTATTCAATAAGGAATTTTATTCCATTTTTTTATTTTTATAAATTTAATTTTTAGAAAGTTTTTCACTGTCACGTTTCGAATCTTCTAAGGTTAAAATTCTTGATATTTACATAGGCAGAACAGGATTGATCAACTTTATTGTTTATGATTATCTGTAATATTTTTTTTCTGTTTCGTATTTATATTAATATATTATTATTTCATGAAATGACATTGCTTTAAAAATGATTATCTATTCAGAATATTGGAAAAAATTTAACTATTTGATCAAAAAAAAAATTCAAAACTCGTTATCATTTGTTGTAATTTATTAGTCATGAAAATACTTTACTAAAAAAATTTCATTCACCTTATGGTCAAATCGTTTTGAGTACAACAACATGCAACATGCCAATCCGTTTCAATCACTGATTTCAGGAATGAGAAGATTTGGTAGCGAGTGTATTAGTATGTGAGAGCATCTTAAATATCAGCAGCAATCAGGCTTCCTGATAGTGGTATACGACACTCAAATGAAAAGCAGTTCCTTTCCGGAAGGCAATGCCCTTCCTTCATCGTCCATAGGTGGTATATATAAGTGAAACACAAGACTCACGGATGAACATGCATGCACAAAAATAATGTACTACATACAATAATAGTGTTTATTGTGTCATTTTTTTTATAAATTTAATTCTGTTTCCAATAATACATAAAACTTATTGATAACTTAATAATATTCCAAGCTTTACTCGTCAAAGCATTGCAATATGTTTATTTTGAAAACAATGATGAACATCGATCAATCATTATTTTGAAACAATAAATCTGACATGCCCGACTCGAGGTTCATAAGCAACGCGCTCCGTTGGTGAGCATTAGGTCTGAGGTTCCATCCGTTATTGTTGTAGACACTGTTTCAAAAAACGAGGATGCTCGATGACGTTTGTGTTGTACAACATCTTGTCTCGTGAGTCAGACTGCCTGGTGAGTGTTTTCCAGGTTTTCTCCCATACGATATGCACATGCGGTGCAGTTCCCCATAAAATTCCTTCCGTAAGGCACTGTCCTCCTTCTTAAGAGACACGGAGCCAAGTCAGACTTCTCCCTACGGGTGCTCCATCACAACAGAAACTGCCCCTTTGTGCATACATCCGTGAGTAGGTTACTCATGGGATGTTTGTCTCTCACTGCAGGACACTCAGGATTAGACACAACGACAACATGAATCTGATATTAAATTTATTGTTTTTGAATTTTTAGACTAAAACTTGCATTTCAGTAGATCTTTCAGTCTTAGATTTCAGTGACGAACACCCAGTACATCAATTTTTTTTAATTTTTTTTTGTTCTAATGCAGCTGGCAAACACTTAGACAGCTTGGTCTTGGATGCCTTAAGGCAAGCGCTGCACAGACGTTACTCACTTTGCATGACCCAGGGGGCGCGTGTCACTTGAAGATAAGCCACGGACGCGGAGTCACAATGCCCCCGTAACGCTCTACGATCCTGTTAGGACCGGGACCTACTTTTAAAGTGGATTCTGAACCACTACAAACAACCATGGCACCACCGGGACTCGAACCTGAAACCTGTGGTACCGAGCGCCAGAGCGCTAGCCACTCGGCCATTCAGGTCCGTGCGTCAAAAATTAAAAGATAAAAAAAAAAAAAAAAAAATCTAATTAAATCAATTTTTTGATGTGTCACCTAAATATCTAATAAAACAGCATGCAAAATAAAATAAAAGAATATCACAAACAACGATTCCAATCCTAACAGGAAATAAATGAAGCGAGTATTTACCTCCTAACTGCTCGCAAATGGAGATGGCTTATTTAGGAAATGAGTGGTTTTCGTTCGAACACCAAAAGCACTCATTACTTGGCGGCCCGTAGAGAACGAAATTCATGAGCCGCTGGTTTTTCGACTTTTAAGGACATCTGGGTAGATGGAAACGCTAACTTGTGCGCTGCTGGAGATTTTTGGGTAACATTACGGAAGATTTTGATTTTTCACTCGTATCTGATTAGCACGGCTTGATAGCCATTTTCACTGATTTATGAATCAGATATATTTCGTTGGCTTATTTAATTCTGCTGTCACAGACCGCACCTCTTTTTGATGGCTTTTTATTTATTTTATTGGATTATTTTCACCTTTATATGCTGTAGAATTTGAAACGGGAAGATTTCAGCTCGACTATAGCGCGTTTTATTAAAATTTAATCCATTTTAACCTTCCCATATACTTTTTCCACCATTATCTATACTTGTATTCTTCTTCATTGGTGAAACAGCTACATGGTGGGCAGAGATCGTCTGCCTAATAACAGATTTCGAGACAAGAGATGTTTTTCTTTTTATGGCCTACTTCCAATGCTCTACAATCATATTAGACCGGAACCTACGATTTAAAGTGGATTCCGAACCACTACAAACATCCATGGCACCGCCGTGACTCAACCCGAAACCTGTTGCACCGAGCGCTAAAGAAACCATCTGCCATTTGTATTAGCTTGCGCAATAACGTCACATGGTGACTTTAATGAATTCTACGATTGCGAGAGGATATATTTACAGCAACTCTTTTTTCGAGTTACGAGTATACAAGGATTATATACCACATTATATATTATTATATATATTTAATTGGATTCCGAACAGGATCGTCACATTAAACACATTCCGGCATTTATGGCACCGCCGGGACTCGACCTCGGAACCTGTGGCACCAAACGCTAGTTACTCGGCCATCAGGCCTTCTATACTTATATTACTGTACCAAAATATTAAAGATCTCTCCACTATAATAAACGTTCTCTTCTTCCCTACCTGGTAGGATGGCAAATTAAATTTTTAATTTTTGTTTTGAAATTAATAATTTTAATGTTAATATTGAATTTATTAGTTTTTAGTTATTTTTAAAAACGTATACAATGGACTTCTAATTGTCTCCATATATTATTTTAATGACTTATCCTCAATCATTATTATTATTATTGAGAAAGGTTCAATGTTTCATTTGTGTAAATTTTACTGCAGAAATTCTACTCCATTTTTATTCATCCTCATTACCATCAGTGGCGCAACAGCCCCATGGTGGGGCAAGGCCGTGTGTCTACGGGCCGTTTTCGAGCCGGGGTTTTTTTTTTTTTTGGGGGGGGGGGGGGCCGCCCCCCCCCCCCCCTCCCCTCAAAAGTCTTGATTTGTACAAGGTATCTTATGTAAGGCTGCATTTTACTAAATGTCTGTTTCTATTTGGGGCGAATTTCTAGTATCTTTCTAGAAATGCATCCAAACATTAAGAAACGTATAAATAACAGATATCATCGATCCACGTTAAAAATTCGTTGCACTTCCGCTTCTCAGAGCGAGGGGAATAAAAAGAAATCGGAACCTTTTGAAAGGTGAAATATCTCATTCTTCCAACAGGACCAAATCAAAAGAGAAAACAGAAGTTCGTGAATTTCCAAACAATCATCAACCCATTGATCACCCTTCTGAACTGCAAGTAAGCCTCTAACTGCGGCAAATTAATAGCAAAATACTTGAACTGATAAAAAAAAATGTGTTTGAAATTTCACCTGAGTGCAGCAGCTGGTGCATCTGTTACTCCAGCATCTGTCCCTGCACACTCCTACGCTTCCTCCAGCAAGGGAGGGGGAGGTTGACAGCTGCTGCTTATTATGACACCCCCCCCCCCTTTTTTCAATATTTCTTTGGACGGAGGCATCTTCGCAATGTCGTCTCCCTTCCCTTTCCTGTTTTGTTGTATCATTCTTCTTTGCAAAAAGAAGCTTCCTGTGCAGAAGAAGAAAAAAAAACTCAGGGGTGTAAAAAACGGATTTTGGATTGAATAGGTTTTGAATCCAATCAATTTCTAAATAAGATATGATAAATATAACATGACGGATGCACTACTAATCTATTTTATTTATGACTGATTTTTAATTCGTCACTGTGGCACCAATCGAGATTTGTCGCGTTTGACGCCCAAAATGAAATGGACCCACCCTTTTGAAATTCCAACATCATCAGCAAGGTCTCTCATTGTAAATCGGCGGTTTGCAAGCACCCAATCTTTAATTTTTTGGACGTGAGCTTCGTCGTTCGAGGCTGATGGTCGATCAGAGCGCTTTTCGTCTTCAACGCATTCTCTGCCTTCTTTGAACTTTTTTTACCACTCACTACTAAGCATTTCTTTCCGATATAGGAATGCTCACCGAATGCTTTCTGCAACATTCTTACGTTTACGTTTCCGCAAACAATTTAATGCAAGTTCTTTGACATTTCTAAAATCGTTGGAATCAGTTTTAGCGTCTCACAAAACCAAACGTAACTCAAGCACTGATGAATATTTTGACGTCAAATTTCACTCAGATGTCGTGGGCAGCGCCAGCAACCTAAAAAAGGGGGGGGGGCCCCAAATTGAAATTCCATAAGCCATGGGAATTTTAAATTGAAAATGGGTCTTACTTTTTGGACACAGTAGTATAAAAATATTCAAGGTTATGTAAGATGTATCCAAAAAGACTTATGGAAGTAAAACTGAAATATGCCACAAGACAATAAATGATGTGCTTGCGAGACTGCCATAATCACCAAGTTAGTTTGTTTTTCAAACTAGTGATTGTGTATACTACTGTATGCCAACGGCTAGAAAAGAACATATTTTTTCTCTCTGTCTCTGTGATATAAAAATAGTTATTATTTCCTTTTACATTACATTATCTTCAATATTAGCTTCTGATCGCGTTTTAACTCTTCCTTATTAAGATAAATAGATAATCCAGTCATTGTTAAATGGTTGAGCATGATGTCACTCATGAACCAGATGTAACGTATGTAATTAGCTTACAGAAAGGCAGCGTTTCTAATCTGCTTACTGTGGGCATTACTTTCAGAAACAAGGTGAGCTGATGGAGAGTGCATAAACATCTCGCATTGACATTTAGACAACTTGACGGATGTTTACCAGTTGACATTCCAGAGAAGATACCCTTAAAAGTCCTCGCGGAAGACAACACTACCTCGTCTACCAGCTAATGAACTAACCATATGTTACAACCATGGCATCCTAAGAAAAACATGTAATACATAAAATATGATACTACAAGACATATTTTCCGTAATGGCCTGTATTAGCCACCGTTTTGAAGAACGGGTAGATTTGATGGACAATGAGACAGGGTATTTCGCATCGGCAATCTGCTTAGAATATTCCGGGTTTTCCATTTTAGAATATGACATTCAAATACGAGGTGATAATTACACTAAAAAAAACTTCACTAAGGTCCTTTATTTAACATCGCGATTATTATTTTATTTGCCTGTTCATTATTTAAATATTAATAAAAGCAGACCATTCTTATGCCATGAAATTCAAATGGGTAAATTTATTATTTTGGCCTGATGGCCGAGTGACTAGGACTCGGTACCACAGGTTTCGTGTTCGGGTCCCGTCTGTGCCAAGAATGTTTGTAGTGGTTCGGAATCAACTTTAAATCGTAGGTCCCGGTATAATAGGACTACTGAAGAGCATTGAGCGTAGGGATGACAACCTTACCCCGTAAAAAGAAAACATCTGCTGTCTAGAAATCTACCAGCACTAAGACGGCCTTGACCCACCATGGGCTGTTGCGCCCCTGATGATGATGATGAAATATATTATTAATTTTATTCAATTAAAAATAATAAATTATATACACTGCTGGTTTTTATTTATTTATATCAATTTATTTATTGGTATTTCAACTGTATTACAATGACAAAAATATTAATGGTGTCTTGTATTTAGTGGCAATTTTTTTATTGGTTTATCAATAAGGCATAATGTTAGAATAACTTTTAATGCCCTTTTTTTCAATTCCTACTATTAGTTCCCACTTTCCCTATATTGTTCAAATGTTCAATCGTTCATAAAATACTTCTTATTCATCCACTCAAGTTCAAATACAGTTTTTTTAACTTGTAGTGGATGACACTGGACGTTAATAGTCTTTTCAAATATTAATTCATTCGTTAAATTTAATTCATTAATTTGAATTTTATAGGGGAGAAAAAATAAAAAGTAACTAAAATAAATTTTTCTTTGTTGACCTAAGTAAGAATTGGCTTAATTTTTTTTTTTTTTTTTAATTTTTTTATTTTATTTTTCACTCCCTTTTAATTCAAAATAACAGAATTTCAAGCAGAAAGTTGAGACATGAAAGTCAAAATTTTTTTTTTGAGGACACGTTAAAGATTCTTTCAAGAAGACAATCCATCAGTCGTTTTGAAATGCATATTCTGATGATGATGACGAGAGAACACTACAGTGGATAAGGGAGAGTCAATCAGTGATCAATTCACATCGGCTGTCTGTTTGGAATATTCCAGATTTTCTCCAATATGATATTCAAATGTACGGGGATAATTACACTCAAAAATCTTTCACTAAGATCATTTATTTAACATCTCGATTAGTATTTTAATTTCCTGTTTATTATTTAAATATTAATAAAAGCAGGCCATTCTTACGCTATGAAATTCAAATGGGTAAATTTAATATTGGGACCTGATAGCCGAGTGACTAGCGCTCGATACCACAGGTTTCGTGTTCGGGTCCCGTCTGTGCCATGAATGTTTGTAGTGGTTCGGAATCCACTTTAAACCGTAAGTTCCGGTCTAATACGACTGAAAAGCTTTGAGCGTTATGCCAATAATACAAAGATGTACACAAATACAGCAATTTAATACGTTCAATGTAAAACAACTGCAATATATATTTTTTCAACATTAGAAAATGAAGCAACATGATTGCAATTTAAAATTAAGTTGTTCTATAAAAATAATTCATGCAAGCAATTCTATTGAAGTATAACTCTTAATGTTATGAGCTAGGGCTGACAACCAAAAACAGAAAACATTTACTGTCTAGAAATCTGCCAGCAGATAGACGGTCTTACGCCACTGATGATGATGATGAAATTTATTATTAATTTTATTCAATTAAAAATAATAAATTATCAGTAGTGTATATAATTTATACGGTATTTTATTTATATTTATTTATTAGTATTTCAAATGTATTACAGTGACAACAATAGTATGGCGTCTTGTATTCAGTGGTAATTATTTTTTTTATTAGTTGATCAATAAAGCATAATGTTAGAATACCTTTTTTTTCTCTCCCTTTTAATTCAAAATAGCAACATTTTAAGCAGAAAGCGAGACACTTCAGCCAAAAACTGTTTTTTGAGGACACGCTAAGGATTCTCTCAAGAAGACAATCCATCAGTCGTTTTGAAATGCATATTCGGATGACGACGAGAGAATACTACAGTGGATGAACACAGTCAATCAGTGATGTCCTTTTCGTCCAGAAGAATCGTCAAGAAGAATCTTCACACAACAGCGTCTTTCACAGACCCTATCACTGGGCAGCAAAAAAAAAAAACCCGGAGTCGTCGCCCTAATTATAAACACGTCGACGAATCTCCCAACTTCTTTTTTTGTGTCCTCCGTGGCATTTCGCGTTTTTCTTTTGCTGCCTTCAGAACACGGCTTCCCGTAACTCGATACTTCTGGAGATGGATATAATTTTTTGATAAACGAGAGTTCGGCGAGTCACCATTCATTAACATGGATGGTCCATTCACTAATGAATGGCCATTACGACGACGACGGGAATTATCGACAACAAAATCTGCATTTTATGTACATGCGACATTTAATCCAGTGATTGTTCGGGAGATCTTAGTATATGAACGGCACGCAGAAATAGCCATTTCTTGGATAATAAAGTCATTTGCTGAAGATTGCATCGTATTGCCATTAAAACCACCTGCTATACAGATGACAGCAGGTTGATGCAATAGGGTCAAGCAATTTTATCTTTTTTTTTTTTTCGAATTCTCACTTTTTTTTAACCTTTACGTTACTTACGTTAATTATTATTACGATTTCAGTTTAATACTCAGAAGACTTCTTTTTAATATAGCTCTGAACCACACCAAGGAATATAAAAGATTAAAAGAAAGAAAATTTCATTTCTTGAAAGATTTTTTTTGAGATGCCTTTAAAGTAACAATTCATGATAATTTATAAATTTCAAAAAAAATATTAAATAAAATTAATTTAAAAAAATAACAAGATTTAAAAAACATAAAATAAATAAATAAAATATAATAATAATAATAATAAATCACATGTGCAATAAATAATTATAATATATCACAACTGTAATAATAATAAATCACAACTGTAATAATTTGCCCCCGCAACGCTCCTATTGGACCGGGACCTACGGCTTAAAGTGGATTCCGAATCACTACAAACATCCATGGCACCGCCGGGACTCGAACCCGAAACCTGTGGTACCGAGCTCCAGCCACTCGGCCATTCAGGCCCCACTGTAATAATAATAATAATAATAATAATAATAATAATAATAATAATAATA